>CM059195.1:29479550-29922050 GCA_030323885.1 Branchipolynoe longqiensis | reverse complement strand
ACAATCGGCCCAGTTGCATAGTCGATGAACAATTAATAACAGATCAGTGCAGTAGATGACTCAGAATATAATGAGGAGTGAAAGCTTCCGATTAATTATACTTGTATAATGATTATACATCACATATATGTATAAGAGTGGCATCGCCTTACTTTTTTCTTGGGATGAGAAAGTGTGTGAAGGGGGAGGGGGGAGGGGCACGATATATATACAATAATACATGCAGGCAGACAGTGCTGCACGCAGGGGGTTGAGAGGGCCTGGTGTTAAGGGCTTGAACCCGTCCACCCACAAAAGGCCACATGTGGAGAGTACTTTCTTTGTTTGGCGCATTTTATTTATTTAATTGTTGGTAAGAGCACTAACTTGTGTCTAGTCACTATAGATGCAAACAACAAGTATCAACCACTAAATTGTATCTAGTCACTATAGATGCAAACAGCAAGTATTAACCATTAACTTGTGTCTAGTCACTATAGATGCAAACAACAAGTATCAACCACAAACTTGTTTCTAGTCACTATAGATGCAAACAACAAGTATCAACCACTAAATTATATCTGGTCACTATAGATGCAAACAGCAAGTATTAACCATTAACTTGTGTCTAGTCACTATAGATGCAAACAACAAATATCAACCACTAAATTGTGTCTAGTCACTACAGATGCAAACAGCAAGTATTAACCACTAACTTGTGTCTAGTCACTATAGATGCAAACAACAAGTATCAACCACTAAATTGTGTCTTGTCACTATAGATGGAAACAGCAAGTATCAACCACTAAATTGTGTCTAGTCACTATAGATGCAAGCAGCAAGTATCAACCACTAACTTGTGTCTAGTCACTATATATGGAAACAATAAGTATCAACCACTAACTTGTGTCTAGTCACTATAGATGCAAGCAGCAAGTATTAACCACTAAATTATGTCTAGTCACTATAGATGCAAGCAGCAAGTATCAAACACTAAATTGTGTCTAGTCACTATAGATGTGAACAGCAAGTATCAACCACTGAATTGTGTCTAGTCACTATAGATGCACACAGCAAGTATCAACCACATTTATAATGACACTTAGCTGATCACTGCTGCAATACTTCTTCTATTATTATTACCCCCCGCCTCTCCCACTCTTTTGGAGAGTCTGGACCAGATGGCAATCTGGGTAGGGCACCCGCTTCCCATGGATATAGCTGAAGGATCAATCCCTGGCCAAGTCAAACCGAAGACTTACCAAGTTGATACATGTCACTTACGCGATATCCCAATGGGCTGTATTATACAGCTGATATGCATATGTACTGTCACAAGTCAGTAGGCGTGTGGGTATCACATTAAATGTTGCCATGACCTAAAACCCGCATGACAACGTCGACCCACTCACTCATTTCTTGCCAGCAGACGACATTTACAATTCGGACCAGACGACAATTAAGGTAGTGGACGATTTCAAAAGCTTCTGTTTTCGGGTATATGTCAATCTGCTGTGATGTGAATATTTTACACGTGTGTTGGGGTGGGGGGAGCTAATATGGTTTTACTGGATGTATATGACAGCAGACAACAATCCCATTGTAAATTCGCTTATATATCAATACTGCATTAGGCTGGTTTTATAAAGTATGTATGTTTCCGTGTGTGCTATGGTGTGGAGTTGGTTGGTTGTTGGGGTTTTACGTCCTGGCAACATTGTGGAGTTGGGGTTGGTGCTAACAAGATTTGTGTGGATATATGTGACAGCAGACGACATTCAGTCAGAGCAGACGACAATGCCATTGTATTTTCGGGTATACCAATATGCTGTTTTCAGTGGAAGACAGTGAATTGTTCCACAATTTTATGTTCGTTGGTGTATGCCAATGAGCTGTTTTCACTGTCGGGGTGGAGTGTGGGGGGATGGGTGGGGGAGTGTGATGGAAGGTCCTTACATCACGGTTTTACTAGATTTTCATGACAACATACGTCATTCAGTCCGAGTAGATGACAATTAAGTCAGTGAATTAGTCCACAATCCTTGCATTGCAAGTGTATGCCAATAGACTGTTTTCACTATTGGGTAATAGCACTGATATTATTGTTTTTTTTGTGTAATGGTGCCATACAACAGGCACCACAATGATGCTAAATTTAGGTTTGTTAGTTCGAGAGGATGTTAGTAGAACTTGCTTTGCATATGCGTGTCATGTGGTGAGCATGCACGGTCAGCAGCTGGGGGTGAGTACGTGCTGTAAAGAAAAAAAACAATAATAATTAAAAAAAATTAAATATTGACCACCAAAAAAGCCAAGGAGCCATCAATAGTGGCCGGGTTTATCATGCCCCCTGCCCACAAGTACACAAAGGTTAGTGGCAAGACTGACCTGTAAAAAAGGGGTGAGGGAGGTCCTTACATCACGGTTTTAGTGGATTTCCATGACAACAGACGACATTCAATCAGAGCTGACGACAATTAAGTCAGTGAATGATTCCACAATCTTTACATTGCAAGTGTATGCCAATAGACTGCTTTCACTATTGGGTATTGATGTAAGGGGATGAGAGAGGGGCTTGCATCAAGATTTTAGTAGATCTCCTTGACAACAGACGACATTCAGTCAGCGCAGACGACAATTAAGTCAGTGAATTATTCCACAATCTTTGCATTGCAAGTGTATGCCAATAAACTGTTTTCACTATTGGGGAGTGGGGGTGAGGGAGGGGGCTTACATCAAGATTGTATTGGATTTCCTTGACAGCAGACGACATTCGGTCAGAGCAGACCAGTGTGGATGGATTGCCGGTGGAATGTGACCGCTGGGATTATCCACGGGGTGTGTTACTGATATCCTGATATCCTGATATGTCTTGTCTCACTGGGATACGCCGGTTAGATCTCTCATCCTCGTCTTCCCAGACTGACAATGAAAGTCTCAGAATAGCTGAAAGTGTCTAAAAGATAGACGTCATCTACATTCTCGACTTCCTGTTTTTAGCCCGGGGTGATGATATCAAGATGGCTGTCGCTTTTGAAAAGGATATCATTCCCAACTGGGTTTGTCCAACACGGTTCCTTTTTTTTCTTTTTTTTTTTCTTCTTGTTTTTGTCCCATTCTTCTTCTTCTTCTTCTTCTTCTTCTTCTTCTTCATACAAAGCATGTATCTTTATTTTGGTTTGAAAAGAAACTTGGTTAGATATTATGGACACCCACATGTCTTATGGCCCTGTCACACTACGACGTGACTACGTCAGCGTAGGCAGAACGTGAAAATAATTATATTACGTTGACGTTATGGGCGTAATATGCAAATTGTGGACGTGAGCGTAACGTGAAAGTACGGGTGTACGTCGTGACCTTAGCTGAACATGACAACGTTAGGGGGAGGGTATTGGCGACGTGACCGGGCGTTAGTGTAATGTGAGCGTAACGTCGCCGTAACGGGTGCGACGTGGACGTAACGTGATCGTAACGCCACCGTAACGTGACCGTAAAGTGACCGTAACGTGACCGTAACGTGACCGTAACCGTGACCGTAACGTGACCGTAACATGACCGTAACGTGACCATAACGTGACCAAAACGCTGCCCACACGTTGCTCCCACCCGGGCCGTCGGTCTGATGTGACATAACGTGACTCTAACATCATTTACGCTGCTATAACGATCGCGGAACGTCAACCTAACGTCATTGTGACGTCATCCCGACGTAACGGCTTCACGTCGAGATACGTCGAAAGTTTTGAACAGGTTCAAAACCTTGACGCGCGCCGACGTAACACAACGTAACATGACGTAGCTCGACGTCACTCTAACGTCATTATGACGTCATCATAACGTAACCCAACGTACGGCAACATAATGACGAAAAATCATCACGTTAGGCTCACGTTGGCTCGTTACGTCGTAGTGTGACAGGGGTATAAAAGGTTTCATAATACTATGGTTTTTGAGATTCTACAATTGGGTGGGGGGGGGGGGGTTAATATATAAGTTAATCATTATAATCTACCTTACTTTAGTCTGAAGTCTTAATGAATAGTTGTTGTTGTTGTGTATTAAGCATGTTACTGTTAGCACTACTATCATACTATATTTCATTATTCTATCGTAAAAAATGTATCCACAATATGCTTCTATGATTTTCTGTTAAAGTGAAAATATTAAAAGTTGCCTATCGACACCATGCATCTACTCAAACGTTATTTTCAACACTTATGTCTTGTAAGACACAATCTTCTTTGCTTAACTGTAATCAATAAAAGTTTGTTTCAATTTGTTGTGCATGTTAAAATGATGATATGGATGTGTGTCAAAACGATGTAATGAATGGATGTTACACGGTTAATTTTCATGGCTTTCTCAATCAAATAAAAAACTGGGGAACAAATTTAAATTCTGACATATGCACAACACATGAACCTGTTTATAAATATAGATCTGCTATTATGTGGAATGTTTTTTTGCTATTATTTGGAATGTTTTCTCTTTTGGTTTCTATGTCACAAAAGTAGTACTGAGAACGACCCACATGACTGCACCTATAGCTGTTACTGTGTGAACCCATATATATATTCATTTACATATATACATATAAATATATACATGGATACCGTGCATGGTGGCCTAATCGGTAGAGAGCGGGCCTTATGTGCGCAAGGTCAGGAGTTCAGTTCCCGGTCGAGTCAAACCAATGACTTCAAACCAATGACTTTAAAATTGATATTTGTCGCTTCCTAGACTGGTACTCCACATTAATAGGATAGGGCAAGGACTGGTTAGCTCAGTGTCAAGATAATGTGACTGAGTGGGATATCGGCTCATGGTGCCATTGGCCTGATTTCCCAGTGGGGCAACACTACAAAGGTGCCATGAGTGTGCACTGTCACTAGTCGGTACCCCTCCTAATATGACCTTAGATGTTGCTAGGGTGTTGCTAGGATGTAAAACAACAAACATATACATATACATGTACACATGTACATAATATATACCTTCATGCTGAAATGCCTCCTTGTGATTCAGCTGACTAACCCTGTATTATTGTGTCTTTTTTCCCTCCATTCTAGGTGAGTTCAGTTTCCGGTTGATTTGGCTGACGTGTCGCTATGCCTGACGTCGTCCGGTAGGTTAACCCAGTGTGCATGCGCGACTGGTCAATATGTTATGGAACACTGTAGTGTTTGTTGTTTCCTTAGGGGGGTGGGGTTGGGTTTATCTTTAGTTTTTTGTGTGTCTCTTTTAAGTTTTAAAAGCTTCCCTTTTCAATATATATTACATTCACTTCTGAATGCTCGTTCAGGGCCATGAAAGCATGGTCTATTTCAATTCAGTCCAAAAAGTTTGCTACAAATGTTGAATCTAGCAGGGATGCAAGATCTTCCACGATTTCTCGGATTTCCGCGATGTTTGATAATGCCAGGGAATCAAAATGTATATGACAACACTTGTGTAGTTTGAATCCCATTCTTATATGACCTTAGATGTTGCGAGAGCATAAACCCAGACAAGAACGAGTTAGATATGGGTGATAATATAGGCACAACAAGGACAGATGAAGCCTGACTTCCGGTTTCCCCCCGCGATTCCCTGACAGTGCTAATCCTATGGGGGAGGGGGGGAATCTACATTTTCATGGAAATTCACCATCGGTGTAATAATCTCCGCTTGATTTCCATGTATTTTGTTGGGATGGCCAAATGAGTTGAGCCTTGCCAGGTGTTGATGGGATGGCCAAATGAGTTGAGCCTTGCATTCCCATGTGGTAGCACACATGACATTCAAAGGCTGACTGACTGAGTTAAACAGGCGACTTAAAAATTAATACTTGTCGCTACCTAGCCCAGCAGTTAGCATGACTGGGATTGGGCGAGGAGTACCGGAATGAGGAAGATCAATTTTCCATGATTGAAATTTCCCTTGCTTTAATCAATGACTATAACAACAAAAATACAGTCTCACATAAAAGTCAAATATCTACTACAGTTCCACACAAGAAGTATGCATTAATGCATCCCCTGAATATAACTGCAATGTGGCATGGTCATATTTCCCGAAAGCATGTTGCAAGGCACAAGGAAAGGGGGGGGGGGGGAGAAGAGCAGATGGACAAAGGAAGCGGTGGGAAGACAACATAAGGGGTTAGACAAACCTGGAATTTGGCAAGTCCTAGAGTAGGGTGGAGAACTGGGAAATATGGAGAGTTTGTTTGTTGTTGTTTTACATCCTAGCAACATCTAAGGTCATATTAGGATGGGTACCGACTTGTGACACTCATGGCGACTTTATTGTACTGCCCAACTGGGAAACCAGGTCGCCAGCACCATGACCTGATATACCACTCACTCAGTCACATTATCCTGATACTGAGCTAACCAACCAGTCCTTGTCATATCTTAATAATGCTGAGCGCCAGGCTAGGAAGCGACAATTATCAAATTCTAAGTCATCGGTTTGACTCGACTAGGATTGGAACCCACAAACTCATAGGTTTGGATATCCCGATCTCCCAAAACAGGAGATGGACGCTCTACTCTTTCAGCCACCCCCCCCACCCCGTCTGGTCTGAAATATGGAGAAAACTGGTTCCAAAGTCACATGTGGTGCTCCAACAACCATCAGGGTTAAGAGATTGATGATGATGATGGTGGTGGTGATGATGATGATGATTTGATGAAGAGAGAAGAAAATGTCACTCCTGCATGATTGCCTTTTGATCTAATATTCCTTTCAAAATGGTCATCATGCATGCCCTGCAGACTCACATCTAAACGACAAGATAATAAAATATATCAAATTATATAAATTTGTCAAATATAAAAGATAGCAGAAGATTGTGGTAACGAGAATTGGACCAGTGTTGTTAGAGTGATGTGACTGAGTGACCTGACCTCAGGTGTTGATGGGACGTAAAACGCCACTCACTCACTCCCTCCTCATGTAAACATGAATGGTGCCAGACACCAGACCACACACCGAAGAAACAGAGAAAACATCACTCACAACACATGTTTCGCCGCCATTTTGGCCTAATGCCAAACCGAGGCTGTTGTTGGGTTGTGGATGTCATGTGACCTGAGCCAGTGACTTGATTGGCTGTGAACCAGTTCGCATAATCAGGAGTTGGCTGGTAGCTGCGATGAACCTGAGTTGTACTTGCTTTGAACTCTTGATTTATTTATGTGGGTGTGGTGGATTTTATGGCATTTTCAATTACCACTTAAATATACAAATGTATATATATTAATATTAGCGTTGTCTTCAACTTCAAGGCAATAGACTATCATTCTAAAACAAAATTGCAATTCTTTTGGTATATGTATAATACGGCCCGGCCCTCCTGTGAGCATATTGTCGTGGGGGTGATTAAAATGGGAAATATTGCACCTAGAGCGGGAATCGAACCCACATCTCTTTCATTCTGGGCCAGTGTGGCTCCTCACCTGAGAGGTCAGTACAGACTACTACACTGTCAACAAGTGCTAATTCCTGATACTGACATCTACTGGGAATTTCAGGAAGTGGTAGTTCATGGTACTGCACTCTAATAAGTATCTCAGTTAGCGGTTATTCATAATACAGCCCTCTACTGAGCATCTCTGGAAGTAGTCGTTCATTTTACAGTTCTCGAGTGAGCATTGCAAAAAGTATGTACCACTAACACTGCCCTCTAGTGAACATTTCAGGAAGTAGTAGTTCATATATTGTCCTCTAGATGGCATCTCACAAAGCACTCATTCATATTACTGCCCTCTAGTGAGCATCTCACAAAGCATTCATTCATAATACTGCCCTCTACTGGCCATCTCACAAAGCACTCATTCATAATACTGCCCTCTAGTGAGCATCTCAAAGAGCACTGATTCATAATACTACACTCTAGTGAGCATCTCACAAAGCACTCATTCATAATACTGCCCTCTAGTGAGCATCTCACAAAGCACTCATTCATAATACTGCCCTCTAGTGAGCATCTCACAAAGCACTCATTCATAATACTGCCCTCTAGTGAGCATCTCACAAAGCACTCATTCATAATACTACCCTCTAGTGAGCATCTCACAAAGCACTCAGTCATAATACTACCCTCTAGTGAGCATCGTGCAAAGCACTCATTCATAATACTACCCTCTAGTGAGCATCTCACAAAGCACTCATTCATAATACTGCCCTCTGGTGAGCATCTCACACAGCACTCATTCATAATACTGCCCTCTACTGGCCATCTCACAAAGCATTCATTCATAATACTGCCCTCTAGTGAGCATCTCAAAAAGCACTCATTCATAATACTACCCTCTAGTGAGCATCTCACAAAGCACTCAGTCATAATACTACCCTCTAGTGAGCATCGCGCAAAGCACTCATTCATAATACTACCCTCTAGTGAGCATCTCACAAAGCACTCATTCATAATACTGCCCTCTAGTGAGCATCTCACAAAGCACTCATTCATAATACTGCCATCTAGTGAGCACCTCACACCTTGTAACCACTACAACAGTGGTTGTAGTGGTTAAAAGGAGGTCGGCGACCATTGTTTTTGTTGCAAAGAGGTCGCAAGAAGGTTGCAAGAAGGTCGCAAGAACGTGGGTTCTTTGGTCCAATGTGGTCGCAAAGCACTCATTCATAATACTGCCCTCCAGTGAGCATCTCACAAAGCACCCATTCATAATACTACGCTCTAGTGAGCATCTCACAAAGCACTCATTCATAATACTGCCCTCTAGTGAGCATCTCACAAAGCACTCATTCATAATACTGCCCTCCAGTGAGCATCTCACAAAGCACCCATTCATAATACTGCCATCTAGTGAGCATCTCACAAAGCACTCATTCATAATACTGCCCTCCAGTGAGCATCTCACAAAGCACCCATTCATAATACTGCCATCTAGTGAGCATCTCACAAAGCACTCATTCATAATACTGCCCTCTAGTGAGCATCTCACAAAGCACTCATTCATAATACTGCCCTCCAGTGAGCATCTCACAAAGCACCCATTCATAATACTATCCTCTAATGAGCATCTAAGGGAAATATAATAAGCATTTCAGGGACCGTCAAGAAGCTTATATTATATTACTGCCTTCTGGTGAGCATCTTAGGAAACACTCGGTCATCACTACCCTCTCGTGTCAAGAGGTCACTATTCATAAGACTGCCCTCTAGTGTTCGTCTAATTCTCGGGAAGTGGTTATTCATAAAACTGCCCTCTAGTGAGTATCTCAAGAACCATTTCATGGTCATGCAATCACTACACAAAATTATAATCTCACACTCTCTCACACTCCTCACACCCCTCTCTCACACCCCTCCCACATTCCTCTCACACCCCTCTCACACCCCTCTCTCACCCCTCTCACGTCCTGTCCACACCCCGCTCACACCCCTCTCACGTCCGGTCCACACCCCACCCACACCCTTCCCACACTCCTTTTCACAACTTTTCTTTTTCTATGGGAATTTGTTTCCCTTGACCACAAATATATGATTGTGAGCTTTATAATTTAATGAGTGTCTAATGGCACATAATTGATTGTCTGCTTTCACATGGTTTGAACAAAAAACTAACATTTCTCGCCGTGAATATGGGCTATGGTGCCGACACGGTGTAAAGCAACCACCAATCAATCAATCAATCAATCAATCAACCTTTTCACACCCCTCCCACACCCCTCCTACCATGTATGGCACAATCAATGCGCGAAAAGGGCTGCCATATGAAGCAAAACGGCTAAGACACCGGCTCTGAAGTGGCACATATTCATGTTCGATTCCCAGTCTATATGGACATTTCAGATTTCATCCCTTCACAAATTATACATACAACTTCCTCAAATTCAAGTTTCACACAAATTTATAATTCCTGATACAGTATCAAATTCAAAATGATGCTGACCCCCCCTTCTCTGCCTTTGATCTAGTTCCCAAGTTGCTATCCCTTCTCCCGCCCCTCCCCCTGCCTCTCCCATCCCCTGCCCCCCCCCCCCCTCCCTGCCTCTCCCTGAGGCGGTTTCTGGGTGGTCTCCCCGATTCTGTGAATTATGAAGGAAAGCAGCGAATACAGACACCAGAACCCTAGATTGAAATAAATTACAGCCTCACCATACTGAACTTAAGTGGTTTCACTTGCGCGTGTCTTAATATATTTAAAATGTCCACATCTCAACAGTAATTCCACTCTAGAAGGGAAAACTGGACACACTCATCGCATGTGATTGGTTCATTTTGAAGGTAATTATGTCTAAGGGGAACATTTTCTGCACATTCAGCAAACCACTTTAGATGAGATTGGTGATTGGTTGGTGGTGATTTTACACTGTGTCGGCAGCGAAGGCTACATATATTCAGGATGCAGTGTTGCGATCGGGATGATTTATGTGTTGTTAGGTCCGCTGTTCCCTAAAACCTCAATCACACTACCGCTTCCGACCGCTTTGCGACCACAAAAGAAGGGTGATCGCAAAGAGGTCGTAAAGTGGTCGCAAGTGGGCATCAGTGGTCACTGATCTTCCTGCGACCATTCTAGTCGCAAGGAGGGTGCGGCTACTGACCTAAGAACCTCGTTGCAACTTCAAATTGGTCGCAAGGAGGTCGGCGACCATTGTTTTTGTCGCAAAGAGGTCGCAAGAACGTGGGTTCTTTGGTCCAATGTGGCCGCAAAGTGGTCGCAAAGTGGTCGCAAGCCGTAGTGTGTATGAGGCCTTAGAAAGGACTCACTCAATTTGTGATCTACATTGTAAACATGCCAAGTCGCAACTTCAGCATACAATCCGGATGGTGGAGAAGGTGGTGAAACTCTGGCCGAGTCCAAAGCGATGAGTTAAACAATTTATACTTGTCGCTACCTAGTCTGGTGCACGCCATTACTGGGATAGGGCAAGGAACAGCGGAATGAGGAAGACCAAGTGTCAGTGAATGAAATTCCCATTGCTTAATCAATTAAACTAATTTGTGTTAATGGCAGATTTTTCTAGTGATTATGAATAGCGATATCTATAATGTTGTTATGCATAAATTACATCGTAGTTTTAATGCATTTTCAGATTTAGCTATACACATCTTAACCTATAGTAGGACTATGGACAATTTTTCCCGATCAGGATTTTTTTTTACGAGGGCTGCACACTGTCTGACAAAATGACTTATGTAGTAGGTTTTTTCAAGACTATGTTGCCGATATGGTGTAAAAGACCACTCACTCATTTACTCAATCACTCTATGATGATGTCGCAGTTATTAAACACCGCATGGGAGAGCATTTATCCATAATAAATGCGTATGGGAGTTTGAGAGAGGCTCAGAAACCCCCCAAAACAATGGTGAGCTCTCTACCCCACCCACTTAGCACTGAGCTGTTTTGCAAATAAAAAATTGAATTTTGCAATTAAAAAAAAGAAATATTCAAAAATTAATTTAATTTTACCAGATTTAAATTTGGTAGTATAATGTGTTTTTTTGTAATGGTGCCATAAAACAGGCACCACCATGACGCTAAATTTAGGTTTGTTAGTTCGACAGGAGGTTAGTAGAACTTGCTCTGCGCATGCGTGTCATGCGTTGAGCATGCGTGGTGAGCAGCTGGGGGTGAGTACGTGCTGTAAAAGAAAAAAAAACAATAATAATTAAACAAAATTAAATATTGACCACCAAAAAAGTCAAGGTGCCACCAATAATGGGTGGGTTTATCATGCCCCCTGCCCACAAGTACACAAAGGTTAGTGGCGAGACTGATCTGTAAAAAAGGGGTGGAGCAAATCTCACCCATAGCATAGTAGTGGAACTACTGATAGGAAACACACAACACATGTGGGGGGGGGGGGTTTATTAGTTAAATCCCATTCAGTAAAGCTTTGTAGAATCTTTAAGTGCCTGTCACACTATGCCGGATTGAGCAACGGACAGAATTGTCTAGTCCGGTGGTGATAAGTATCAAAATGTGTCAAAGTGTTGCGACATCGGGTCTACGAACGGACATGAAACGGACATGAAACGGACATGCACCAGACATGAAACGGACATGAAACGGACATGAAACAGACATAACACGGACATGAATGGATAGCCAACAGACGAAACAAAATCAAACCGGACAAGAACCGTAGACATCAATCTGGTGGCATCCGTTCCTAGTTTTGTGCATGTTCAAAACTTGTACAGACACACACTGACAGTGTTTGTTTTCTGTCCATTTCCCCCAATCCGGTGAGGTGTGACAGGGCCTTTAGACATTTAGACATTATTTGACGTGACAAAATGGCCGAATGAGTTGAGCACCTGTTTCCCATGTGGCAGGTCGTGGGATTCAAATCCATGAGGTTCAAAGTTTGTCGAGTCAAATCAATGACTTGAAAAATGTATACTTGTCACTACCTAGCCTGGCAATCAGTATTAATAAGATACGGCAGAGAGCAGTGGAATGAGGAGGAAGACCAATTGTCTGTGATTGAAATTGCGCTGCTTAATGAATGAATGCAATAGAAAGGAAGGAAAACTTGTGTTGTTTAGATTCAGAACGCATATTTTTAAACAATGGGGCATATTCTTAGGCATACTTGTTATAAGTGTTGATAATCAAAAAGTTGCTAAGAGGTTTTATCGTCCCATAGATCCCTCAGGCCAAATGGAAGACCCAGCATTTTAAAAATGTGCTGTTATAATTGATTTGGTGTTTTCTATTCTATATACCTGTACTTTGGCGCCGACGTCTGTGGAATAGTGGGACTTATCCAATGCATTAGTTCTGAAGTCCTACCTTGAACATTAGTTCTTACCCCTGCCATCAGAGGGCGGATTGGTGGAGCAAAGTGTCTATTACGGATCCTATCATGAAAGGAGACGGCTGTGGGGTCAAACTGCCCCACTTCCGGGTGTGTAAACACTTCCGGTCGAATCGGTAGAGTGCAGGCCTCCTATGCGGGAGATCGGGAGTTCAATTCCCGGTCGAGTCAAACTAATGACTTACAAAAGGGATAATTGTTGCTTCCTAGCCTGGCACTTAGCATTGATAAGATAAGACAAGGACTGGTGTGCTCAGTGTCAGGATAATGTGACTGGGTTGGATATCAGGTCATGGTGCTGGCGGCCTGGTCTCCCAGTGGCACAGCACTCCGAAGTCGCCATGAGTGTGCACTGTCACAAGTCGGTACCTGTCATGGTATGACCTTAGATGTTGCCAGGACGTAAAACTCCAACAACTAACCGACCAACTTCTGGCAGTAGGTCCAAACCTTACTTGCAACCACCCATCCAATTTCCTAGTAAAGTAGCGACAATCTTAGTGTTCCTGTCTGAAATGACAACAGTAAACCCAGATTTAGGGATTATTTTTTTTTTAAATGCACACTCGAAAGCGACTCTCCTTAACTCAAATCCAATCCACCTGGACAAAGCCAACTTACTTACCAAAGAAAATCCAGATACAATATGCAAAATGTAGACAAAACACAGAAAGCGCACGTGTGCATGTACTCACTCACTCACTCACACAGTCACACACTCACACTAGTCAGTCACACACACACTCACACTTACACACACTTACACATACTCACACTCGATCAAACTCGATCACACTCAATCACACTTACCCAGTCACTCACACAGTTACACATACTCACAATCACACACAATCACACACTCTCTCACACACTCTCTCATACACTCAGACACACACACTCACCCATTCACCCACATGCATACAGACACACAGTCACATATACACTGACACACACACACTCACCACGTGCACACTGACACACAGTCACATGCTGACATACTCACACACTGACATACTCACAAGCAAGCGCAAACCTCCACATGAGTACACAGTAACCATAGCAACATTCGCCATCAGAAGCAATGGCAGCTATCGCACTTGAATAACCCATTTCTAAACAGCTGAGTAGGTACCTAACCAAGAAATTCAGAAAAAGGGAGAAACAACAAAGAGAACAAAATCTACTCCCCCCTCCCTCTATCTGCAGGAAACCTCTCATTTCTGGGAGTGTACTAATACAAATGTTGTGAAGGTTAGGACGAGACCTTAAACTCTGAAGGCCCGGTCACATTCACGTTAGTGGACGTAGTTGAACATGGTGTAGGCTAACGTAGTTGAACGTAGTTGAACGTACCGGAGAAGTATCGATGCCTGTATGTTCAACTACGTTCAACTACGTTCAACTATGTTCAACTACATACAAATACATTCAACTACGTTCAACTACGTTAGCCTCCACTAAGTTCAACTACGTCCACTAACGTGTATGTGACCGGGCCTTTAAAGGCATTGGACTAACAGTGTTTTGATTAATGCATGTTTGGTGCATTTATCTTAGATAGCGACTGGGTAGTTCGATGTCAGGATAATGTGACTGAATGGGATATCAGGTCATGGTGCTGGCGGCCTGATTTCCCACTTGGGCAGCACTATAAAATTGCCATGAGTGCGCACTGTCGCAAGTCGATACCCGTCTTGATATGACCTTAGATGTTGCCAGGACGTAAAACTCCAAGAACCAATCAACCAATCTTAGATAGCAGGAATCTATTATTACTATATAAGCAGGTCAATGTGAGTATTCAAACTTTGTGTCCGCTGGTTCCTCAGGAAGGAGTCAAGCTGATGTGCAGTGTATAAACACACCGGGTCACAGCTTCACCTTCTTCGCCAGGACCAGATGCAGTGCCTGAATCAGTAAAGGGGCTGTCACATTAGGGTTTTTTGCGGGAGCGTATGGCGGCGTAAGCGCGCTACGTCATATACGTCGGCATACGCCATATACGCTACTCATACGCTACGCATACGCTACTCATACGCTACTCATACGCTACTCATACGCCGCCAGATGCCGCCAGATGCCGGCGTATGTGAAGCGTATGAGGCATACGCCGCCATACGCTTTCATAAATCCTTCCGTCCAAATTTGTTTGTGCATGCTCAAAAAAACCCGACCTATGAGGGCGTATGGCCCATACTGTCAAAAAATGTCACAGCACGCTCCCATACGCTCCCATACGCTCCTCATACGCTCCTCGTACGCTCCTCGTAGGTTCCACATACGCTCAAAACCACCCGAAAGGTCACCAAATGTCATCATAGGCCGGCACGCGCAGGACCTACGTAGGTTTTCAATACGCTCCCACCATACGCCGTAATGTGACAGGGCCTAGAACGTTGGCTTCATGTTGTGAAGGTTGGGAGTAGCAATCCAGGCTGATTCAAACCAAGGACTTACTAAATGTATGCTTTTCGCTACCCAGCCTACCGCTCGGTTTATTACTAGGATAGGGTAAAGACCGGTTTGCTCAGTTTGAGCGTGAAATTTGGTCCTGGTGCCAGTGCCAGTGGCCTGATCTGGAGCAGCACTATAAAGCCACGATCAGTGTGCACTATCATAAGTCAATACCCATCCTGATATGGCTTTAGATGTTGCCAGGACGTAAAACCCCAAACAAACAAGGCTTACCCGCTGGAATGTAGGGTAGTTGATGAATGAATACACATACACAAAAAGCCCGTCCTGATATGACCTTAGATGTTGCTAGGACGTAAAACAACAAACAAACAAACAAAGTGATATTTCATTTAATGTAACATATAGGCTCAGACAATTTCACTGCAATATACATTAGAAACACACCGGACGAGGTGGCTGAATCGGTAGAGCGCATGCCATCTATGCGGGAGATCGGGAGTTCGATTTCCGGTCGAGTGAAACCAATTACTTATAAAATTGATACTTGTCACTTCCTAGCTTGGCCCTCAGCATTAAAATGATAGGGAAAGGACTGGCGTAGATCAGTGTCGGAATTAATGTGACTGAGTGGGATATCGGGTCATGGTGCCGGTGGTCCGATTTTCCGGCGGGGCAGCACTATGAAGTCGCCATGAGCGCGCACTCTCATGAGTCAGTACCTGTCCTGATATGACTTTAGATGTTGCCAGGACGTAAACCTCCAAAGAAACAAAGCTTACCCGCTGAGAGGACTTTATAGTGCTGCCCGTTCTAACTCTAGTTCGATCATCGAGAAGGAGAGAAGCGCGCAAGAGGAGATCGATAGTCTGGAGAGGGCTCTGAAACTAGGGAGGCTAGAGGAGCGGCTATTGAACCTGAGGGCGGGGCGGGAGGCCCAAATTCGAAGGGCTCACAAAATCCAACATGGCGGATCTGAACGCATGACATCATGGAACATCAGTCACACCAGTTGAGATCGTCGCAGGAAGCTCCGACATCTGGGTACTTGGTGAATACACGTACACGAAGTGATATTTCATTTAATGTCAAATATAGGCTCAGACAATCTACATAAGAAACAAATGGATTACCTAGCTTGGTCCTCAAGAGTGCGTGGGTATAGGTGCTAAGTGAATTTAAAACATGTGCTCTGCAGTGAGAGGGGCACAAACCCCAACTTCCGGTCGCAGCTACAGTCCTTCCCTTCACAAAGAAAGCACACAGAAAAACACAGGAAAATAAGCAGGGTCGGTTCTTACTTGTTTATAGCGTACATTCTTTATAAAGGGCAGACTGGGGTTGAGTATCGGGCAGGCAGCGGAGTGGAAAGGACTGAACCACTAGACCCTGATTCATAAAGGTGGGGAGAGCTCCATGACAAAGAAGGACCTCACAAACATTACACCCATCAGGTGAAGGTGTTTTAGGGGTTCAGTTGTAGTTCAAACCCTGGTCGAGTCAAACCAATGACTTAAAAATGTATACTTGTTGCTTCCTAGCCAGGCACTCGGCATTATTAGGATAGGGCAAGGAATGGTTGGCTCAGTGTCAGGATAGTGTGACTGAGTGGGATATCAGGTCATGGTGCTGGCGGCATGGTATCCCAGTGGGGCAGCACTATAAAGTCGCAACGAGTGCACCCTGTCACAAGTTGGTACCCGTCCTGATATGACCTTAGATGTTGCTAGGACGTAAAACAACAAACAAACAATGTAGCCGGGTGCGAACACGCATTACTGCCATTCGTAAGGACTGCATTGTAAGATTTTGGATCATATGCGTTTTCTGATTTTATTCCTCTCCACGTATTGTTTTGGTACAAACAATTGAGCTATCTCTCGCCTCCTGTAATTTTGGCTATTTTTTTGTGAGTTAGATTTCGCTGTAAGTTGACGCAGGTCTAACCACTTCAAAATTTGCATCACAGATGGTTTTTGCTATTGTTTAACATGGATCTGACTATTCTGGAATTTTGTGTTAATTTCAATGTATGCACCTGAATGTGATTGAGAGGACTGACAGATTAAATCTACCACTAGTTTTTCACCGTGAATATGACCCTTACTGCGGACATGGCATTACACCATCAACAATCAATCAATCAATCAATAAATAAACAGGGTAAGTTCACCAACAAAACCGATTTCCCAATATGTGTTGTATGCTACGATGTTTGTTTGTTTGTTATTGTTTTACATCTTAGCAACATCTAAGGTCATATCAGGACGGGTACCGACTTGTGACAGTGTGCACTCATGGTAACTTTATAGTGCTGCCCCACTGGAAGACCAGGCCACCAGCCCCATGACCTGAAATCCCACTCAGCCACATTATCCTCACACTGAGCGAACCAGTCCTTGCCCTATCCTAATAATGCTGAGCACCAGGCTAGGAAGTGACAAGTATCAATTTTTACGTCATTGGTTTGACTCGACCAGGGTTCAAACCCACAACCTCACGATCTACCAACACGGGAGAAGAACGATTTGTATGCTAGGATGTAATGTGAAGGTTCCATACAATACCCCAGTCAGTCACAATATCCTGGCACTGAGTTAAGCACGCCTTTAGGGCCGACTTATGACCTGCTCATACCAATATAGCAGCAAGTACCATTTAAAATACTGGACGTGGTGGCTGAATTGGTAGAGCGCAGGCTTCCCATGTGGAAGGTTGGGAGTTTGTTTGATTCCTGCTCGAAAACCAATGGCTTAAAAAATTGATACCTATCGATACATAGCCTGGCACTCAGCCTTAATAGGATGGGACAAGGACTGGTTTGCACAATATCAGGATAACGTGACTGTGTGGGATATCGGGTCAGGGTGCAAGCAGCCTGATTTCCCAGCGGGGCAGCACTATTAAATCACCATGAGTGTGCACTGTCACAAGTGGGTACCCATACTAATATGACCTTAGATGTTGTTAGGATGTCAAGCAACAACAACCATTTAATATAATGTACTAGGTGTCGCGCTTGTGCTGATATCCCCTGAAACCACCATCCTGGTTCCCACCCTGATTTCCCCTTCCTACATTTGTTCCTTTTTTTTGTAATTTGTAATTTTTAGATTTTTATTGAGGCTGTATTTATTCTGTCCATAGCATGTAAGCCTGGATACCCAAGCTTGTTTTCAATGCTGGCCAGCTGTAGGGTTGGTGTTGAGAAACCTGGATCGATGTTCTTTATTAATGCCATGCCAACTAGCACTTTCACAGTTGCATCTGTGAAATTACTAGTTGGCATGCCCGTGCCGTCCCCCTCTGGATCCATGTAGCAGGCACCACCAGGTGGCGCGGTCTCTCGCGGTCTCTCGCGATCTCTCGCGCTCTCTCTCCTTGCCACGTGATACGCCGCTATTGCTCATTGGCAGCTGTGGCCACTTCATTGCCTGATGTCATAATACGCCTATTCCGAGATACAGATGCTGGGACCCAGCAGGCCACTAAGCAGGCTGCCGGTGTTGCAGTTTCCGCCGTCTGCCAGTTTCCGTGGTACGCATCGCTTCTGCGCATGCGTCAAAATCGAACAGCATCGTCACTAACCTTATAAATTTAATATATTGTTTTTGGTAAAGATGTTTTCTAATTCTATATGTGTAGCAAGTGATTTGTTTCTAGGTGGTGTGGTTTTAGAGATATTTCACTTTTTCTGTATTTGCTGTATGAAGATTGCTCATGACCATTGACAATGCCTTGAGTTTGACGGTATGCGCAGTGCAAAACATTAGTTTTATTCCAATTTAATAGAAATCAAAAACCGTAACCTTATACATTTAATATAATCTTTTTGGTAAAGATGTTTTCTATATGGGTACCAAGCGATTTGTTTCTCGGTGGTGTGGTTTTAGAGATATTTCACTTTTTCTGTATCAGGGATGAAAGATCTACGCGGATTTCCGGGATTTTTCCCGTAGCTATAAGCTATAAGTGTATGGTGCGCCCGTCCTGATATGACCTTAGATGTTGCCAGGACGTAAAACTCCAAAACCAACCAACCAATACGTTGTTTCACGCTGCAGCACCATCAGCGTATACCAATATGTATGAAACCTGACTTCCGGGAATTTTCAACGATTCCCTGACAATGTTAAACCTATGGCAGAATATCAGCATTTCCGCTTTTTTCCCCAGAGACCACTTTCATCCCTGCTGTATGAAGATTGCTCATGGCCATTGACAATGCATTTGAGTGCATGCGTACCGCGGAAACTGGCGGACGGCGGAAACTGCGACACTGGCCTTGCTAAGGTGGGGGGGGGATGAAGCACACTGCATCAGTCCAGAAAACCATAAGCATATTCAGCGCTAAACGGAGCGACCCAACTAGCCACGGTGCGACCCAACCAGCCATGATTGAACTCGTTCCAGCTCGTTTAAACTTGTTTCCGGTACAAAGGCTAGGGGACCAGGTTGGAAAGTGAGTGATAATAGATGAAAACCCCTGTGCCTCTGCCCATGCAAATGAATGCCAGGGGACCAGGCTAGACCTCCACAGAGCTAGCAGTGTAGTCAAATATTATTTGTCTAGTTTATTTTGTTTATTTTTCAGACATTATCACATATTTATGTATCTTTTGCACAGATTAAATTGTTTGAAGTATATTTGAAATTGATCTACATTGATTTCTGTTTAAATCACACAATATCACTACTTAATGAATGGGAAACTCATCCTGCAAGGGTATGCTCGATATTACCCAGTGGGAACTCGTTTTTCATCCTCTCATCGCTGTGGACCCTTCTCCAGAAAACTGCTGCCGTGTACATATCAGACACAGCAGGCATACACAGTGGTAGCACACAGAGTGGTCAATGTGTGTATGTGTGTGGTGCACTGGCTGGGCCGCAGTGGAACTTGTTGCCTACATGGAGGGTTGGGTGGGAAGGGATGGTTACCATGGTTATTAAAGTTGCACAGTCCGATGGTTTTGAGTTTCGACCATTTTCAATATATTAAATGTATTACAATCTGTGGTCACTTTTATTTTAAATGGCTAACTTTGGAGATATTTGAAGCGTAAACATGCCAACTTAATGTTGTCAAGCACGCCAAGACTCCATAAGAAAACCTCTCGAACAGACCACATCCACAGATCGACCACTACCCTATATCGATCGCTTGATTTGGGTCCCAAACGATCGCACATACAATGCCATTTTAACAATTAAAAAACTCCCTAAGCTGACCACCTCCCTAAATGGACCATTTAAAGTTGGTATCATGGTCGGTCGATTTAGAGAGGTCTTACTGTGTGTAGAATCAAATCTAGCTGAGCGTTTTGGTTTTTGAAAATTTGAAACTTCATTGGATTGTGTAACTTTAAGTAGGACGAAGTGTGGGTGACAAGTGCAAAGAATATGTATATATATATATATATATATATATACATATATATATTCATATTCTTTGCACTGGTCACCCACACCCACACTATATATATGTATATATATATATATATATATACAGATTAACCTCGATCCAACGGACACCGATGCAACAGATTTCGGATCCAACGGACACAATCCGCTAGAGTGAATATCTGGTCCGAACGTTTAAAACTCCCGAGTGATATCCGTAAGACTAAGGACAAGCTTAGAAAATATGCTGTAAAGTTTAATGTTGACTCTAGTAAGGATAAGAAGGGGGTCATTCATGTGCGTAGGCATATGAAAGATCCCCAGAGGCATATGAAAGATCCCCAGAGTAAAGTAAAGGTGAATGTGCGTGGGGTAGAGCCCCCGGAAAATGTTGTCGCTGCAACGGACAAACGGCTTTAACGGACAACTGCTCCCCCTATTAGTCTGTTGGATCGAGGTTCATCTGTATATATATATATATACGTATATATGTTCTCTGACCAAAGTCAACACCCTGTAGTTGGGGTCGGGAAAGTGGTGAACTCACATATAAGAAGAGTGATCTTTTAAAGTGTTATCTAATGTACAATATTCGCTAGGACAACATGACTGCAATCTAAATTAGAACCAAATGTAGGTCAACAACCCTGCCGAGTTTGGTCATCATGAAGTATGTGGATATAGGCGCAAAGTGAGTTTAAAGCAAAACACAGGGGTGGGAGCGGCACCAAACTCAACTTCCGGTGCGTAAACTGAAACCTGACTCTTGGGTGGTTCGTAACCTTGACGGTTACAGGCTGAAGCTCTGTAGCAATAGAAAATGGCCCTGATAAATCGGTCCGTTTTGGGGATGAACAGTTTAACTTCAGTTGGGGGCGGTTGTAGAAGCGGGGGGGGGGGGACTTTTCAACAATAACCACAAGTCGTTGGAGCGGTACCGGTTCACTCCGGTCTGATTGTAGCAGTGCACTCACGTCCAGTAGCCGATGGTCCAGAAGGAAGGGATGGGAAAAGGTGGGATCTGCAGGCAAGAACAAAGTGAAACAGTGAAAAAGGAACAGAGCCCCACCCAAGCAAATAACTCCCTTGATCAAGAGGAGAAGTAAGCCTGGGATAAAAAAGAAACAGGTAGTATAGAGGAAAGAGAAATGAGGAGAATTGAGTCAGAGGGCTGTGCCTCTTTGCTCTATGGTGACCAGTCGGGGAGCCAGAGACACTGACGGAGTAAGAGGTAGAAAGTGAAATGTTGCTGGCGCCCCCTCCTGCAACTCTTTTCAGACATAGTCAAGGAGGAGCGTGGCGGAGTGGAGAGGCGATAGAAGAGGTGTGGACGAAGTGTTTACTCGCTGGGTTGCAGCGTCAGTCTTTGGTGAGGGACCGGCGTATAGGAACTCAGAATACCTGTGTTATTCTATAGGCGTGATCCAAACTCCTATAAGGAAAGCAGCATTCTGACAGCAAGTAGGATGGGGGGGGGGGGGTAAAAAGAGGAAACCAGGGAGTGAAAGAGAAAAAGAAATGTTGGTAGCTTAAGCCGTGTTCACACACACAACTTTAGGCCAAACTAGATAAGGCGAACTAGATGAGGCGAACTAGTGTCGTGTCCACACATGGAGTGGTTTAAGGCGGAAATCGATATCTGCGCATGAGCAAGTCCATACTAACCAGCGCCAGTTTTGGTTAGTCGATGTCACCACGAGAGAGTGTGGGTTCGACCTAGATATGTATGGACTGAATCGTATTGGTTTGGGATGGTCAAAACTTCTGCTGGGCAGTGAAAACCTTAAAATAAATCATGAAAAAAATATATGTGCACCTCTAGCAGGTTCATAGACCAAATTATATTATATAGTGTGACGTGCTTAACCTGCCTCAAGTAAACCGCTACTGTCCACACAGGCAAGGTGGGCCAACTTAAGCTAGTTCGGTTCATATAAGCTACCTCGCGATGCGGTTTACTTGAGGCGAACTAGTTGAGGTGACTCAGCCCTAATCCGCCTCAGTGTCGCCTATGTGAGTCGACTTAGATAAGGCAAACTAGTTGAGGCGACTTAACGCCCAGGTGTGAACCCGGCTTTAGACAGCTAATTCTGTATGGACCGCCCCAAGGTCTGCCAGTGCATGATCACTTATCACTTACTCACACCATCCTGATATGTCCATAGATGTTGCTAGGACGTAATACCCCAACAAACAAATAATAACTGACTCACATTTGGGGTTGAGGTATCTGGATTACAGTTCAATATGCAGAAAGCTCTGTGAGAAAGGTGTTATATAGAGGATTTCCACCACCAAGCCACCGTCTGCTGTCAGTGGCAGGAATTAACGTTGACGATAGGAGCTCATTGCGCATCCTTAACGGAAAAGGTCTATTAGGAATGTGTTTCATTCCCAACTCTTTAAGATGAGTATTTGCATATGCTGGAGATCATTGTATCAATTAAAAAATTGTTGGTTCCATGTGAAAGCATCGTAAGGAGTGTTAATGCAGTAATGTTTGTCAGGGTCTACACTATGTAAAGTGATGCCACCTGGCGGATCAGGTGCCAGAACTTGGACATGGTCTAGTGACCGTGTAAAGGCTTTAAGTGTTTTTTTCCCTTCTAAATCTACCGACCACAGGACCGACTTTAAATGGTCCATTTATGGAGGTGATCGGTTAAAGGGTTAACAAAAAATCATTGCAGTGTTATTATTGTATGGGCGATCATTTGGGACCTAAATATAGCAATCGATATAGGGGAGTGGTTGATTTGCGGAGGTGGTCGGTTAGAGAGGTTTCACTGTATTCTCTTAGTCGTAAGAAATTGAGACCCCTCTCCTGCAACAATAAACTAAGTTAATATTGGCTTTCCTCTCCAACTTCTCTACCCCACAGACACACACCAAACATTAAAAGCGCCCCCCCCCCCCACACACACACACTTTTATTTAAATTGAAAAACAATATATATTCTGCATATCTTGAGTTAGATCAAAGATTCACCCGGTACTTGTAGTACACGGGTGAAGGACAACGTAGTGTAAATACGGCCGAAAATAGGTTTAGTATGGAACCTGAACTAGAAACTGTGGCTCCAGTATCAAATGGCTACTTATATCGGCACAGATTTGGTGAAATGGGAGAGAATGCAAAAAGACAAGATGGCGGCTGCAGAACGCCGTCGATTTCACTTTTAAATCTTATTAAACTAGATATTATATTATATTTTTCAACTCAAAGGTAGCGGGCTATCAATAAGACATATGTAAAGAATAAATGTTGCTTCTTAGATTGTGAAATTAGGCTCTCAATTCATTGACCCGTTTTTTCGACAGCTTTTACATAGGGTTGGTTTGCACCCCTACTGCAGCAGTACGGGGTGAATCTTGTATCTAATCTTGAGTGTGCATTGGAAACACTCATAATTAATGTATCCAGGTCAATTACAATATTTCTCATCAAATGTGGATCGACCAGATGGGATGGCTGAATGGGTTGAGCGTCTGTCTCCTGTTTTGGTAGATCGTGGGATTCGAATTCACGGATTCGAACCCTGGTCGAGTCAAACCTATGACTGAAAAATTGATACTTGTCGATTCCTAGCCAGGGGCTCGGCATTATTAGGATAGGGCAAGGACTGGTTGGCTCAATGTCAGGACACTATAACTGAGTGGGATATCAGGTCATGGTGCTGGCAGCCTGGTCTCCCAGTGACCTAGAATCGGCGGTTTCCTCGTCTTTTTGTACTTTTTGGCGGGAAAAAGGAACCCGCGTCGGATTGCGCGCAGACACCCGCCCCGCGCGCTGTTGTCAGTTCGTTATCACTGCGCATGACAGGAAGTTACCGAGTTGCGGCGGAGAGTGAGCTGAAGGAACGCACTCTCCGAGCGGAGTGCCTGCGCAGGGAGAATGTGGGTGTATGTGAGTGTGTACCTGAGGGAGGGAAGTGCGGTTGTGCGTGGAGAGTGTTAGATAAGTCCCTTTGACTTTGCAGGGGGTAGGGGTGGGGGTGGGGAGGGGTATGCTCATAGCAGGCGGAGGTTGGGGCAGGGAGCGGGTGTGGCGGTTTCAGATCTCAGAGGCCGTAATCGATTAACACGACCCGAGCGACTCGGGGCACCCGAGTCGTCAGAATTTCAAATCGAACACTGCGAGTATAGTCGACAAATACACGTGCCGTGTGCAAAACGATCCGACCCAAGTAACCCACCTCCTAGCTGGGGTTGGCTACGAGCGATGACGTCACATTTGCGCTGGTACCGTCCTGCAGGATAACAGCCACCAGTACCAGTCATACATGTTTTTTTTAAAGAATAACTTAGATTAATGAAATGGAAATATAGATAAACTAGGCCATCATAAAATACTTTAAATCCTATTTTGCTGTAGTTTTATCGATTATTAAAAAAAAAAAAAAAAGTGTCCACCCGAGCGCGTAGAAGCGTATTCGATTATTTGACCCGAGTCTGTAGGATGTGCGCATGCGCCAAAAAGTGGCTCGGGTGACCAGAGTAAATTAATTGATTACGCCCAGTGGGTTTGGAGTCTTCGCTCGGGGTTCTGCGCATGCGTCAAAATTGAACGCCATTTCAGCGTATTCGATTAATCCACTCGGGTGACCCGAGCAACTTTTTGATCACTTTGTGGTCAAGTCATTAACTCTTCAATTCGCTAAATATATATTATTGAGCTAAAATACTTTTAGCACACGACACTTGTTTTTGTCAACTCCACTCGTGGTGTTCTATTTGAATTTCTAGCAACTCGGGGGACCCGAGTCGCCCGGGTCGTGTTAATCGAATAGGCGCATGTGCAGAACCCCGAGCGAAGACTCCAAACCCACTGAGATCTGAAACCGCCACACCGGAGGGCGGATGGGTGAAGGGGAGATCTAATGCCACTAATATAAATCAAATCACTGTAAATAATGCATTATTTAGAAATAATAGTATTCAGAGTATATAGCAATAGCATTATAGTGATAACATGGGGAATACTATTTGTATTATCAGACGGGATGGCCGAATGAGTTAGAGCATCCGTCTCCCATATGGTAGATCGTGGGTTCGAATCCTAGTCGATTCAAACCAATGACTTAGAAATTGATACTTGTTGCTTCCTAGTCAGACGCTCGGCATTACTAGGATAGGGCAAGGAGCAGTGGAATGAGGAAGACCAATCATTCGCGACTGAAATTTCCCCTGCTTAAACAAATAATGTACCACACAAAAAAAGAAGGAAAAAATGAGGATTAATGTATGGATTGTGATAAATAATAAGAATAATAGTTACATATGATATGCTAATCAAAGGAATAGTGAAAATAACAGTAATTATAATTGTAGTAACATCGTGATTGCAATGATGGTAATATGGTAATAGTACTGGCAATGATAATGTTAATGCCACTAACGATGAGAACTGTAATTATGATTGTAATACCACAAGTGATTGCACTATTTATAAATAACAATAACAGTAAAGGCCCAGTCACACCTTACCAGACTGGGGAACCGGATGAGAACCGGACACTGTCTGGTACTGTGCGGCGATGTCTGGTACATGTCCGGTACCCATCCGGCGCTGTCCGGTAGTGTCCAGCGGTGTCCGGTACAAGTTTTGAACATGCACAAAACTTCTACCGGACACCACCGGTGTCAGCGTCTCACCTCCCACAAGTCTGGTTCTCCACAAGAAATATGTTTAACTCCAATACATTCTTTAATATATGCGTCAATATTCTAAAAGTCAGAGAATATTGTTCTCCACAAGCAATACGTATTCTCCTGTATTCTTGGGTTTAAACTCATAAGAATAACTGCTAAAAAACAAAAAGAGTGATAATCAGGTCGAGCGACCGACCAGAAGTAAACAACACGGCGACCGAATCATTTTCGCCAATAACTTCTTTAATATATTCACCAATATTCTCAAACTCGTAGAGAATATTGTTGTACACGTTTCCTCCAGTATTCTTGGGTTTAAAGTCAGAAAGCCAACCAAAGTTTGCATTCGTCACTCGAATCCGCGCATACGCAGAAGCGATGTTTGGGAAGTGAGACTTGTGGGAGGTGAGACGCTGACACCAGACTGACGTGTCCGGTTGGTGTCCGGTACCCATCCGTTGGTGTCCGGTTTGTCCGTTTTGTCCAATGCATGTCTGGTACCCATCCGTTATGTGTCCGGTTCTCATCCGGTACTCGTCTGGTACATGTACGGTACATGTACGGTACTTCTCTGGTTGCCAGCGGCAATTGACCCAATTACAGTCCATTTCAATACATTTCGATACATTTTGTGTACCGGAGAGCACCTGCTAGACAATTCTTTGTCTGGTGGTGTCCGGTACTCAGTCCGGTAAGGTGTGACAGGCGCTAAAGCCAGGCATGTCCGATCACGGGGGGGGGGGGGGGGGGCAGAGGGCTTGTCTGGCGTGGCCGTAAACATCGACGAATCATTGATTAATCGGCCCCGTCGACCTGTAGCACAAACAAAAAGCAGTTTGATACGGGCGGGTGGGTGGCGGCCGGGCGGGTGGCGGGTGGCGGCCGGGCGGAGGGAAGGGTGGCGGGGTGATGGAAGAGGTGCCCCGGGGGAATGCGGGCGGGTGTCTGGGTTACTTATTTCTCGGTGCCGAGTGAGTGGTGCAGACGGGGGGAGTCTCACCGACAGCACGGGCCATTTGTCTGACGGGATGAGTTGGGGGGAAGGCGGCGGGAGGGGGCGGGAGGGGGCGGGGCGGGGCGGGGCGGGGCGGGGCGGGGCGGGGCGTGCCGGGGCGGAGGGCTTGATGCTGCTAGTAGAAGTAGGAGCTTAGACTTAAGCCGTGTTCACACCCACAACTTTAGGCCGAACTAGATAAGGCAAACTAGATGAGGCAAACTAGGCGTGAAAGTGTATCGTGTCCACACATCCAGTACTTGGGGCGGTTTAAGCCGGAAATCGATATCTGTGCATGAGCAAGTCCATACTAACCAGTGCCACTTTCGATTAGTCGACGTCGCCACGAGAGAGTGTGGGTTCGACCTAGATATGTATAGACTGAGTCGTATTGTTTTGGAACGGTCAAAACCTCTGCTGGGCAGTGAAAACCTAAAAATAAATGATGAAAAAATATCTGTACACAGCTAGCGGTTTCATAGACCAAATCAGATAAAGAGCGCTTTTGATCGACTGGAAAGTCAACAAACTCAGGTCTCGACTGCGCATGCATGTGACGTGCTTAAGCCGCCTCAAAGTAAACCGCTACCGTCCACACAAGCAAGATGGGCCGACTTAAGCTAGTTCGCTTCATATATACGACCTCGCGACGCGGTTTACTTGAGGCGAAATAGTTGAGGTGAATCAGCCCTAATCTGCCTCAGCGTCGCATCCACACGGCGAATGTGAGCCGAACTAGACAAGGCAAACTAGTTAAGGCGACTTAACACCCGTGTGTGAACATGGGTAAAGAGAAACCGCCTAGCTTACTGGTTGATGTGGAGGTGTGTGCCCCAGCAACATCTGGGGACACATCAGCAACGGCTAGCGATGTGTGTTGGACACAGTGCGCTTTCTTTGAATAGTTTGTTAGGGTGTTTACATCCTAGCAACATCTGGGCATATACTAGCAGGATTGATACCGGTTTGTGGACACGGTGCTTATTTGTTGGGGTTTGATGTCCTAGCGACATCTGGGAACATGTCAAGATGGATACCTACTCATTCCTCTGCGCCTACTCTTGCTTGTGCCTCGCCGTGAATATGGCCTATGCTGCCGACACGGCGTAAAGCAACCACCAATCAATCAATCAATCAAACTTGTCCCTATTTCCCTCCTCCTCTTCCTTCCTCTTCCCCCATTCTCCTCCCCATCCTCCTTATCCACCCCCTCCTCCGCCCGCTCTTCCTCTACTTCATCCTCCTCATCCTCATCCTCATCCTCCACATTATCTACCCCATCCTCGGCCACCTCCTCGTCCTCCTTTGTCACTTCCTCCCCCTTCTCCCTCTTCCTCTCCGACTCCCCTCCTCTCCTTCTCCCACATCCTCCTCTTCGTCCCTCCCCTACCCCATGCCCCCTTCCCCTCTTCACTCCCCCCCCCTCCTCCAACTCCCTCCCACCTTCCTCCTGTCCTCTTACCGCCTACGTCCCTCCCCCCCCCCCCCCCCCCACACCCACATCCACCTCCTCTATCGCCCCTCTGTCATTCCCAGTCCCACACCAGGCACGATGGTATAATCGGTAGAGCGCGGGCCTCGTGTGCGGAAGGTCAGAAGTTTGGTTCCCGGTTGAGTCAAACCAATGACTTTGAAATTGATACGTGTCACGTCCTACTAACCTAGCCTGGTGCTTGACCGACATTAATAGGATAGGGAAAGTACTGGTTAACTCTAGTGTCAGGATAATGTGACTGAGCGGGATATTGGGTCATAGTGCTGGCGGCCTGATTTCCCAGTGGGGCAGTACTATGAGAATCGCCATGAGTGTGCATTGTCACAAGTCGGCCTTAGATGACCTTAGATGTTGCCAGGACGTAAAGCTCCAACAACCAACCAACCATCCCAGTCCCATTCCCCTGCCCTTCTCCCCACCTCCTTCCTCTTAGCTAATCGCCTCCTCTTCCTCCCCATAACCGGCGTGTGAGCGAGTGAGTGAGTGAGTGAGTGTCTGAGTGAGTGACTGAGTGAGTGAGTGAGTGAGTGAGTGGCTGAGTGAGTGAGTGAGTGAGTGAGTGAGTGAGTGAGCGAGTGAGTGAGTGAGTGAGTGAGTGAGTGGATAAATACATATTCCAGCCTCACCCCACGCCGAATTCTTTCAGAAAATAACAAAACAAAAACAAAACAAAAGAACAAAACAAAAACAAGGCATCTAACCCTGCCAGTTAACCATACCCCTACCTGTAATAGCCGGCAAGTGTTTCCTGCTTCCGCTCCACAATAGCCACATTATGTGCTGGCAAATTGCCGCATGGTGTCGCCACAGTCTACTCTCTTTCCGCTTCAGTGAATCTGTGCTTACTTTGTCTTATGAATGGTTATCTGAACTGACGATGTCAACCTTCATGTCCCATGTCTTATGTTGGTTTAAAGAAAAATATCTAAATTATTAAAATTGTATATACTTATACAGTAAAACCTCTCTAAATCGACCGACCATGGGACCGACTTTAAGTGGTCCATTTAGGGAGGTGGGAGGTTTAGAGAGTTAGAATATCCTTACAATGGTATTTTTGGGACCCAGATAAAGCAATCGATATAGGGGAATGGTCGATCTTTGGAGGGGTCAGCACACATATATATATATGGGTAATTTTCTATTTCCTAAGATATTTTGGCGAATTGCTCTTCTGCAAAGTGTGGGAACGATGGGTTAGGTTGTTTTTTTATGAGGTAATGTGAAGTTTGGTTTGATCGTAAATCCCTTGGGCAGACGGAGTTTGTTCAGCTAGATGATGTGTGTTTGTCAAGACAGCTAAGTTGATGGTGGTCTCTGCTCAATCTGTCTCGGTCTTTTATGTTTAAAATTGTGTGTGTGTATATATATATATATATATATATACAGTAAAACCTCTAAATCGACCGACCAGTGGTCCATTTAGGGAGGTGGGAGGTTTAGAGAGTTAGAATATTCTTACAATGGTATTTTTGGGACCCAAATAAAGCAATCGATATAGGGGAGTGGTCGATCTGTGGAGGGGTCGGTAAACAGAGGTTTTACTGTATATACATATATGTATATATATATCTATATATATATATATATATATATATATATATATATCTGGGTAATTTTCTATTTCCTGAGATAGTTTGGCGAATTGCTCTTCTGCAAAGTGTGGGAATGATGGGTTAGCTTTTCTTTTATGAGGTGACATGAAGTTTGGTTTGATCGTAAATCCCTTGGGCAGACGAAGTTTGTTCAGCTAGATGATGTGTGTTTGTCAAGACAGCTAAGTTGATGGCGGTCTCTGCCCAATCTGTCTCGGTGTTTTATGTTTAAAATTGTGTGTATATATATATATATGTAGTAAAACCTCTCTAAATCGACCGACCATGGGACCGACTTTAAATGGTCTATTTCGGGAGGTGGTCGGTTTAGAGAGGTTATTTTTAATTGTTACAACAGTGTATGGACGATCATTTGGGACACAAATAAATCGATCGATATAGGGGAGTGATCGATCTGTGGAGGTGGTCGGTTAGAGAGGTTTTACTGTATAGATATATGTGTATATATGTAGAGTTCAGGCGCTAAACCACATAAATGCCAATCCAAAATTGGAGCTAAACATTCAAATCAAATCTTCAGAAAGTGTTTCTTTCATTCCTACTATTGTGTTCATTGCTCCATATCCATGTGGTTACAGGAAAAGTGGAAGTAGTGAGAATTAAAATCATTTTCAGGTAAAAACTACATTTTTGGATTCGCGTTCATGTGGTTTTGCGCCTGAACTCTTCATATATACATATACGTATAAGACTCCGCTGCTTCCTAGCCTGGCCTTCGGCATTATTAGGATAGGGCAAGGACTGCTTGGCTCAGTGTCAGGATAATGTGACTGAGTGGGATATCAGGTCATCGTGCTGTCGGCCTGGTCTTCCAGTGGGGCAGCACTATAAAGTTGCCATGAGTGCGCACTGTCACAAGTCGGTACCCGTCCTGGTATGACCTTAGATGTTGCTAGGATGTCATCATCATCATCATGCTGTCGGTCGTGATGCGACAAAAACTGCTTTCATTACTTGACTGCCGCTCTCCATTTAGCTCTCTGCTGTGAGAGTGATGTCCATGAGTCGGTCTAGTTTTGTGCAGTTGTACATTTCATGAAAGCTGCCTGCAAAAGTTTTGAAGTGCTGCTGGCTTTTGCAAGTTACCAGCAGCACTCTCTCGGGGAGCAAATAGAGGTTTCACACCGGCAAGAACATCTCCAGACAGGCGCAAAACTATTTTTCCCTGCAGTGGCTGGTCCGAAGATGTTGGGAGTTCCATACATCAACCGCCCTTAATGCTGCCACAGTGTAGGATGTAAAACAACAACAAACAAACAAACAACAACAAACAAACAAACAAACCCGTACGAAATGACAAGGGGACCAGCAGATTGGGTTTGTTTGTTTATTCGACACTGGGATGAGAGATGAATGCCCTGCCTAATTCAATCAAAAAGCAAAAACCGGGCGGCAACTGACGATTCAAATACAGCGAGAGGCATCGGAAGCCGCTGGGCCCAGTAGGTCCACAGCAAAGCGGCTGGATGACAGTGGTTTGTTAATAATATACTCTTGTGAATCGTCTAATAAATAATTAAATAATTCTCCGAGCATTGATATGTATATAATATATTATGTGGTGTATAACGTATTATGCGAGTATAAAAATACGAAGGGAATTGTTTCCTTATTATATCTATATTATTATTATTACTTGATACCATTGTTATTCTCTGTGTGACTCCGCACTTGACAGGTGGCGCCTCCTGCGTTTATATATGTACTATATAATTGATTTTAAAAGTGAGAAGAGTGACAGTTGGCTCACGGTATAGGAGGCGGGGGGAGTAGAGAATGACCCGCTCCGCAGGAAATAACATGGAAGAAGATGGTAATGGGAAACATTTAAGGGGCTGCCGTTATTTATATCCACACACATATATATGTATATATATGGGTTGTTCTATGAAAGTCGGTACCACATATTTAGTGTCCAGGTTACGATGGACATAATTAATTACTTTTCTTTTTAAGAGCAAGTCAAATAACTATTCTTGCTTCTGTGTATTAAGTATGGTAGCAATGCTATATGCATTTAAATGTTAATCCCACAAAATCCATCAAAAGTTCCATATTTACACATTTACATGAAAATATAAATATAAAAAAACCTCTTTTTCAACTGTGTGTCTTGTAAGAAATAATTTGCTTAGTACATCCCATTTGGTGTGGGAATGTACTAATGCAGGTGCTATCCTGGTGTGGGGATGTGTTAATGCAGATGGTGTGCTGCTGTGGGGATGTGTTAATGCAGATGGTGTGCTGCTGTGGGGATGTGTTAATGCAGGTGGTGTGCTGATGTGGGGATGTGTTAATGCAGATGGTGTGCTGTTGTGGGGATGTGTTAATGCAGGTGGTGTGCTGCTGTGGGGATGTGTTAATGCAGGTGGTGTGCTGCTGTGGGGATGTGTTAATGCAGATGGTGTGCTGCTGTGGGGATGTGTTAATGCAGGCGGTGTGCTGCTGTGGGAATGTACTAATGCAGGTGCTATCCTGGTGTGGGGATGTGTTAATGCAGATGGTGTGCTGCTGTGGGGATGTGTTAATGCAGGTGCTATCCTGGTGTGGGGATGTGTTAATGCAGATGGTGTGCTGCTCTGGGGATGTGTTAATGCAGGTGGTGTGCTGCTGTGGGGATGTGTTAATGCAGGTGGTGTGCTGATGTGGGGATGGGTTAATGCAGATGGTGTGCTGTTGTGGGGATGTGTTAATGCAGGTGGTGTGCTGCTGTGGGATGTATTAATACAGGTGGTGTGCTGCTGTGGGATGTATTAATGCAGGTGGTGTGCTGCTGTGGGGATGTGTTAATGCAGGTGGTGTGCTGCTGTGGGATGTATTAATGCAGGTGGTGTGCTGCTGTGGGGATGTATTAATACAGGTGGTGTGCTGCTGTGGGATGTATTAATGCAGATGGTGTGCTGTTGTGGGGATGTGTTAATACAGATGGTGTGCTGCTGTGGGATGTATTAATACAGGTGGTGTGCTGCTGTTGGGATGTGTTAATGCAGGTGGTGTGCTGCTGTGGGGATGTGTTAATGCAGGTGGTGTGCTGCTGTGGGGATGTGTTAATGCAGGTGGTGTGCTGCTGTGGGGATGTGTTAATGCAGGTGGTGTGCTGCTGTGGGGATGTACTAATGCAGGTGCTATCCTGGTGTGGGGATGTGTTAATGCAGATGGTGTGCTTCTGTGGGGATGTGTTAATGCAGATGGTGTCCTGCTGCGGGGGTGTACTAATGCAGGTGGTGTCCTGTTGTGGGTGTGTGTTAATGCAGGTGGTGTCCTGCTGTTGGGATGTACTGATGCAGGTACTGTCCTGCTGTGTGTACGAATGCAGGTTATATCCTGCTGGGGGAATGCACTAATACAGGGGGTGTCTTGCCGTTGGGATCTACTGATGCGAGTGGCTTCCTGATGTGGGTATGCATTGATGCTGGTGGTATCTTGTCATAGAGATGTACAAATACAGGTGTCCTGCTATGTGTATGCACTAATGCAGGTGGTGTCCTGCTGTAGGGTTATACTAATACAGGTGTCCTACTATGTGTATGTACTAATGCTGGTGTTGTCCTGATGTGTGTATACACTAATGCAGTTGGTGTCCTGCTGTAGGGTTATACTAATACAGGTGCCCTGTTATGTGTATGTACTAATGCAGGTGGTGTCCTTCTGTGAGGATGTACTAATGCAGGTGGCCTGCTCTGTGCATGTACTAATGTTGGTGTTGTCTTGTTGTGTGTATGCACTGATGCAGGTGGTGTCCTGCTGTAGGGTTATACTAATACAGGTGTCCTGCTATGTGTATGTACTAATGCAGGTGGTGTCCGTCTGTGAGGATGTACTAATGCAGGTGTCCTGCTTTGTGTAGGTACTAATACAGGTGGTGTCCGTCTGTGAGGATGTACTAATGGAGGTGTCCTGCTATGTGTATGTACTAATGCAGGTGGTGTCCTTCTGTGAGGATGTACTAATGCAGGTATCCTGATATGTGTATGTACTAATGCAGGCGATCTACTGCATTTATGCTGATAGCATCCTTTTGCAGAGACACATTAACACAGGCGGCACTCACATTCACAATCACAGTCACAACCACACTCACAGTCACAATCACATTCACAATCACACTCACAGTCACAATCACACTCACAGTCACAATCACACTCACAATCACAATCACAGTCACAATCACAATCACAGTCACAATCACACTCACAGTCACAATCACACTCACAGTCACAATCACACTCACAGTCACAATCACACTCACCATCACAATCACACTCACAGTCACAATCACACTCACAGTCACAATCACACTCACAGTCACAATCACACTCACAGTCACAATCACACTCACAGTCACAATCACACTCACACTCACAATCATACTCACAGTCAAAATCACACTCACATTCACAATCACACTCACAGTCACAATCACAGTCACTATCACAATCATACTCACAATCACAATCACACTCACAGTCACAATCACACTCACAGTCACAATCACACTCACAGTCACAATCACACTCACAGTCACAATCGCACTCACCGTCACACTCACAGTCACAATCACACTCACAGTCACAATCACACTCACAGTCACAATCACACTCACAGTCACAATCACACTCACAGTCACAATCACACTCACAGTCACAATCACAATCACACTCACACTCACAATCATACTCACAGTCAAAATCACTCACATTCACAATCACACTCACAGTCACAATCACAGTCACAATCACAATCATACTCACAATCACAATCACACTCACAGTCACAATCACACTCAGTCACAATCACACTCACAGTCACAATCACACTCACAGTCACAATCACACTCACCGTCACAATCACACTCACAGTCACAATCACACTCACAGTCACAATCACACTCACAGTCACAATCACACTCACAGTCACAATCACACTCACAATCACAGTCACAATCACACTCACAGTCACAATCACACTCACAGTCACAATCACACTCACAGTCACAATCACACTCACAGTCACAATCACACTCACAGTCACAATCACATTCACAGTCACAATCACACTCACAGTCACAATCACAATCACACCCACACTCACAATCACAATCACAATGGAGTGTCCTGGACAGCCATGTGTACCAGGCAGCTTCTAAGCATCCATCCCTTTGTAGAGCTGGTGTTCTTGATTCGCTAAGGATTGTGGGTAGATATGTGGGTGAGTCTGTGTGTGGAGTAATCATAAAGGATTATGTAACTTACACCGCTCTGAGCCACCGGAAGTATGGACACACACCCACGGCTGACAGCAAATATCACCTCACTCATATATGTATATTTGTATATATACACCGTATGTCACAATAGAAGCACGCTACCCAATTGAAGCACACCCCCCATTTCGAGATTGAAAGCAAGCACACATTTACGATCATATTCAGACTGAATGCACATAAAATAAAAACAATCCCACTTTATTTCAGAGGCACGACAAAAACTAATAGAAATTTACGATCATATTCAGACTGAATGCACATAAAATAAAAACAATCCCACTTTATTTCAGAGGCACGACAAAAACTAATCCATGACATTTTTTAACTTTGAATATATGCGCATCCATGTGTCTGCACTATGTATATATATATACCGTATTCTCGTGGGTTTAACACCCTGGGCTTTTAAATTGGCAAATCATTGAAGTGGAGGGTGGGCTTTTACCCACACATGGGCGTTTAACGGGTGGGCGCTTACAAAATATTGGCCAAGTGGGCGGTTGGGGGTGGGGTTAACCCACACATGGGCATTTACCCGTGAGAATACGGTGTATATATATAGCTGTATATTATATTATTTTATAAATATATATGGATCGTTCTCTGAAACTTGGTACCACTTTTGTGACATGGAAGCCAAAAGTGAAAACATTCCAAATAATAACATAAAACATTCCAAATAATAACAGAGAACATTCCAAATAATAGCAGAACCAACATTCATATGAAGGTTTACATGTTGTGGATATGTCAGAGTTGGAAAAAAATAAAGCTATTTCACATTTGGATTTTGATCTTATGCAAATTAAGCACTTTGTTAAAATGTCATGTGTAAAGGCCCTGTCACACTATGACGTAATGACATCAGCGTAGGGAGAACGTGAAGAACGTTGAACTTCTCGGCGTAGTATGCAAATTTGGGCACAAGTTGAACGTGGATGCAGCGTAGTTGACGAGAGCATAACATCGGTAAAGCGTAGTGATACCGTCATTCAATGAGAGAGGACAACGTCATTACACTCACGGAACGTTATGAACGTTATTCCATCGCCAGAACTATGTTACGTGACGCTACATACGTCATGACAGGGTGGTGAAACTTTGAACATACGTTCTCCTGATGTTCTCCTGACATTCTCCTGATGTTCCCATTACGCCCCGTGGACATTTCCACCGCATTTACTGTGGGTCAACGTAGTGGAACATAGTTGAACGTAGTGAGCCTTACATTTGAGTTACATCGAAAGTTTTGAACAGGTTCAAAACGTTGGCGTGCCGACGTAACACGACATAGTGTGACGTAGCTGGATGTCAGTCTAACGTCATTCTGACGTCATCATAACATAACCCAACGTACATCAACATAATGACAAAACGTGATCATGTCAGGCTTACGTTTGCTCGTTATGTCGTAGTGTGACAGGGGTATCACATGGAAATTAAACACCCACCGAAAACATCATTTTAGCATACAGAACACATTCAAACAATCGCTGTGAATATGGCCTATGCTACCGACACGGCATAAAGCAACCACCAATCAATCAATCAATCATTCAAACAAGATTTGATTGATTACAGTTAATTAAACAAGAAAAATGCTGAAACAAAGTTGGACAAAAGAGATAGTTTTAATTCTGATGTAAATGTTAAGCAGACGGGATGGTCGAATGAGTTAGAGCGTCTGTCTCCTGTGTTGGTAGATCGTGGGTTCGAATCCTGGTCGAGTCAAACCAATGACTTAAAAATTGATACTTGTCGCTTCCTAGCCATGCGCTCGGCATTATTAGGATAGGGGCAAGGAGCAGTGGAATGAGGAAGACCAGTCATCTGCGACTGAAATTTCCCCTGCTTAAACAACTAATGTACAAACAAACAACACAAAAGTGTAAATGTGGGTTTTTGAAAATTTGATGTTTTCATCAGACTATGCAGCAAAACAACAATAATAAGCCTGTAACTATGGTAACATATTACACTGGCAACAGATATATCCAGTCTCGTCCTCTCGGGGAATGTTGGTAAATAAGTGGAGGTATTAGTTTAGCGGCGAATTGGGTAGGTGGCGCTCTAAGTTGGTGAGCAAGAACTGAGGTGTTTATGGCCAGATGGTTGCCAAAAGTCAAAACAGGTCCACTTTTTCGTCTGCTTGTACTTGAACTTGTAACATTAAACAAGCAGGGAACGCTAACACAAGTCAAGTCTATTTAACCAGCAAACCAGGACAAGTTGGAGGTCATTGAGGTCATTGTAAATGTACTACCTTGCTTTGTTTTGTTAGTTAGTTTCTTTGTTGTTGTTTAAGACTTAGTCGGTGGTTGGAGTTTTACATCCTGACAACATGAGGTCTTATCAGGATGTGTACCGACTTGTGATAGTGTGTACTCATGGCAACTGTATAGTGCTGCCCCATTGGGAGACCAGGGTAATGGGATCATTACCCGATATCCCACACAGTCACATTATCCTGATACTGTGCTAACCAGTCCTGGTCCTATCCTATTAATGCCGAGCACCAGGCTAGGTAGCAATAAGTATCGGTTTTATAAGTCATCGGTTTGGCTCGGCTGGGATTTGAACTTTTCGAGAAAATAGTCACTTTGAAGTAGCGATGAATTAATTACCTTTGAAATGAAAAATTCTAAATTTAAAAAGCCAATTCTCAAGATTTGATTCTACATATCTAACTTAGAAGTTAGATACTGGTGCAATTATTGGTGCACATTTGGTGCCACATAGAAGGGAATAAATACTGAGGCAATTTAATCAAATTTGTTAGTGTTACCACAGAAGGCTACGGTGTTTTGGCATGCTTGCCAACATTATTTTTGCATGGTTGCACTTCAGATAAGATCTCAAAAGTTAGTCACTTAAAATAAAAGTAAGATAGATTATATTGATCAACCTAATATATTTATCTTTAAAAAAACCTGTCGCTTTGTGTCCAAACACACTCTCAGAGGAGTTGAGGGGAAGCTGGTAGACTTAAATTTAAACCACCTTGCACAACTTTACTTCTACATCGCCATCTTTAACTCAAAGCTGATGCATATCCCAATGAAAGCATACAATTTTCTAAACTAAAACTCTCATCCTAGATTCGATTCTATGTATCTAACTTAGATACTCTACTTGGTAAAGCTGTATCAACTTGTCAAAACCCCAAAAAATATCTACATTTAATTATGCATAGATACTGGTGCACTTATTATACATTTGTTGTCACGTAGAAAGGAATACTGAGTCAATTTAATAGAACCTGACAGAATACGGTCACATATCCAGTGCTAGAACTATGATATGTTGAGTTGATATATCCAGTGCTAGAGCGTATGGCGGCATAGGTGCGTTACGTCATATACGTCGGCATACGCCATATACGCTACTCATACACTATGCATACACTACTCATACGCTACTCATACGCCGCCAGGTGACGGCTTATGTGAAGCGTATGAGGCATACGCCGCCATACGCTTTCATAAATCCGTCCGTCCAAATTTTGTTGTGCATGCTAAAAAAATCTTGACCTATGAGGGCGTATGGCCCATACGCTACTCATACGCCGGCATACGCTCCTCATACGCTGGCATATGCTCCTCATACGCTCCTCATACGCTCCTCGTATGCTAGGGGTACGCCGGCATAGGTTTTTCATATGCTCAACTTGCGTCACCGGCGTATCTCTAGCATATCTCTAGCATATGTAGCGTACGCATAACCTACGAGTTACGTATGGGAGCGTACTCCTAGCGTATGCACAGCGTATGCACAGCGTATTCAAAGTGTATGCCATAGGTCTCGACATCGATCTTGACTCATACGCTACTCATACGCTCATCCACTATGCATACGCTATGCATATGCTATGCATACGCTATGCATACACTACGCATACACTATGCATACGCTCCACATGCCAATCAAAGCGAAGGCCTTTGAGTTTTGGCGTGCTTGCCAAAATTAATTTGGCATGTTTCTCCGTCAAATATCTCAAAAGTTTGCCATTTAAAACATAGGTTACTTCAAAGTAAAGTAAGGTAATTTATACAATCAATTTAATATATGATGACCAGACGGGATGGCCGAATGAGTAGAGCGTCCGTCTCCTGTTTTGGGAGATCAGGAGATCCGACCCCATCAGTTTGTGAATTTGAGTCCTGGTCGAATCAAACTAATGACGTAAATATTGATACTTGCCGATTCCTAGCCTGCCACTCTGCATTATTAGGATAGGGCAAGGACTGGTTGGCTCAGTGTCAGGATAATGTGACTGAGCGGTATATCAGGTTAAGGTGCTGATGGCCTGGTGTCCCAGTGGGGCAGAACTATAAAGTCGCCATGAGTGTGCACTGTCACAAGTCGGTACGACCTTAGATGTTGCTAGGACGTAAAACAAGAGCAAACAAACATTTAAAATATGATCCTCGAAAATGACAGAATCTCAAAACCATCGAACTATGTAACTTGAGGTATTTGTTGCTGCACAGACGGGAATATTTGATGTCATAATTTTGACAGGCTTGCCGAAATTAAATATCTGTGTAGGCACTTCAAATATCTATATATATTGCGTTGTTGTTCTTAAAGCCATTTAAAATAAAAGTTAGTTCATACTAAAGTAAGGTGGAATTCAATAATCAGCCTGATAACTTTATTCCTTAAACTGTCACAGAAACTCAAAACCATCTGACTAATCAACTTTATACCCCTGTCACACTACGAGGTAATGAGCCAACGTAAGCCTGACGTGCTCACGTTTCGTCATTATGTTGACGTACGTTGGGTTACATTATGATGAGGTCAGAATGACGTTAGACTGATGTCGAGCTACATCACGTTACGTCGTGTTACCTCGGCGCGCGTCAAGGTTTTGAACCTGTTCAAAACTTTCGATGTAACTCGAACATAGGGGGTTACGTTCGCCGTATGTTCTGTACACGTTTGGTGAACTTCAATGATGTTAAACGGATGTTAGTCAAGCGCTGCTCACTACGTTCCACTACATTGACCCACATTAAAGCCGGTGGAAATGTCCACGCGGCGTAATGGGAATGTCAGGAGAACGTCAGGAGGACGTCAGGAGAACGTACGCCGAATGTATGTCTGACATACGTTCAGCGTTTCGCCACCGTGTCATGATGTATGTAACGTCACATAACGTAAAGCAACGTAGTTCTGGCGATGGAATAACGTTCATAACGTACCGTGAGCATAATTACGTTGTCCTCTCTCGTTGAATGACGCTATCACTATGCTTTGCCGATGTTACGCTCTCGTCACCTACACTGCATCCACATTCAACTTGTGCCCAAATTTGCATACTATGCCGAGAAGTTTGATGTTTTTCACGTTCCCCCTATGCTGACGTCGTTACGTCGTAGTGTGACAGGGCCTTTAACCCACTGAGGGTGCCACCTGCATTTAATGCATTCCACCAGCAGGGCGCCACCTGTATTTGTTCATGGGGTAACACATGTACTTTTCAAAACCATGTATTATCCTATCCGTGTGAGAAGGGAGAGAAGGGAATGACAAAAGAGAGACAGATAAGCATCAGTTATGAGGGAAGAAAATAATGTTGTTAACTTCCATTTCTCCATAATTAGCTAATACAATTTGCAAAATGGTATATTTGAATAAGAAGTCAGTATTACTTGTGTCATAGGGGTGAAGAAAATGGGAAATGTTGCACCTAGAGCAGGATTTGAACCCACAATTGTTGCCATTCTTGGGCTAGCGTGCTAGCCATTACACTACCAACATATTTGTAACAATCAATTTAATATATGATCCTTGAAAATGACAGAATCTCCAAACCATGGCACTATGTTACTTCTTCCCTGTTGCAATCACCCTATCCAGGCCTACCTGGACATGAGACGTTTACTACACTTGTAAAAGAAAGACAGACACAAAGTCCCACCCACCCACACAAGTTTTTTAAAATAACCAGCATAAGGTCAGATACAATATTTAAAAATTGGTGATTACATTTTTTGTTTTGTGTAAGTCATGCTTTCATTAGATTATGAAGCTTTAGTGTTTGTGTTAGTGTTGGTCCTCTCGTGATCCTACCCCTCCTACACCCCCCTCCCCCACCCCACCACACACACACACACGTGCAGATACATATAGGGCTACAGCTAGATGCAAAGTGACACCATCTAAGACAACACATGTGGCTTATTTTATCGCCTCCTCTGTTGAGGTAAACTGACCCTCAACTATGACACTCCTCCATGTGTTCATGGCTCGCACCAATGGTTTCAAATTGAATAAACACCCGTTATGAAAGCCACGCAGGCCCACCGCTAGGTCAACATCGGCCCCAGCCTCGCTTTCGATAATACAAGGAAGGCAAACTGGTTGTGGGGGTGAGCGGGGTTGTGGGTGTAGGTGTGTGGTGGGTGTTGGTGGGTGTGGTGTGTGGATGTGGGTGGGCGTGGGAGGGTGGGTTGTTGTTGTTTTACGTCCTAGCAACATCTAAGGTCATATCAGGACGGGTACCGACTTGTGACAGTGCACACTCATGGTGACTTTATAGTGCTGCCCCACTGGAAGACCAGGCTGCCAGCACCATGACCTGATATCCCACTCAGTCACATTATCCTGACACTGAGCCAACCAGTCCTTGCCCTATCATAATAATGCAGAGCGCCATGCTAGGAAGTGACACGTATCAATTTTTAAGTCATTGATTTGACTCGATCAGGGTTCGAACCCACGATCTACCAACACGGGAGACGGACGCTCTAAGTCTAACTCATTCGGCCATCCCGTCTGGTCTGTGGGTGGGTGTGTGTGGTGTGTAGGTAGGTGATGGGTATGTATGTGTGGTGTGTGTGTGGTGGGTGGGTGTATGTGGGTGTGTGAGTGTGTGTGGGTGTGTGGTGGCTGACGTCTGAGTGGAAAAGTAGCTGGGGTTAAAACCCGATGGTTTTGAGTTTCTGTCATTACTCAGAGATAAAGATATCAAATTGATTTTTATAATATAATCTATGTTACTTTGGTTTGAAGTAATTTTTATTTTAAATGGCTGACTTTTGATAAACTTCAAGTGAAAACATGCTAAATTAATTTGGGCAAGTTTGCCAAAACTCGGACACTATAGGCTTCTGTGTTAACACGTTCTATTAAATTGACTCAGTGGTCCCTTCTATGTTGTAGCAAATGCTTAAGTTCATCAGTATTTAAGTTAGATATGCAGAATCAAGTCTAGATAATTGTTTTGGTTTTGAAAATTTGATGGTTCGTCGGACAATGCAGCTTTAAAGTCGCAAAGCCCGGTGGTTTCGAGTTTCTGTCATTTTCTATTAGACTGATCGTTAAGGGCGTGTCACATTACAGCGTATGGCGGGAGCGTATTGAAAACCTACGTAAGTCCTGCGGGTGCCGGCCTATCATGACCTTTGGTGACCTCCTTCGGGTGGGTTTGAGTGTATGTGGAACATATGAGGAGTGTACGAGGAACGTATGAGGAGCGTACCAGGAGTGTATGTGAGCGTACTGTGAGATGTTTTGACGGCTTTGATTGGCATGTGGAGCGTATGCGTAGTGTATGCGTAGTGTATGCGTAGTGTATGTGTAGCATATGCATAGCGTATGCATAGCGGATGAGCGTATGAGTAGCGTATGAGTCAAGATCGATGTCGAGACCTATGGCATACGCTTTGAATACGCTGTGCATACGCTGTGCATACGCTAGGAGTACGCTCCCATACGTAACTCGTAGGTTATGCGTACGCTACATATGCTAGATATACGCTAGAGATACGCCGGTGACGCAAGTTGAGCGTATGAAAAACCTATGCCGGCATACCCCTAGCGTACGAGGAGCGTATGAGGAGCGTATGAGGAGCGTATGCCGGCGTATGAGGAGCATATGCCGGCGTATGAGTAGCGTATGGGCCATACGCCCTCATAGGTCAAGATTTTTTTAGCATGCACAACAAAATTTGGACGGACAGATTTATGAAAGCGTATGGCGGCGTATGCCTCATATGCTTCACATAAGCCGTCACCTGGCGGCGTATGAGTAGCGTATGAGTAGTGTATGCATAGCGTATGAGTAGCGTATATGGCGTATGCCGACGTATATGACGTAACGCACCTATGCCGCCATACGCTCCCGCAAAAAACCCTAATGTGACAGCCCCTTTACAATCTACTTTATTTTTGTTTGAAATAACTTTAAACAAAATTGTAATGGCTTACTTTGGAGATATTTGAAGTGAAAAGATGGCAAATTATATTTGGCAAGCACGTCAAAATTCTGACACAAGAGTGTTAGGTATGGGCGATAATATAATCACAACAAGGATAGTTGAAACCTGACTTCCGGCATGTTCCTGATTCCTGGACACTGTTAATCCTTAGGGGGGGGGTAGGGGGGGGGGGGTAGGGGGGGGGGGGAATCCCGCGTTTTCGCGGAAATTCGCTGTTGGTGTAATGACCACGGTTTGGTTCTGCTGGAACCCGCAAGGTGGCGCCAAGGTCTTGGTCCGATATCCGTCTTTTTTGCCGAATACATATATATAAAGATATATATATATATATAAATAAATGATAGAAACTAAACTATCAACCTATGCAGGGATGAAGTGGTATTCATATATATATATATATATATTTGGATTGTTAATATCGACCTTACTTTTAGTTTGAAGTGACTTTTCTTATGAATGACAAACTTTGGTGATATTTGCAGTATTATTATAGACTATGTAAGAGACAACATAAAATGTATGTTGGTTGAGATCGATACCTCTGGCTGGCCACCAATTTAGCCTCCCGTTTATTTATGGTCAACATTTCCGACGAGAGTGAGGGTGATGGTAGTGCTTGCGCCTGCTTGGTGGTGGCTCGCAGCAGATTTGGCTACCTGAGTGCAAACCCAAGTCGCCCAGGCCACTCCATTTCCAGCAGGCGGGGCGATCAAGCATTTTCTGGTCAAAAACTATAGACCTCCATTTAATAATATTCATATAATATATTTATATATCATGAAAACATGCCAAATAAATGTTGTAGGGCACATTGAAATGCTGCCATCATAGGCTTCCCATCAACGGTGGAGTTAGACTAAGTGAACTAATGCCAAGTACACATCTACCATATAGGATTCACGCACTAAAACTCGCGACGACCTTACGACTGAAAACGGGCCGATTCATTTTTCGAATCGCGAATCATAATCGCAAGCAAGCAGTTTTAGCCCTGAAATTGAGTTTTAAGTCGCGAATCGCAATCGGTAGATGTGCTAGGGCATCGCATACCTACCGACTTTTGGGCAGTTTTAGATCGTAAACGGTAGGTGGGTGCGGAGAAACGGTAGGTGTGTACCTGGCATTTGTCTTCCCTTTTATGCAACAACAGATGCTTAATAAGTACAGCAATATCTAAGTTGGATATATATATAAATGTATCTAGATTTTATTATATATATATATATATAATATATAATCAAATCTAGATACATTTTCATTTCGAATGTAGATATTTTCAGCGGCCGACACAGCTTTAAAGTGGGAGCTTGAGTAAACCTCCCACCCGTCCACACCGGACATGGTAGCCGAATCGGAAGAGCATAGGCTTCCCATGCGGAAGGTCAGGAGTTCGATTCCCAGTCAAGTCAAACCAATGACTTACAAAATTGATATTTGTCACTTCCTAGCTAGGCGCTCGGCATTACTAGGATAGGGCAGCTCAGTGTTTGAGTGGGATATCGGGTCATGGTGCCAGTGCCCTGTTTTCTCAGTGGGGCAGCACTATAAAGTCGCCATGAGTGTGTACTGTCACAAGTCGGTACCCATCCTGGTATGACCTTAGGTGTGGCTAGGACGCAAAACCCCAACAACCAACCAACCAATCCACCCCTCCTCACCCACTGCCTCAGCCAGCTGTGGGTGGTTTGCTACCATCAAATTGCCACTCACTGCACTAGCAACCTCGCTTTCAATTTGCAAAAAAAAACTAAAAAACATACACTTGCAACAGAACACTATATTTAGGTTAGGTATGTGGAATGAAGAATGAGATGTAAAATAATTGAAAACGAGGCTGAGTTTTATTTAGTTTTGGTTTTGTTTGTGGATGAAAAGAGAACCCAACGTAAATTATGGACAGCATTTAGGGGAGGGGGAATCATGTAATCATCAGTTTAGGCTAACACATGGGAGTTATAGACTATGCCCGATATTTGTCTTACAGCTATCCGGCGATGAGTACCTTCTTTGTTAGCTTCGGTCACTTCACTAAGGGGCCGTCCAAAGTTATCAACATTTTCAAGGTACAGTATAACCCCGTTAAACCAAGCTCGGTTAAACCAAACGATTGGTTAATCCAAACTTTTTTCGGTGGCCCGGCAAAATACTACAATTTATCATATAAAGAAGTTGGTTAAACCACAGTCGATTAATCCAAAGTATCGGTAAATCCAAACAAAATTGTCCACCCCAGGCCACTTCCGGTATAATTAAAGCAAACTTTCATGTGGTTTTAAGGTCATCTGAGACTTTTTTATATGATAAATGGTAGTATGTCGCCGAAAAAAGTTTGGATTAACCGATCATTTGATTTAACCGAGGTTGGTTCAATGGGCTTAAACGGTATATACATAAAAAACAATAATCATAGTGTCTACATACATTGTACATTCATAATGCACCCCAGTTTTTGCCAAAGCCAAGTCAAAGTCAAAGCTCGGTTAAACCAATGATCGGTTAATCCAAACAAATTTCTAGGGTCCCTTCAAGTTTGGTTTAATGACTTCGACTTTGACTTGGCTTTGGCAAAAACGTGGGTGCATTATGCATGTAACATACACTGTATGTGGACACTTTGATTGTTTTTTTTGTATATACAGTATAACCCCATTAAACAAAGCTTGGTTAACCCAAACGATCGGTTAATCCAAATGTTTTTCGGCAGCCCGGCAAAATGCTACCATTTATCGTATAAAAAAGTTGGTGGGGTCTCAGATGACCTTATAACCACATGAAAGTTTGGTTTAACCTACTGGAAGTGGCCTGGGGACCGACAATTTTGTTTGGATTAACCGATAGTTTGGATTAACCGACTTTGGTTTAACCAACTTTTTTATATGATAAATGGCAGTATTTTGCTGGGCCGCCGAAAAAAGTTCAGATTAACCGATCGTTTGGTTTAACCGAGCTTGGTTTAATGGGGTTATGCTGTACAAGGGAAGTAGTCTGAAATACATAATTAAATTGAATATAATTGAATTGAATATCGCGATGTAACCATCATATATGTACGGAGACCAGCCTCGTCCTGCTTCAGAAATACCGAGACTGAATATACTGAGGTGTGTCTGTGTGGGCCGGGTGAGCTAGCTGACAGGACCAGGCTAACCAATCACCTCCCTCCAAGACGTCACGTGGTCGCGTGGTCACGTTGGGGTCACCTCCAAACCTCGGAAATCGCTCGGGGTCGCAGGTCAAATGCCGGAGGTGAAGGGGTGAATGGATGCCTCTCGGGCCGACCTTGACCTCTGATCAAACCCAGGGGTGGGAGTTGGTGGTGGGGGTGGAGGTGGGGGTGGGGTGGAAGGAGGGTTGTACAGGCGTACCAGCGTCTTGCTCAGAACGAGGTTGGGCTCCTCGGGGAGCTGTGTGTGAAATACGGGGGTACGTAGGGCAGTCAGTGGTGGGCCGCTTTCCTCACACACTCTAGTGTGGTGAGCAGTTGGTTTGTAGTGGGCAGTGGACAGTGTACATCAAGTGTTGACAGGACATGTCAACTGTTGTCATGCACTGTCAACGGCTGGCATGCCCGCTACTAGTTGGTTGTTGTTGGTATACACAGTTACTACTAGTTGGTTAGATAAAGGATTCACCCCGTACTCGCAGTACACGGGTGAATACTAACCCTATATAAAAGCGGTTGAAAATACGGGGAAATGAAATGAGAGCCTAAGTTCACAATCTAAGAAGCAACACTTATTCTTTATATATATATTCATATTTCCCCGCTACTTTTGAGTTGAAAAATATAATAAAACATCTAGTTTAATAAGATTTAAAAGTGAAATCACCGGTATTCTATGGCCGCCATATTTCTTTTTTGCATTCTCCCCCATTTCACCAACTCTGTGCCGATATAAGTACCCATTTGATACTGGAGGCAGGCATTCTACTTCCTGTTCCATACTAAAGCTATTTTCACCCGTATTTACACTACGTTGTCATTCACCCGTGTACTACAAGTACAGGGTGAATCTTTTATCTACTAGTTGGTATGCACTGTTACCAGTTGGAATGCGCTGTCAACAGTTGGCATACACTGTCAACAATTGACATGCACTGCCAACAGTCAAGATGCACTGTCAACAGTCGACATGCACTGTCAGAAGGTAGTGAACACAGTCGACATACACTGTCAGTAGTCAATGAATACTGTCAACAGTTGACATGCACTGTCAGAAGTCAGTGAACATTGTCAACTGTCGACATACCCTATCAGCAGTCAGTGAATACTGTCTACAGTCGAGATACACTGTCCGAAGTCAGTGAACACTGTCAACAGTCGACATACACTGTCAGCAGTGAACACTGTCAACAGTCGACATACACTGTCAGCAGTCAATGAACACTGTCAACAGTCGACATACACGGTCCGCAGTGAACACTGTCAACAGTCGACATACACTGTCAGCAGTCAATGAACACTGTCAACAGTCGACATACACGGTCCGCAGTCAGTGAATACTGTCAACAGTCGCTATACACTGTCAAAAGTCAGGGAATACTGTGAACAGTCGACATACACTGTCAGAAGTCAGTGAACACTGTCAACAAACACTGTCAACAGTCGACATACACTGTCAGCAGTCAGTGAATACTGTCAACAGTCGACATACACTGTCAGCAGTCAGTGAACACTGTCAACAGATGACATACACTGTCATCAGTCAATGAATACTGTCAACAGTCGACATACACTGTCAGCAGTCAATGAATACTGTCAACAGTCGACATACACTGTCAGAAGTCAGTGAACACTGTCAACAGTCGACATACACTGTCAGAAGTCAGTGAACACTGTCAACAGTCGACATACACTGTCATAAGTCAGTGAACACTGTCAACGAACACTGTCAACAGTCGACATACACTGTCAGAAGTCAGTGAACACTGTCAACAGTCAAAATACACTGCCAATAGTTGGCATAAACTTTCAACAGTCACCTTATGCTGTCAACAATCAGCATTCACTGACACCAATGGCATTCCCTACGAACGTTTAATGAACACTGTCGACGATGGACGAGATCACTGTTCCGACTGCGCATGCACTGAAAACAGCGTCGACAGCAAAGCAAATGCATCTGGCCATTGAGTTTGCCGATACGCATAGGGCAAAACTTTTGATTTTATTCAAAATGAATAGAAATACATTACAATTTGGCATAAACATGTATGCACACATGCACTATAAAGATCTGATGAATATAGTTAAGACAAAACTAGCCATAGTTAAACATTTTGAGCTAAGAAACATACAACTCCACACAAAACAATCAGTCACTTTGATATTCTTGTTCTAAATATTAAAATGCCAAATGTGTCAACATACACTTGTTTCAGAGAAATATATAACCAATATTGGATTAACCCTACTCATTTTCTAGTTCTACATAGGATATACATAAAAACATGAATAAAATAAGTAAAACTGACTCTGGCTATGCCTCTAACACTAGTCTGAGTGCCCAGATTTGTCTAAATCTAAATGCACATGGCATAAGATGTGCTGATTATATTGATGTAAATGCAATGCTGGATAAAAGATTAATATCTTAATGTATTATAAATATTTGTTTAATTGGTATTCTATGTTTCAAACAAGAGCTGACATGAGCTGAAACTAGCACATTTCATAGCTGACCCAGTGTATTAGCATGTGCCATGTGCTTGTCGTGGGTTTGCTTTTCTTCTATGCATCCCACAATGCACCGCGTGGCTGGAATGGTGATGTCTATTGACATGGGCTACAGACAGAACCCTGTCCAGCTCGTCGACGTCATAATTGACCAATGAGAAAAAGAAGACAGCTGTACGCCTGCACCAGCCACTCCATCAACACACATCAGAGAGACCTGAATAAGTATCTCTGCAATCTGCAATCTTCAGTCTGTCCACACACACATGCGCAGCACTGAGCTCATGAGTGGAGAGAGAGAGTGCGAGAGAGAGAGATAGATAGAGAATGAGAGAGATAGAGAAAGAGAGAGAGAGACATAGAGAGAAAGAGTGATGTCATTGCTAGTGCGCATGCGCGCATTGCTTGGCCAGTTTCCATTGTTACCAATCTAATGGAGTGAGCAGTTTGTGTGTCATGTGACGGATGGACGCAGCCAACAAAACAGTTACTATTATTTTGTGTGGATGGCATGCCGTTGTCCACAAGGCTCCCACGTTTCAGACAAGAATGGCTGCCAACACAAATCGCTCACCATAGTCTGAAGTCTCCTATAGTTTCCATTAAATTACATTATTTAAAAAAATAGGAGATGTGCCATTGTTGTTGTTTTTTAAAGTTAACAGTTTCATAAATGCCAACTGTCTCAACAATTTATGCTTATCTCGTTAATTTACTAACTGCTTTTAAATTTAAATTCGTTAGCAACAAAACCTACTGTTTCCAGATAAATTAGGACACCTAATCAAAATGCTTTCCAACATACATCTTCTTTTGTGAATGATACTGATTTGTTTTCCACCCTTCTGGGTTTAGATTGGTTTGTAAAACGTAGCCAGGCCTTCCCTGACCTGCGTAGATTATGTGCCTGATAAGCTGATTAGGAAACACGCCCTACTCGTTTGTACCCGATCCACGTGACCCCACCACCTGACCACGTGACCAGCGTCGTTTTCAGAGCGAGGCTGAAGGGGTACGAGGGGTGGAAATGTGCATATCTCTATTAGAGACTTGGAGAGGGGCTGCTGCTGTTACAGAGATTGGGGTGGGGTGTCAGGGTACTGTCAGAGAGACGGAGGGTAGTTACTGTCAGAGAGATGTAGGGTAGTTGCCATCAGAGAGATGGAGGGTAGTTACCGTCAGAGAGATGGAGGGTAGTTACCATCAGAGAGACGGAGGGTAGTTACCATCAGAGAGGCGGAGGGTAGTTACCGTCAGAGAGATGGAGGGTAGTTACTGTCAGAGAGACAGAGGGTAGTTACTGTCAGAGAGATGATGGGTAGTTACTGTCAGAGAGATGGAGGGTAGTTACCGTCAGAGAGACGGAGGGTAGTTACCATCATAGAGACAGAGGGTAACTACCATCAGAGAGATGGAGGGTAGTTACTGTCAGAGAGATGGAGGGTAACTACCATCAGAGAGATGGAGGGTAGTTACTGTCAGACAGATGAAGGGTAGTTACCGTCGGATAGACAGGGTAGTTACCATCAGAGAGACGGAGGGTAGGTACTGTTAGAGAGATGAAGGGTAGTTACTGTTAGAGGGATGGAGGATAGTTACCATCAGAGAGATGGAGGGTACTTACCATCAGAGAGATGGAGGGTACTTACCGTCAGAGAGATGGAGGGTAGTTACTGTCAGAGATGGAGGGTAGTTGCTGTCAGAGAGACTGTGAGTAGTTACTGTCAGAGACACTGGTGGTAGGAACTGTCAGAGAAACTGGAGATAGTTACTGTAAGAGAGACTGGATGTAGTTACTGTCAGAGAGACTAGAGATAGTCACTGTCAGAGAGACTGGATGTAGTCTCTGTCAGAGAGACTGGAGTTAGTTACTGTCAGAGAGACTGCAGGTAGTTACTGTCAGAGAGATTGTTACTGTCAGAGAGACTGGAGATGGAACTTACTGATTGGTGAATGGGGTGACATGGGTATTATACATGTGCACGGGTATATGGGGTGCCATGTTAACTCGGTATTACATTTGACAAAAATTGGTGAATGGGGTGCGATGTGGTATCGGCATTAAATTATACATGTAAATTGGTGAATGGGGTGCAATGTGGGATGGATATTAAAGTATACATGTAAATTGGTGAATGGGGTGCAATGTGGCATCGGCATTAAATGATACATGTAAATTGGTGAATGGGGTGCAATGTGGGATGGAAATTAAAGTATACATGTAAATTGGTGAATGGGGTCCAATGTGGCATAGATATTAAAGTATACATGTAAATTGGTGAATGGGGCGCAGTGTGGCATGGATATTAAAGTACACATGTAAATTGGTGAATGGGGTGCCATGTGGCATCGGTATTAAATTATACATGTAAATTGGTGAATGGGGTGGCATGTCCTTAAATGTCTATGTGACGTAAGGCCCCAACAAACCAATATGTGCATTCGTAGATGTTTAATAAGAGCACCCGTATCTATATATTGTGGATATATATGATCTAATCCAGGAAAGCGTTTGGTTTCCAAAGTGTGATTGGAATATGCAAGTTTAATAAACAAGAGTAACAAAAGATTGGGACTTTATTTAATAAAAGTAACAATAAATAGACTACATCACGGTTCCAGTGGTGCGGTGCATTGTGGGATACATTAGAGCAAAACAAAGCCGCGAGAAGCACATTGCACATGCTAATACACTGGGTGCAGCTATGAAATGTGCTAATTTCAGCTCATCTCAGCTCTTGTTTGAAACATAGAATACCAACTAAAAAATATATATAATAAATTAAGATATTAATCTTTTATCCAGCATTGCATTTACATCAATATAATCAGCACATCTTATACCATGTGCATTTAGACTTAGACAAATCTAGGCACTCAGACTAGTGTTAGAGCCATAGCCAGAGTCAGTTTTATTTATTTTATTCATGATTTTATTTATATTCTATGGTTTATGCAGAGTTGTGTCTTAAATATATCCATTATATTATTATATTGCATCCTTCTGTCCATGTTTATGCCAAATTGTTATGTATTTCTAGTTATTTTGATTAAGATGCCAGTTTTGCCCTACCCGTATCAGCAAACTCAATGGGCGTACGCCTTTGCTTTGCTCCCAACGCCGTTTTCAGCGCATGCGCAGTCAGAACCGTGATGTAGTCTATTGAAGTGTTCCTTCCTGTAGACGAAACATCGTCTATTGTAGCAGTAATTGAATTGTAGCATAAGTGCCCTATTGTTCACCACTAACTACAATATTTCGTCGACTTTAACACTCCTCCCTGAGAAAAAAAGGGATTTAAGCAGGGGGAAAAATGCAAAGGAAAGAGACCGAAGAAAGCCCCCCATTGAAATCCCAAGTCAGAAGAATGGTTCTTAGGGTTAGGGTTTTAGCACTGATGGATGGGCTTTTAACCTTTTAAAGATTTATTAACTTTCCAACTCTTTTTTCCCCGCTTCCATTTGTAGAGAAAGAGTAAGAAGCAGGTCGGACCAGGGAGCCAACAGAACAGACATTGTTCGTGTGTGTGTCTGTGTGTGTGTGTGGATGTGGAGCATGAATGTACACGAGCGACGGTACTTGACTAGTCACACTACTGCTTGCGACCGCTTGTGGCAACTTTATGGGCCTGTCACATTACGGCGTATGGCGGCGGCTTATATAAAACGTACCGATAACATTTTTAAATGGTTGCGGGACGAAGTATGGTGACCTTTGTGCACTGATATGAGCATATGCGTAGCATGTGAGTAGCGTATAAGTAGCGTGTGAGGTCGTATCAGTTTTCGGCGCATACACTGTCATACGCCGTCATACGCTACGCATACGCCATATACACCCAGTCCCTCCCTCCCCCTCTCTCCCTCCCTCCCTCCCTTGCGGCGCCATGCATACGCCGGGCATACACTGAATATACGCTTTATACACGCTGAGAATATGCTACGAATACGCTCAAATACGTTACATGCACACCAGGCGTACGCTACATACGCTATAGATACGCCGAAGGAGCGGTTTTAGCATGTGCATAATGCAAGATGGCATACGTATAGCATATGCACAACATATGACAGCATACGCTTAGTGTATGCATAGCGTATGAGGAGCGTATGAGCCTTACATCGCCATACGCTGACATTTTTTAGCATGCCCAAAAATGTTTAGGGCGGACACACGTATGACGGCATATGAGGGATACGCCCGGCATATACGACATATGCACAGCATATGATGGCGTATGACGGCGTATGACGGCGTATGACGGCGTATGTGACGCAAGCCGATACGCCGGCATATGCTTCCGCCATACGCCGTAATGTGACAGGCGCATTATGACCACAAAGAAAGGGGGTGGGGGTCCTCAATGGCCGACCTCCGTGTGATCATTTTGGTCGCAAGGAGAATTCAGCTACCGCAAAGTGGTCACAAGCAGTCACATACCATAGTGTGTGTGACTGGGGCTTTACTTTACCTCTGTGGTTTGAGTTGATGCGTGGGTTACTACTACTAATAGTATTACATCAACATGGTGGCACAGAGGGCGCTTGTAGCTGAAATGTTTGTGTGCGACAGTACTTTGAAATCTACACGGCCACTAGTTACCATTGTGGTTTCAGCTTATGTATCAGCTACTATAGTAGCATGAAATCAACATGGTCACATGGTTGAAATATACGTGGACACTACTTACCACTGTGGTTTGAGCTGATGTGTCAGTTATTAGCATGAAATTAACATGGTTGCAGAGAAGGTGTTTATATAGCTGAAATCTACACTTTAGAATAGGGCAAGGACTGGTTGGCTCAGTGTCAGGATAATGTGACTGAGTGGGATATCAGGTCATGGTGCTGGCGGCCTGGTATCCAGTGGGGCAGCACTATAAAGTCGCCATGAGTGCGCCCTGTCACAAGTCGGTACCCGTCCTGATATGACCTTAGATGTTGCTAGGAGGTAAAACAACAAAACAAACAAATCTACACTCCCAAGGTACTTGAAATGCACATGGATGCTAGTTACCTCTGTGGTTTCAGTTGATATAAGTGGAACTAGCACGAAATCAACAGAAGTCTCCACAACTCGCTGCAAAGTGAGCCGCTTTGCCGTTGCCATAGTGACCGGCTGTCACGTGGTTCATGATATATTCCAGACTGTATGTGTTAAGCATAAGCGCAACAGATCTCAGGCATTTGTCACTTGCCCCTCCAGTCGGGCCTCCAACAGTAACACTGTGTCGGCTCAGATAGGAAGGGGTCTGTGCGACTGCAGTCATTCCCATTCTACGGGCTTTGTAAAATAATTTCTTTACATTTAAAAAAAAAAAAAAAAATTTAAAATCTTTTTACACAAGTTCTGTAGAGAATTTATTAAATGACATCTCCAATGCTGAACGTAGCTGGTTTCACTGCCGTGTTATGTCGTCAATCATTTTCTCCTGACGGTACCGCCCTTTAATGTTGCCAGGACATAAAACCCACACACAAAAAAAAAACACTATCGCTACTTGCATTGTTTGGCCGGTATACTTTCAATTTAGACATGTTCTAACTTGAAGTTGTGTAGTCCGATGGTTTTGACTTTCTGCAATTTTCTGAGATCAATGTATTATTAGATTGACTAACTTTGGAGATATTTGCAGTGAATAAATGCTGAATGCTGAATAAAAAAAAAGAAGGAAATACTCGAACGGGCGGGGCTGCCCTCTATGGAAGATCTTCTGATCAAAAAGAATCTCCAGTGGACTGGACACCTCATGAGGATGTCATCAGACAGGCTACCAAAGCAGATCCTCTATTCTCAACTGTCTTCTGGTTACAGAAAGAGAGGGCGCCCTCGTCTCCGGTTCAAGGATACCATCAAGAGAAACCTGAAGCTGAGAGACATTAAGACCGACTCATGGACATCACTCTCACAGCAGAGAGCTAAATGGAGAGCGGCAGTCAAGTAATGAAAGCAGTCTTTGTCGTATCACGACCGACAGCATGATGATGATGATGATGAAATGCTGAATTAATGTTGGCAATCATGTCAGCACCAGAAGCTTCAGCATTAACATATTACAATGTCTTAGTATTATACCCTTTGATGCTGCTACAGATGCTTAATAAATGCACCAGTATCTAAGGTAGATATGTAGGATTAAATATAGGTGAATGTTTTGCTTCAGAAAATGTGATGCTTTCATCGGACTATGCACCTTTAACTAGTCTAATACGCTGTAATCTTTCCTATGAGTTGGGACAACATAATAAAAACAGAAATGGAGTATTTGTTTAGTTTTTTTAACTTAGAAGAAGATGGGGGATTATTCCTCCGCCATCTTCTTTTAGGTTTAACAAATTAATCCAAAATAATTATTATGAATTTGAGCGAACAAGAAACATAAACTAGGACGGTGTAATCAATAATTAGCTTAGCAGGTGAGAATATAAATTATAATTGATATCTGGCCGGGTTTTGCAGGCGGTGTTTGTTTGCTTCATGCTTATATCTGTTCACGTCTTGGTTCTACTGCAGAGGGGCTAGTGGTGATGGAGTGTGTGTGTGTGGGTTGGGTGGGGGGGGGGGAGCAACAGAGTTGTTCTGTCTAGACCAGCCATCAAACTCCAATTTATTTCACACCTTCCTGACCTATCCCACACCCTCAGGTACGCCATCACACCTACTTCCCCCACCCACACTCCACCATAGCCCCCCCCCCCCCACTTGCACCCATATGGAGTCCCAAACCCTACCACTCGACCCCCACACCTGACTACATTCACACCTGTCTCCATTCACAGCTGTCTACATTCACACCTGTCTATATTCACACCTGTGTACATTCACACCTGTCTACATTCAAACCTGTGTACATTCACACCTGTCTACATTCAAACCTGTCTACATTCAAACCTGTGTACATTCACACCTGTCTACATTCACACCTGTCTACATTCACACCTATCTACATTCACACTTGTCTACATTAACACCTGTCTACATTCACACCTGTGTACATTCGCACATGTCTACATTTGCACCTGTCTATATGCACACCTGTCTACATTCACACCTGTCTACATTCGCACCTGTCTACATTCACACCTGGCCTCAGCCTCACCTCCCACACAACCACCACATTCCCAACACCCAATTCCCGACCACATCCACATACCACGTCATCACACATCACACCATCCTCGCACCCACATATCATGCCTCCACATATCACACTCCACATACTAGGCATCCCACATACCACACCCTCACAAACCAGACCCCCACAAAACAGACCCCCACAAAACAGACCCTCACCTACCAGACCCCCCACATACCCGACCACCACCTACCACCCCCACATACCACCGCCCACATACCACACCCCACATACCAGATCCCCACAAAACAGACCCCCACACCAGACCCTCACCTACCAGACCCCCCACATACCCGACCACCACATACCACCCCCACATACCACCGCCCACATACCAGACCCCCACATACCAGACCCCCACAAAACAGACCTCCACACCAGATCCCCACCTCCAAGACCCCCCAACATACCAAAATCCCCACAGTCCAGACCCCCCAAATACACGACCACCACCTACCCCCCTCATACCACCACCCACATACCACCCACCCACATACCACCCCCACATACCTCACCGCCACATGCCACAAACCCACATACCACAACCCCCACATGCCACAACCCCACACACCAGTCCCTCAAATACTAGACCTCCCACATACTAGATCCTCTACCTACCAGATCCCCACATACCAGAACCCCCCATACCAAATCTTCATGCATCAGATCCCCACATACCACCCCACATTCCACCGCCCCACATACTAGACCCCAACATAGCACCCCTACATACCACCCCTACATACCACAGCCACATACTACCACCCACATACCACACCCCCACATACCACACCCACAAATACCAGTCCTCAAATACCAGACCTCCCACATACCAGACCCCCTACCTACTAGAACCCCCACATACCAGATCCCCACATACCAGAACCCCCACACACCAAGACTTCATGCATGAGATCCCCACATACCTCCCCCCCCACATTCCACCGCCCCACATACTTTCGTGGTGTTCTCTGTGGCGGAGTGGTTAGAGTGTTTGACTTTTTTCTAGGTCGGACTCCTAATCTGAAGGTTGGTGGTTCGATTCCCTGTGCCCCCCACCTCTGCAAATTTGGATTTCCACCGCATCATCAAAGCTCTCATACCATGATTATGTGGTGTGGGAGGTTAAAAATCCCTTGGGTCGGTAAAAGTGTAGCCTCGGGCTTTCTATCGATAAACTGTCTAATGGTGAAAACAAGTCTATTCAGACTTATCCATAGCATGCAGTATAAATCTTCAAGAAAAAAACAACAACTAGACCCCCCACATACCACCCACCCACAGTTAACCCTTTCATACCACAACCCCACATACCACCCAAATACCACCCCAGATACACCCCCATATACCCCCACTTTCCACCGTCCCACATACTAGCCATACCACCCACCCACATATAACCCTTTCATACCACAACCCCACATACCACAACTCCACATACCACCCAGATACACCCCCACATACCCCCACATACCACCCCCCACATACCAGATCCTCCCATATACCAGATCCCCACCCCTCACATCCTGCCCCAGGCCCGCAGCCCTGCTGTACCCGAGTGTGCCCGTGTACCACCAGGTGGCACCTGTGTCTGCACTCTGCTCACGTCCCTGCTACCCAAGTACTTGCGCATATTCTCCAATTATTTTGTGCCGACCGCTCGCTGGTGGTCGGGCCTGAATGCCGGTGTCGCGGTTTTAAATCTCCGATGGTTTAAAACCTACACCTAGCCCTGCGCATGCGTCAAAATCAAACGGCGCTTTCAAACTGCAGTGTGTCATGGTTTTAAAAGTCCGCTGGTTTAAAACCTACACTTTCGCCCTGCACGTTTTTAGCATTTGTGGGGTGGGGGGGGGGGGTTATTTTAATTATTGTATTATATATTTTCTGACATCGTTGTTTGCGCCTTTTGGCTTCGTCCGAGTACTCAATACTTTATAAGGAGTTCCGCATTCTCTGTGTGGGCTTGAAATCTTATCAGGCAAGGAGCCTGTTCGGGCGTCATTGTAGTGACAACATAAACTGTCTAAAGCTAAGATTCCTTACACGCGGTATGCGGCATGCAGTATGCGAACGGGATGATTCCTTTCACACGGCATGCGGCAAGCGGCCGACCGTTTGTCGATAGAAAGCCCGAGCCTGCACTCTATGCCAGTGTGTGACAGTTCCGTAATGATCAGTCGCCTCCCCTCGTTTAAAACTAATTGACAAATGCGACTGATGGTTCTATTCGCATACCGCGTGCCGTATGCTGCATGCCGCACCGATCGCTACAGGGACCGATCGAGTTGCCGCATTTGCATTTGCATTTGCATTCTCATTTGCATACCGCGTGCGTGTAAGGGATGTAGCCCATTGACTTCAAGGCGTTTTGATTTTTTGCCGCATTCGCATTCGCATACCGCATACTGCATACCGCATACTGCATACCGCGTGTAATGAATCTTAGCTTTAATCTTAACATAAGCTGTCTTACTCGACAGGTCTTAATCTGCCGGAAATGCTGTCATTGTGGTGAATATTTGACAACATAAACTGTCTTAATCTTAAAATAAACTGTCTTACTCGACGGTCTTAATCTAGCTGAAATGCTGTTCGATTTTTACGCATGCGCAGGGCGAAAGTGTAGGTTTTAAACCAGCTGAGATTTTAAACCGCGACACCGGGGCTCCTCACGTTTCAATCCGATCGGCCGGGAGAGTTGAGTCGGTACAGCGTCCACTTGCGTATTCAGATGATTTAGAAATTTGAGTTTCTGTCATTTTCTGAGATACATATATTAGGTTGATTGTTATAATCTACCTTAGTTTAGTTTGAAGTAACTTTTGTTTTTAATGGCTAACTTTTTAGATATTTGAAGCGCAACCATGCTAAATTAATTTTGGCAAGCACACCAAAACTCTGACACCGTATGCTTCTGCAATAACAGTTTCTATTTAATTGACTCAGTATTCCCGTCTATGTGGCGACATATGCCTAATAAGTGCACCAGTGTCTAAGTAATGCTAGGTACACACCTACCGTATACGATCGTTTTTCCGCAAATCACCCAAAGAAAGCATCACATTTTCAAAACCAAAGCCATCACATATCCAATTTATATATATATATATATGTGTATATATATAATTATATAAATCTCACTACCACAGCGCAAAGCATTCTGGGATCATATGGAATCGATTCTTCTTCATGGCTGCTACTGTATGGTAAGATAACACCAACGCTTATATGCTGTGGACAGTATAAATACAGCCTCAATAAAAAAAAATTTAAAAAAAGATTATCTGCTTTGAGAATATGTGTGTGTCTGTGCCCAATGGTTGTATGGACGCCCACTAGTCACGTCACGTGATGTAACTGTAGGGGGGAGGGGGTAGTACTAGTAGGGTGGTAAGTGTTTCTCGTAAAGTTGTGTAAATATTAATGAATCCAGCACTGTGTGTCACATGTCGGAATGCGTAAGATCCCACTCCCCCCCTGCGAATACCCCCCCCCCCCCTCCTCCTCCTCCCCCACCGCCCATCCACTCACCTCCACTACACACACACACACTACCAGGCTCTTGATCTCATTATATCTGACATGGTCGAGTGTCACCAATTAAATATCCTTCATCATATTACATGTGGTAGTATGTAGTGACCTCTCAGGCAAGGAGCCACATAGACAGGTGTGTTTAGATAAGATGATTGCATCAGGGAGCCTGGGTAGTCTAATGTTTAGGAAGACAAGAAGTGTGGGTTTGAATCTCACTCTAGGCTCAGTGTTTCCATTGTCACGTGATTGATGGACCTATGTTATGTATATATGTGTGTAACTTATGATATAATCGTATCAAGGCACGTACATTAACAGAATGGGTAGGCGGGTATTGCAGTACCTATCTGCTAAAATACCTCAGGGAGTTGACGCCCCTGCCTTGCAAAGTTATAAACCACTGCCTTGTGGTGTACAGGTTCTTGATAGAACCAAAGGCTAAGGGAGCAAACCCTAACAGAAAACCATGCTTCCGTGGCAGCATTAAGGGTGGTGATGAATGGAACTTTCAACATCTCCCAGCCAGCCACTGCAGGGACAAATAGTTTGCGCCTGTCTTGACATGTTCTTGCCAGTGTTAGACCTCTATTTGCTCCCCGAGAGAGTGCTGCTAGTAACTTGCAAAAGCCAGCTGCACTGCAAAACTTTGCAGGCAGCTTTTATGAAATGTGCAACCGCATGAAATAGCGGTGGTTATGAAATAAAAGCAGTCTTTGTCGCATTGCGACCGACAGCATGATGATGATGATGACATAAACAGAATAAGCACAGCTGCAAGAAAAAAGAAGAGTTATCACCTTTTGAGACAGGCTCATATACATACAGCACATTGCCTGTATGTATATACACACAGGTATGAAAAGTTCAGGCACAAAACCACGTAGACGCAAATCAAAAAATGTAGTTTAAATAAAAGATTGTTACTTGAAAATAATTTTAATTCTCACTAATTCCGAATTTCATATGATCACATGGTTATGGAGCAATGAACAAAAAAAGTAGGAATATAAAAAGAAATTAATCTTTTGAAGATTTAATTCTAATTTTATCAACATTTTTGGATTGGCGTGTATGTGGTTTTGCACCGGAACTCTTCATATATATATATATGTGATATAGACATAAACATACAGCACATTGCCTATATATGTATATATATATATATATATATATATATATATATATATATATATATATATATATAAACATTCGTCAATCTCAGAGAATGGCGAACACTGGGAGTCTTGTTGTAACAAGACAGATCCTGGATCCCCCACCAGGCGCCCAAACCATCTCATCCCATCCCGCCTTTGTACACGCATAATGCAATACCCCCCCCCCCCCCTCCACCACCACCACCGCTACCACCACTCCCACATCCACTCCCCTAGTACTCTCAGCGGCAGATACTCCCAGCTTTATATATCAGTTAATGCAGACATCATTGACATTCTGCGCATGTAACAGGCTGTGTGTTTGTGTGTGTGTGTGTGTGTGGAGGGAGCGGGTGTGTGTGGTAGTTTGCCTCTGATCCTCCCCCCCCCCCCCCCCCCCTTCCGCCCCACACACACAGAAGTTGTTGGACACAAGACAGTAATGCCACTATTGAGGCTGGTGATTAAACTGTGGTTAGTGTCTTGTACAACAATGAACGCTGCGGTGAGAATTTCACACCAATGTTGTTATGATGGCATCATATATATATATATATATATATATATATATAATTCTATGGGCCTTATTTTGGTAAGGAATCGAATCCAAAACCTCCAAAACAGTCACAACAATGCTGTTATGATGTCATAATGTGTGATGTGCCAGGTTAAGAAAAATGTTAAGTCTCTGGGCCTATTTCGGCCAGGGATCGAACCCCAACCTCCCAAATAGGACTTTTGAAGAAAAGTTTGTTTTATTTAACAACGCCTCTAAAGCACATTGATGTTTATCATGGGCTATTATTGGATGTCAAACATTTGGTCATTCTGACATATTTCTTTGAAGGAAACCCGCTGCCGCCGCCACATAGGCTACTCTTTCTGATAAGCAGCAAGGGGTCTTTTTTTTATGCACTTTCCCACGGACAAGACAGTACATACCATAGCCTTTGATGAACCAGTTGCGGAGCACTGGTTGGAACAGAAAATAACCCAAACTGCAAATGTGTCGACTGAGCAGGATCGATAAGATGACCCACACCTACTCAGGTGGACACTCTACCATCTGAGCTATGTCCCGCTCTCCAGGACTTTAAAAGAAGACTTTACTTTGGTGAACAAAGATATTTAGCAAGCTAATACAACAATGTGTAAGCATATATAAATATATATATATATATATGGTAATCTGTAATGAGCCTTACTACTACATGGTGGCAGTCTCGACTGTGCTGACCCTTGCTGCTACAAAGTATTGGCAGGTGGCAGCACGCTAGAGGGGCTGTCCTAGATAATTGATTCACCCCGTACTTGCAGTACACTGGTGAATACCAACCCCATATAAAAGCTGTCGAAAAAGCAGGGAAATGAAATGATAGCCTAATTTCACAATGTAAGAAGCAACAATTATTCTTTTTATGTCTTCATATTTCCCCGCTCCCGCGTTGAAAAATATAATAAAACATATAGTTTAACAGAATTTAATGGTGAAATCGATGGCGTTCTATGGCCGCCATCTTGTCTTTTTGCATTCTCTCCCATTTCACCAACTCTGTGCCGATATAAGTACCCATTTGATAATGGAGACAGGCATTCTACTTCCTGTTCCATACTAAAGCTATTTTCGCCCGTATTTATACTACGTTGTCATTTACCCGTGTACTCCGAGTACAGGGTGAATCCTTTATCTAGGTCGGTCCCTGTGGTGAACCGATCAACCCATGGCAACTGGCCAACCCCCGTCCATCGGAAGTTACCTGTGACCCGACACTGGACAATGTAGGTCACTTCTATTCTGACCATGGGGGAATAAACCTGGGAAGGACCCCGAGGTTTGAAGCAACTGCAGAGTTAGCTCTTTCTTCACGAGGTGGAGTAGGAACCATGTCATCAAAACTTGAATGTATACATATATATACAAGGTTGCTAACCCTTCCGGTTACGCTGTAAGGTGTACACCATTTTTTTAATTTAAAAAAAAAATTATTTTGTTCTTTTGGACAAGTTTTTTTATTCTGCCCATAATGTATAAGCTCCCATGAGGGTGCTTGTTTTCAACGCTGGACATATTTTATGTCCCCATCATCACCTTATGTTGATATTCCGGTTTTTCATTTTCCAAAATTATATCAATTTTACAGATTATTGTGTCCAAAATGCACCATAGAGCATCTATAGTTTAATCTTTGTGACAATCCGGACTCATAGTAGCTTTATAGTACTGCCCCCTTGGGGACACAATGCTGCCGGCACAATGATTCAATATCCTATTTAGACATTATCCTGATACTGAGCTAGCTCTTAGTAATTCCCAGTTCCAGGGGGGAAACTGGACATAATGGCAGGGGGTATATTTTTATCCTGCAGAATGTAACCATATAACATCCCTTAAAATCTTCCAGTTTTTCATTTTCCAATGTTGGCTACCCTGCATATGTGTGTTGTGTGTCTATAGGTTTATAATTGAGCGCATGGGGGAGTGAGGAAGAACTACAATAGTTGGTAGTGTTGAAAGCAACCGTTGGTGGCGCCAGTGTTGTGGTTTGGCTGCATGGACATACAAAATTGTTCTATAGCAAATATGTAAATATACCTGTAAGGTAGATCTATATATTAATTATAATCGTATAGGTAATTATACACCAAATCCGCTTGCTTGCTTGGGGTGGTTTGTAACATTACGACGGTTACTGGTTGCAGAACTGTAACATTATAGAGAGGCTCCGATAAATTGGCCCAATCTTTGGTTGAAGATTAATCTTCAGTAGGGACGGTTGTAGAAGCTGGGGACATCTTTACAAGGTTGTAATGGCGAATCTCTTCGATCTGGCGGTAGTTGAGCACTTGTATCCAGCAGACAGCAGCAAGGGTTTCGAAGAAGGGCGGGTAAAGATGGGTGCAGCAGTGGTTCCAGCAACGAGAACAAAGCGAGAGAAAATGTAACGGTACAGGGCCCCACCCAAGCACAGAACTGCCCTGGTCAGGGTGAGGAGTATGCCTGGGAGAGAAAAAAAAAGAAAGGGTAGAGTCTAGGAAAGAGAAATGAGGAGAGTTGAGTCAAAATACCATGTCTATTTGCTCTATCGTGACCAGCCGGCGAGCCAAAGACACGGCCAGAGTATGAGTAGAAAGTGAAATGCCGGTGGGCTCCCCCTCCTGGAACTCTTTTCAGACATATCAAGGAGGAGCAAGGCCAGCGGAGAGGAGATAGAGAGAGGTGTGGATAGCAAGTGTCTCAGCAAATCCGCACAGAATAAATAAATAAATAGATATGTAAACCATAAAGCTCTCCAGGAGTTGAACGAAGAAATGAACAAGTTTGTTTTATTTAAGGACGCCTCTAGAGCACACTGATTTTTATCATCGAACATCAAAGAGAACCAAGCAATGAAGACCTGCACTGAAATTCTGAAGTTTATGGCTATATATTATTATTATTTTTGTTAATTATTTTAAAGTTAATAACAAGGATATTGCTACCATATGTTACTCACATAGAGGGCACATTCCCTTATTTTAATGGCATAGTGGCGGCCATTTGAATTATTCCTCCATGATATTCTCCCTCCTCCCTACCCCTCAATCTGACCCATCATCAACTCACTCTGAATGGTCACGCACCACTGCACGTGGGAAATCCCGTTAATGGGCAACTGAAGGCGGTGGCCGAATCGGTAGAGCGTGGGCCTTGCATGCGGGAGATCGGGAGTTTGTTTCCCGGTCGAGTCAAACCAATGACTTATAAACTTGATACTTGTCTTTTCCTAGCCAGGCACTCGGCATTATTATGATAGGGCAAGGACTGGTTGGCTCAGTGTCAGGATAATGTAACTGAGTGGGATGTCAGGTCATGGTGCTGGGGACCTTGTCTCCCAGTGGGGCAGCACTGTGAAGTCACCACGAGTGCGAACTGTCACAAGTCGATACGTGTCATGATATGAACATAGATGTTGCCAGGACATAAAACTCCAACAACCAACCAACCAACCATCTGCAGTCAATATTGTGGCCCTATTATTGCTCACTGTAATCTTTTGGTGACGCCATTTTTTTTAAAGAAAAAACAATTTAAATGAACAGCTTCTACAGCTGGGAATTAGTCGCTAGCTCCCACTCGGTGTAGATTCTCTTCTGAGCAGCCAGCTGAAGCATGATTGAATCTGCTCTCCGGCATCCATTGCATGACACCCATGTCGCGACTGTAATTGCTACATAGCAAACTGTCAATTCCCACAATGAATTGTTGGCTACAGAAGCGGCTTCGTATGAAGAGTAATTGCGACATAATGGAGTGTCAATTTTGAAGGAATGTCAATTTTTACAGTGCAATTTCATCTTCTTTTATTCCGCTCTGCCCCCACTCCCCCAGCTGAGCCTTCCCTTTTTTTGTCCTTTTCGGGTAGTAACCAGGTAACTTGTCAGACACTGATTTCATCAGACTTTGCCCTCAGGGGTCACGTGTCCATCTAATCGATCTGTCTTTTACTTCCCTTTGGCTCATAAGTTTTTATCCCTGACATTAAAACTGCATAGTCCGATGAAGCATCAAGTTTTCAAAATCAAACCAATTATCTAGATTTGATTCTACATATCTAACTTAGCTACTGATGCACTTATTAAGTATTTGTTGCCACATAGAAGGGAACACTGAGTCAATTTAATAGAACCTGTTACTGCAGAGCCCTATGGTATCAGAGTTTTGGCGTGCTTGCCAACATTATTTTCACATGTTTGAATTTCAAATACCGCAAAAGGTAGCCATTTAAATTAAAAGTTACTTCAAACTAAACTAAGGTAGATTATAATGATTAATTTAATATACTTATCTCAGGAAAATGTCAGAAACTCAAAATCATCGGACTATGCAACTTTCAGGTATGCATAGCCTATGTTGTTGCTCCCCCTTAACGCCTCCCCCCTCCCACACCCCTTACCCCACCCCTCTTCCTCTCTACCCCCTCCCTTCTACCCCCCCCCCCTCCCCCTGCAGTAGCGTGTAATTGAATTCCTTTTGCTACTCGGGCACAGAATGCCTGCAGCATCTTTTGGTAGGTTGTGTGTTTGTTTGTTGTTGTTTTATGTCATAGCAAGTCTCTATGAGTGTGCGCTGTCACAAGTAGGTATCCATCCTGATATGATCTTAGATGTTGCCAGGATGTAAAACCCCAACAAACAATGTTACAATGTGTACCAATGGTAGCTTTATAATGCTGCCTTAGTGGGGAGGGGAAACCATGCCACTGACATCATATCCTGATACATGCGATACGGCTATAAAACTGAACTATCATTGAGCAGCCTATCCTAGTAATGAAGAAGGCCATTCAATTGAGTGCCATTGACAATTGTCAAACTTGTAAGTCTTTGGTTTGACTTGGCCAGGGTTTGAACCCATGACCTCCCAGATAGTAAATGGGTGCTCAGTGCAAACCAGCCATCAAGTCTGGTTCACTAGGGTCAGCAGGCAGACCAATGTCTAAGTGCACGCGGGTAAATTCATAGGAACAAAAATGGGAACAGTCAAAGAGAGAACAGAAAAAATGCTTTTAAAAAAGGTGTTTGCAAAGCTTATTTCTAACACCCTCATAGACGCCTGTCGTTTAGCGAACAAAGCAAAGCCGCTGAAGCTGACAATGGAAGGTAACCTAGCAGAAAAGCACACAATGTGTTCACTGTGGCAGGAAAGGTGGGAACAGCGTTGTCACATGAACCCAGTGACCCTGCTGTCGAGACTGCATGGTGTAGCAGTTTCAGTATCCGCTTTTGATTTTCAATTTAAAAAATGCAAAATTTGTCACTTACGTAGATACAGGGCACATTTGATATATTGTGATGCCATAATGGTGGCCATTTTAAAGATTCCTACAGGATATTCTCCATCTCCAACTTTAAAGTTGCATAGTCCGATGGTTTTGAGTTTCTGTCACTTTTCTGAGATAAATATATTTAAGTTATTGTTATAGTTTAATTTACTTTAGTTTGGAGTAACTTTTATTTTAAATGGCTCACTTGGGAGATATTTAAAGTGCAAACATATTACAGTATAACCCTATTAAACTAAGCTCGGTTAAACCAAGCGATCGGTTAATCCAAACATTTGTTGGCGGCCCCGTAAAATACTATCATTTATCATATAAAAAAGTTGGTTAAGCCAAAGTCGGTTAATCCAAATTATCGGTTAATCCAAATAAAATTGACGAACCCCAGGCCACTTCCGGTATGGTTAAACCAAACTTTCATGTGGTTATAAGGTCACTTGAGAGCCCACCAACCTTTTGATGTGATAAATGGTAGTATTTAGCGGAGCCGCCGAAAAAAGTTTGGATTAACCAATCATTTGGTTTAACCAAGCTTGGCTTATTTGGGTTATACTGTATATACATACAAAACAATAATCAAAGTGTGCACATATTAGATTCATAATGCACCCGCGTTTTTGCCAAAGCCAAGTCAAAGTCGAAGCCAAAGCTCAGTTAAACCAATGATCAGTTAATCCAAACCAATTTCTAGGGTCCCTTCAAGGTGGGTTTAACAGGGTTATACTGTATATTCAATTGACTCAGCATGTCCTCACCTACAGCTAGTTATAGATGATCTGGTTGGAAGTAAGGGTGTGATTGAGTCACTCCATCCGCAACTGATTATTTAAATTTGTAAACTGGTTTTTTACCAAATAATGATTTTCCATTTTTAACTTGTAAAATCCTTTTTTTATTTTGGCTTTTATTTCTCATATACCATTTGTGATTTTACCAGAGTTGTATGCTCTTTCGGCATGCATTTATCTGCTCTATTATGCCCGTTTGGGATATGATATTTTAGTCAGTTATGTCTAACCACTGTATGACCCCCAAAATCCGATGTTTGCTTTTTGTGCTGGGGAGTCGTTAAACAAACAAACAAACAAAAATAAGATGGCGTTCCTTTGCCAAATCAAATCAACTTTAACTGCTGTCCCCTTTACATCCTTCTACTTTAACTGTGACATGTGGTAGTCTATGACCAATAATGCTATCCAGCCAATAATTATTCATTCCAAAATCCTCCAAAAGCTGACCTGATTAATGGAGGTGTACAGTAAATATAATTTCCTCACGTAGCCATGGCAACTTGCATCATCATCATCATCATCATATATTACAAGAATATAACTAACTGTCAGCAAGAAACTGCCACTTGTAAATTATTACCAGCAGCCCCCACTATTCCCCCCCCATACCCCCCCCCCCCCAGCACTACTGCATACCCATAACAGCGGAGCAAGCTGTGCCTAATTCTCTATGCAGCCAAGTTCCTTTCGGCAACCTCAGGAGACAGCACCTAGCGGTATCCGCAAAGTATTTTTTTAATGGGCATCGTTGTTCAGCCCTTCGGCTAAGCAACTAAATTTGTACAAATCATAGGATGAGCGCATTTGTGGGTTGATTGATGGGTATAGTTTTATCATGTCTGTCACGTGACTGGGTGAAGGGGGGAATACATAATAAGTGGTGGGGGGGGGGGCACCTGGAGTTTCCAGTCTCAAATTATGGCATATGTGTGAGTGTGCATTCCCGTCCTGATATGTTATGTGATGTTGCTAGGACGTAAAACCCCTAGATAGCCTTGCCAGACTTGTGGAATAAGCATCGTCCATAAAGAGACTGGACGCGGTGGCCGAATCGATAGAGAGAACAGCGTTCCCATGCGGAAGGTCGAGTGTTCGGATCCAAGCTGAATCAAACCAATGACTTACAATATTGATACTTGTCGCTTCCTAGCTTTGGGCTCAGCATTAATAGGATAGGACAAGGACTGAGAGATATTGGGTCATGGTGCTGGTGGCCTGGTCTCCCATTGGGGCAGCACTATAAAGTCACCATGAGTGTGCACTATCACAAGTTGGTACTGATATGACCTTAGATGTTGCTAGGATGTCAAATACAAGAACCAACAAACCAACAATGGTCCATAAAGATAAAGAAAGCCAAAGATGTGCCCTGGAATAAGAGATGTCCTTACCACTACATCTCATCAGCAAAACAGTCAAGTATCATATGAGCCAAATGATACCAATAGCCGCTACTATTCGAGTATAACCCTGTAACAATCGGTTAATCCAAATGTTTTTTGGCCACCCGGCAAAATGCTACCATTTATCATATAAAAAAGTTGGTGGGCTCTCAGATGACCTTATAACCACATGAAAGTTTGGTTTAACCATACTGGAAGTGGCCTGGAGTCCGAAAATGTTGTTTGGATTAACCAATAGTTTGGATTAACCGACTTTGGTTTAACCAACTTTTTTATATGATAAATGGTAGTATTTTCCCGGGCCACCAAAAAAAGTTTGGATTAACCGATCGTTTGGTTTAACCGAGCTTGGTTTAATGGGGTTATACTGTATCATGATCAGAACCTAAATAACTACCAAAGCATCAGTTAGTTGTTCTAAGCTTCTAAGTTCTTTGCCATGCAAATTATGACTTGGTCACAGCAAAGCATGACAATTGAGAATATGTAAAGTTGTGCTGGTCATGTTACTGGCCCTTTAAGTGTGCATTGCTGGCCCTTTAAGCCCGGTGTCGCAGTTTGAGCGCCCTGCCAGTTTGAGCGCCCTTCTGTTGCTTCTGCGCATGCTTGGATAGAGACAACATTAAAACCGCCCTAACTATCACAGTGATTTGTGATTTTTGGTGCTTTGAAAGCAAATTTTTTTTATCAGCCAATTGGAAGTTCTTGAATTTATTTTGCGAAAATAGTTGTTGAGGCCATGATCTGGTAAGGCTAACACTGGCACTGACACTCAGAATATCCCAACTTTCACTATTATCTCTGTTTTTAATACTTTCAGAGTAAATTGCTCTTAGGTTACATTAAATACTTCAGATCTTCCTCTTCAATTGCGCATTAAGATATTTTTAATCGATCCAATGAAAGCTTTTAAATCTATTTTTACAAAAAAAAGTATACAACCACTGGCAGGGCGCTCAAACTGGCAGGGCGCTCAAACTGCGACACCGGTAAGCACAATGAGGATGTTGTTTGTTTGTTGTTGTTTCACGTCATAGCAACATCGAAGGTCATCCTAGGACGGGCACAATGAGGTTCTGCAAACTCTCACAACACCATGAAGCCGCCCCGCCCCTTCTCTGCATGACAGTTCGCTGACTTTTGTTGAATCATGTGTGCGTTCAAGAAAACATTAAACATGAAGTGGTGTTAACTGATGTCCCCTATTGCAGTGCGAGTGTGTGTGTGTGTGTGTGTGTGGAAGGGGAGGGTTTGTGTTGGGATGGTTGGTGGTTGGTTGAGGAGTGTGTGTCTATAAACAAGTAGTGGCATGGAAAGGGGGTTGAGGGTTCCCTCGGTTAAGCAGCAGATGTAGCCTGTTGCTTTAAAGGACATTGTGTTGTCTTTGGCAATGTTTGGTCGATGCTTTAATGCTGTACCATCATGTCTGTCACGTGACTGGGTGAAGGGGGGAATACATAAAAGGTGGTGGGGGGCACCTGGAGTTTCCAGTCTCAAATTATGGCATATGTGTGAGTGTGCATTCCTGTCCTGATATGTTATGTGATGTTGCTAGGATGTAAAACCCCTAGCTAGCCTCGCCAGACTTGTGGAATAAGCATTGTCCATAAAGAGACTGGAAGCGGTGGCCGAATCGATAGAGCACAGGGTTCCCATGTGGAAGGTTGAGTGTTCGGATCCAAGCTGAATCAAACCAATGACTTACAAAATTGATACTTGTCGCTTCCTAGCTTTGGGCTCAGCATTAATAGGATAGGACACTAGCATCAGCAAGCAGTGGACATTTCACAGAAACATAATATAAATCGATCATTTCATATTTCATCATGACATTGGTCATTCGTGGCTTACATACTCTTTCTTGCTCAGGTGGGACCCCCTCCACAATATATTGGATGTCAGTCCCCACTGTCAATGCAGATGATTAAGCTCTGTTGATTTTATGATCTTGCGCCAACAGATGGGATGGCCGAATGAGTTAGGGCATCCATCTCCCATGTTGGTAGATCTTGGGATCGTGGGTTTGAACCCTGGTCGAGTCAAACCAATGACTTCAAAATTGATACTTGTTGCTTCCTAGCCTGGTGCTCGGCATTCTTAGGATAGGGCAAGGAGCAGTGGAATGAACAATACCAACCGTCCGTGATTGAAATTTCCCCTGCTTAATGAACTAATGTACCCAAAAAATAAAAAATAAAAAATTTAAATAAATTGTACAAGGCAAACCGTATGCATGATATGTTTACTAATGTAAAACAAGGAGTCATTTTAGCTTTCTTGAGGACAGCAGGGATGTAGCACCTCATATAGTATATTATTATTAAATCAATCTTTACCAATTTACTAAGAATGATTTTTACCAGGAATTTTATTTTCCCTGACCACAATTTTTATAATTGTGAGCTTTTCAACTTCATGTCTGTCTTTTGACAAATATTTGATCGTGTGTTTTTATATTCTGCGTAAAAGTGATGGTTAAGCGAAAATCGGACAAAATACAAGTTAAACACTTCCCACCATGAATATGGCCTCTGTTGCCGACATGGCATGAAACAACGACCAATCAATCAATCTGTTTATATTCATTTTGGCCTTAATCAATATTGTTTTACTGCTACTACGTTGTCTTCACCATAATCGAGTGTTTTGCAAATACTGGCAAAGTTATATGGCCGGAAGACCAGTACTCCAGCGCAGAAAAGAAGTACATTCTGCAGAATAAAAATATACCCGCCGCCATTATTTCCAGTTTCCCCCCTGGAACTGGGAATTACTAAGAGCTAGCTCAGTATCAGGATAATGTCTAAATAGGATATTGAATCATTGTGCCAGCAGCATTGTATCCCCATGGGGCAGTACTATAAAGCTACTATGAATCCGGATTGTCACAAGTTTGTTTGATATGACCTTAGATAGGCAGTGTAAATTTTCAAGAACAACAATGAAAAAAATAGGACCTTAGATGTTGATAGAGCTTTAATCCTCTATCAATCATTGACTTACTAATCCCCAGCTGAGAGATCTAATCCCTCGGCTAATCGTGTAATCTCCATAGAGGCGGATAATGTGTTTTAGCAGGTGCTGTTACAATCTGATAAGAGGATGTGTGGTAATCTATTGTATAAATCCTGATGCGCATATTGTTAAAGCTGCACAATCCGATGACAATATATTTTTAAAACCTATTATTTTCAAAACCTATTCAAGACACTTACCAAGATTTGATCCTTCATATTGAATTTAAAGCTGCATAGTCCGATGAAATATTAAATTTTCAAAACCAAAGCAATCATCTAGATTTGATTTTACATATCTAACTTACATACTGATGCACTTATTAAGCATTTAGTTCCACGTAGAAGGTAATAGTGAGTCAATTTAACAGAACCTGTTACTGCAGAAGTCTAAGGTGTCAGAGTTTTGGCAAGCTTGCCAAATCTAATTTTCCATGTTTGCACTCAAAATATCTCAAAAGTTTACCATTTAAAATAAAAGTAACTTTGAACTAATGTAAAGTAGATACTAGTGATCGATCTAATATATTTATCTCAGAAAAAATACAAAAATTCAAAACCTTCGGACTATGCAACTTTATTAATCATTCCTTTGGGGTTTTCCCCCTAGGAACGGCAAAACTTGCTAGCTTTGGCAGGTGGCAATGTGACCTAGTTAATGTAGACATGGTTTTATTAAACTTGATGGTGTGCACTGGTGTGCCTACACAATTTATTGTTGTGTTTTCCTTTCAAATATCTCCCGAAGTTAGCCCAATTATCATAACAATTACTTCTAGCTAAATTACAGTAGCTCATAATGGCCAACCTACTGTATTTATCTTAAAGAAATATGCGCAGTTCAGGCACAAAACCTTGTAAACGCCAATCCAAAAATTGAGATAAACATCAAAATCAAACCATCAAAAAGTTCAATTTTGTACGCTCTTGTTTTTCTGTGTATTGCTCCATAATCATTTCCTGAAAATAAAAGTGAAATTAGTGAGAATGAGAATTACCTTCAGATAAAAATCTTTGATGTTAATGATAAATTTGATTGGCGTTTACGGGGTTTTGCGCCTGAGCTCTTCATATTTAAAATATTTTAGACGAGCAGATTATGTAATGCATGTCGGTATTGTCATTTGTCTTGCAGTGTGCAATGTACTTCAGCCTAACACTAGAATAGTGAGTGGCCTAATTAGCAGTTGGGTGGTCCACTAAATTTGCCATCTTGGAAGTGATATGCTATGGATTTGTTTTACGTCCTAGCAACATCTAAGGTCATATCAGGACGGGTACTGACTTGTGACAGTGCGCATTCATGGCGATTTTATAGTGCTGCCCCACTGGGAAATCAGGCCGCCAGCACCATGACCTGATATCCCACTCAGTCACATTATCCTGACACTGAGCCAACCAGACCTGGCCCTATCATAGTAATGCTGAGCGCCAGGCTAGGAAGCGACAAGTCAAGCCATTTGTTTGACTCGACCAGCATTTGATCCCACAAACTCATGGTTTTGGATCCTCCGATCTCCCAAAACAGGAGACGGACACTCAACTCATTCGGCCACCCCATCTGGTATATGCTATGGATGGTTGGTAATACATTACGTGACCTTTGAGGTGAGGGTTGTACCTTTTAATAGGCTGAGTCCGTGGCAGAATCGATAAGATTGTTGGCTTCCCATGCTGAAGCAGAGAGCGTGTATATAGATGAGAGGGACAACTCCCGCGAAAATCGGTAACACAGGCTACAGTGGCGCCTCTCGCGGTTATTGTTGAACAAGCCTTGAGTTTGCTGGTACGCGCAGTGCAAAACGTTAGTTTTATTCAAAATTAATCGAAATCCAGAACCCTAACCTTATAAATTTAATATCATCTTTTTGGTAAACATGTTTTCTATATGTGTACCAAGCGATTTGTTTCTAGGTGGTGTGGTTTTAGAGATATTTCACTTTTTCTGTATGAGGATTGCTCACGACCATTGACAATGCCTTGAGCTTGCCGGTACGCACAGTGCAAAATGTTAGTTTTATTCAAAATTAATAGAAATCCAGAACCCTAACCTTGTAAATTTAATATAATCATTTTGATAAACATGTTTTCTATGTGAACCAAGCGATTTGTTTCTAGGTGGTGTGGTTTTAGAGATATTTCACTTTTTCTGTATGAAGATTGCACACGACCATTGACAATGCCTTGAGTTTGCGGTACGTGTACAGCTGTGTCATAAACTGTTCAACAACCACCACTTGGAGCGCCACAGTCGGCAGCTGTTGCACGGTCTAGTATGAGAGTTGTCCCTCTCATTTATACACGCTCTCTGGCTGAAGTTAGGTTGGGCAAATTGGAAAATTGGCTGAGTCAAACCAATGACCAGTGAACAGACATTGATTCTTGTCGCTACCTAGCCAGGTGCTCAGCTTTAATAGGATAGGGCAATGACTGGTTCGATCAGTCTCAGGCTAATGTAACTGAGTGGGGTATCGGGTTTCCCAATGGGACAGCACTATAAAGTTACCGCAAGTGTGCACTGTATGTGCACTGCCTGTGACTGAGTGGGATTTCGGGTCTCCCAGTGGGACATCACTAAAAACTGCCATGTGTGCACACTGTCAAAAGTTGGTTGGTTAGTTGGGAGTTTTACGTCATGGCAACATCTAAGGGTCATATTAGGATGGGTCATAAATCAGTACCCGTCCTGATGTGACCCTTAGATGTTGCCAGGACATAAAACGCAAACAAACAGACACACTTTTAGTAGGCTTTTATTTCACGGTGTTCTCTGTGGCGGAGTGGTTAGAGTGCCTGACTTCTTTCTAGGTCGGACTCCTAATCTGAAGGTCGGTGGTTCGATTCCCCATGCCCCCATCTCTGCCAATTTGGATTTCCACCGCTGTGTATAACTTACAGCGTCATCAAAGGCCGGTTGCTCTCATACCATGTCTATGTGGTGTGGGAGGTTAAAAATCCCTTGGGTCGGTAAAAGTGTAGGCTCGGGCTTTCTATCGATAAACTGTCTAATGGTGAAAACAAGTCTATTCAGACTTATCCATGATAGGCCGTATAAATCTTCAACAAAAACGTCAACATACCCACCACACACTGTCAACAACTCGAGCAACTAGCGCCCAGCACTGCCGAGCTGGTCACGAGCGTCCCTAGAAATGGTGTGGGAATGCTGACAGGTTGCAGTTGTCTTGACGCCTAACCCAGATGTGCTAGGGTTCCAACACAAACAGGCGCAAGCAGCGCTGAGGCCTGCCTCATTGTGTGTGCTGCCCCCTGTCGGTGGGAGCCTCACGCCGGCGACACCAGGGGGCGTAGCTGTCACTGACCGCCGCGCGCCGCGAGAAAACGCGAAAGCTGGCGTTCGCTGCTGCTCCGGTTTACTAACAAACATCAGCGAAGAGGTTATTTAAAATTTAAAGCAAGTGTTTTCTTATTCCTTGTGTGCTTTACTTACTTTTACTTTCTTCGGTTTCTTCTTTCACTTTTCTTTGTTTCTTGTATCCTTCTTATTTTCTTTCCTTTCTTCCTTATCCTTCCTTCTTCTTCCTTCTTCTACCTTCTACCTTATTCTTCCTTCTTCCTTCTCCTTCCTTCTTTCTTTCTCTCTCTTCAACTTTCTTCTCTTCTTCTTTCTTCTCATTTCTTCTTTCTTTTCAGTTCTTTCCTTCTTCTTTCATCATTTCTTCTTTCTTATTTCCCTCCTCCTTCTTTTCTTCCAGGATCCTCACTTTATTTATCTTTGTCCCTATCTTTCTTATGGTCTTATTACTCATGTTCGAATCCTGGTGGAGTCAAACCAATGACTTAAAAATTGATACTTGTCACTTCCTAGCCTGGCGCTCGACATTATTAGGATAGGGCAAGGACTGGTTGCCTCAGTGTCAGAATAATGTAACTGAGTGGGAAATCAGGTCATGGTGCTGGTGGCCTGGTTTCCCAGTGGGGCAGCACTATAAAATCGCCATGAGTGCGCACTGTCACAAGTCGGTACCCTTCCTGATATGACCTTAGATGTTGCTATGACGTAAAACAACAACAAACAAACAACAATCCTATTCATCCTCTCTTGGCTTTTCAGTGTTCTACTTCAAGCGTTATACAGTGTGATGTGGTATAACGTGAAATAACGTGATGTACCGTGGCATGATGTGGTGTGATGTGGTGTGATGTGATGTGATATGCTGTGGTGTACAGGATATGTGTGTAAGAAGCGGTAGAGGGCGTGGAGAGGGGGTTGGTGTGGGGGTGCTGAGACTAGTTTGGTATAATGTGGTGTGATATCGTATGGGGTGGTGTGATGTGATGTTTAAGAAACGATCACGTGGTGTTGAGAGGTCGGGACTTGGCTACTGTGATGTGGTGTGATGGGTGTATGGGATATATGTGCAAGGAGCGGTGAGGTGGGGGACGTGAGGAGGGGTGGGGGGGGGGGGCGTTGCTGACTGGGTCCCTATTGTCTCCATACTGAGAAGGTTCCCACATGATTGTAACTGTTCGTGACTGCACTGTACTCTTAGTGTATACACACGCTCATACCCCAACCACACACACACCCCGTACACTCACACACACCCCACTCACTCACACGTACACCCCACACACTCACACCTACACCCCACTTACAACTACACCTCACTCACACCTACACCCCACTCACTCACACCTACACCACACTCACTCACACCTACACCCCACTCACACCTACACCCCACTCACAACTAGACCTCACTCACAAGTACACCCCACTCACTCACACCTACACCACACTTACAACTGCACTTCACTCACTCACACCTATACCCACTCACGCACACCTACACCCCACTCACAACTACACCTCACTCACAAGTATGTCCCACTCACTCACACCTCTACCCCACTCGCTCACACCTATATCTCACACACTCACAACTACACAGCACTCACACCTACACCCCCACTCACTCACACCTACACCCCACACACACCTTCACCCCAAACACGCATACCCATGCCCCACTCACTCACACCTACACCCCACTCACAACTACACCTCACTCACACCTACACACCACACACTCACACCTACATCACACTCACTCACACCTACACCCCACTTACAACTACACCTCACTCACACCTACACTCCTCTCACTCACACCTACACCACACTTACAACTGCACTTCACTCACTCACACCTATACCCACTCACTCACACCTACACCCCACTCACAACTACACCTCACTTACAAGTACACCCCACTCACTCACACCTCTACCCCACTCACTCACACCTATATCTGACACACTCACAACTATACAGCACTCACACCTACACCCCCACTCACTCACACCTACACCCCACACACACCTTCACCCCAAACACGCATACCCATGCCCCACCCACCCACGCACACCTACACCCCACTCACAACTACACCTCACTCACAAGTACACCCCACTCACGCACACCTACACCCCACTTACAACTACACCTCACTCACACCTACACCCCACTCACTCACACCTACACCCCACTTACAACTACACCCCACTCACAACTACACCCCACTCACACCTACACCCCACTCACTCACACCTCTACCCCACTCACTCAAACCTATATCTGACACACTCACAACTACACAGCACTCACACCTACACCCCCACTCACTCACATCTATACCCCACTCACAAGAACACCTCACTCACACCTACACCCCACACACACCTTCACCCCAAACACGCATACCCATGCCCCACTCACTCATACCTACACCCCACTGACTCACACTCACACCCACACCCACACCCCACACACTCGCACCTATATCAAGTCTACGTGAGTGTTTTGATGCTTTCATCGGACTATGCATCTTTAATCAAATTCAAATTCAAATCCAAGAAGTCTGCGCAGTTGAAGCTGCGCACTAAGCTGCCTGTGGCGACTGCGCATGCGCACTGACGCCCCAGGCATTGCCTGACCACACACAGAGAGACTCTCACACTCACACTCACACTCACACTCACACTCACATTCACACACACTCACACCAGCGATCAGACTGGATGGCCGAATGAGTTGAGCGACTGTCTCCCGTCTTGGTAGATCGTTGGATTCGAAACCACGGGCTCGAACCCTCGTCGAGTCAAACCAATGACTTAAAAATGTATAGTTGTCGCTTCCTAGCCAAGTGCTCGGCATTATTAGGATAGGGCAAGAGTGGTTGGCTCAGTGTCAGGATAATGTGACTGAGTGGGATATCAGGTCATGGTGCTGGTGGCCTGGTCTTCCAGTCCCAGTTGGGCAACACTATAAAGTCACCATGAGTGTGCACTGTCACAAGTCGGTACCAATCCTGATATGACTTCCTTAGATGTTGCCAGGACGTAAAACTCCAACAACCAACCAATCAAAAGGATAACCTGCGGGATACCCCCACCCCCAACCCTCTAATGGTGACAGCATATTTTCCTACGCTTACTGGACAGAATAAGTCCTCCTGGGTTATCAGTGGGATATCAGGTAATGGTGCTGTTGGCCTGGTCCCACAGTGGGGCAGCACTATACAATTGCCATGCGTGTGCACTGTCACAAGTCAGTACCCATCGTGATATGACCTTAAATGTTGCCAGGACGTAAAACTCCAACAACCAATCGACCAAAACACACTCACACGGACACACCCACACACACACACATACACACGCACTCACACACACTCACACATGCACTCACACACACTCACACACATGCTCGCACCTACTCACACACCTGTTTTGGGAGATTGGGAGATCCGAACCTATGAGTTCCTGGGTTCTAATCCTGGTCGAGTCAAACCGATGACCTAAAAATTGATACCCATCTTGATATGACCTTAAATGTTGCGAGGACGTCAAACTCCAACAACCAATCAACCAACACACACACTCACACTCATACATACACTCACACACACTCACACACACACACGCACTCACACACTCTCAGACACGCACTCACACACACAGACACACACACTCACAGTCAGCCATACTTCACTGGTTCCCGATCATCTCATGCGTATCGAGTTACGGTTCAAGGAATTTTCCCAAACTTGGGTGGTGTATATTGGTGTGCGTGTAGGGGTGGGGGGGGGGGGAGCTGGATGTGAGGGGGGCATGAGTTGTATTGCCAAACAACGATTGACGGCAACATCTTAAGAATGCCTCAGCGTAGAGAAGGGAACATTGTTTTAGATTCTTTAGGAATGCGCGTACATTTGTTTGTTAAAGGTGGGTTTACACGACCACCCTCCCACCCCCACCTCCAACCCCAACTCCACCCCCACCTCCACAGCAACCTTCACCCCCTCCAGTCCAACCCCACCTCCATCCCCACCCCCACCTCCACAGCAACCTTCACCCCCTCCAGTCCAACCCCACCTCCATCCCCACCCCCACCTCCACAGCAACCTTCACCCCCTCCAGTCCAACCCCACCTCCATCCCCACCTCCACCTCGACACCAACCTCCACCCAAACCTCCACCCCCCCACCTCCACCTCCACACCAACCTTCACCCCCTCCACCCAAACCTCCACCCCCCCACCTCCACCTTCACACCAACCTTCACCCCCCTCCAGTCCAACCCCACCTCCATCCCCACTTCCACCTCCACACCAACCTTCACCCCCTCCACCCAAACCTCCACCCCCCACCTCCACCTTCACACCAACCTTCACCCCCCTCCAGTCCAACCCCACCTCCATCCCCACCTCCACCTCCACAGCAACCTTCACCCCCCCTCCACCCCATCTCCACCCCCACCTCCACACCAACCTTCACCCCCTCCACCCAAACCTCCACCCCCCCCCACCTCCACCTCCACACCAACCTCCACCCAAACCTCCACCCCCCACCTCCACCTCCACACCAACCTTCACCCCTCCACCCAAACCTCCACCCCCCACCTCCACCTCCACAGCAACCTTCACCCCCTCCAGTCCAACCCCACCTCCATCCCCACCTCCACCTCGACACCAACCTCCACCCAAACCTCCACCCCCCACCTCCACATCCACACCAGCCTTCACCCCCTCCACCCAAACCTCCACCCCCCACCTCCACCTTCACACCAACCTTCACCCCCCTCCAGTCCAACCCCACCTCCATCCCCACCTCCACCTCCACACCAACCTCCACCCAAACCTCCACCCCCCACCTCCAGCTCCACACCAACCTTCACCCCCTCCACCCAAACTTCCACCCCCCCCACCTCCACCTTCACACCAACCTTCACCCCCCTCCAGTCCAACCCCACCTCCATCCCCACCTCCACCTCCACAGCAACCTTCACCCCCCCTCCACCCCATCTCCACCCCCACCTCCACACCAACCTTCACCCCCTCCAGTCCACCTCCATCCCCACCTCCACACCAACCTTCACCCCCCTCCACCTCCAACCCCCCTCCACATCCACACCACCCTTCCCCTCCACCTCCACCCCCCACCCGCACCTCCACCTCCAACCCCACCTCCATCTCCACCCCCCACCCCCACTTCCACCCCACCTCCATCCCCACCTCCACCCAAACCTCCACCTCAACCTTCACCCCCCTCCACCTCCACCCCCACCTCCAACCCACCTCCACCTCCACACCAACCTCCACCCCACCTCCACCCTCACCTCCACCCCCACCTCCACCTCCAACTCCAACTACACCTCCACACCAACCTTCACCCCTCCACCTCCACCCCCACCTCCACCCTCATCTCCACCCCCCACCTCCACCCCCAACTCCACCCCACCTCCACCCTCATCTCCACCCCTACCTCCACCCTCATCTCCACCCCCACCTCCACCCTCATCTCCACCCCCACCTCCACCCCCAACTCCACCCCCTCCACCCCACCTCCACCCTCATCTCCACCCCCACCTCCACCCTCATCTCCACCCCCACCTCCACCCTCATCTCCACCCCCACCTCCACCCCCAACTCCACCCCCACCTCCACCCTCATCTCCACCCCCACCTCCACCCCCACCTCCACCCTCATCTCCACCCCCACTCCACCCCAACTCCACCCTCATCTCCACCCCCACCTCCACCCTCATCTCCACCCCAACTCCACCCCCAACTCCACCCCCACCTCCACCCTCATCTCCACCCTCATCTCCACCCCACCTTCACCCCTCCACATTCACCCCCCTCCAACTCCACCCCCACCTCCACCTACACCTACACCTCCACCTCCACCCCCAGATAGCGTTACATTTTCCCAAAAGGGCATGATCAAATATGAGACCAACCATCCGAAATGGCAACTAGAGTTAAGTCATTTATAAAATAGTGTTTTTTACATTGACTCTTTATTAGGGTATGCATCTTCCACTTTCAGGAATCAATAAAATCGCATAATCCGATGGTTTTGAATTTTTGCCGTTATTTGAAATATATATATCAGGGTTTATTTTGTATCGGTATAATCTACCTTACTTTAGTTCGATGTAACTTTTTTGTTATAACTATGCCATCCTGATATGACCTTAGATGTTGCCACGACGTAAAACTTCCACAAGCAATCAGTGTTATAACTGTAAGCGGTCAACGTTGGAGATGTTTGAAATGAAAACATGCCAAATTAATTTCGGCATGCACATAGAAACTCTGACATTGGAGGTTTCAGCAGGAACAGGTTTAACAATGTTTTAATTGATTTAGTATAAATTTATTCCCTTCTATGCAGTAGCAAATGTTTAATAAGTCAGTATATACGTTGATTATGTAGAATTAAATCTAGGTAAGTGTTTTGGTTTAGAAAAATTGATGTTTTTGAGTTTCTGCCAATATTTGAGAATGAGATTATGTTAAAGCTGCATAGCCTGATGAAAACATAACATTTTCAAAACCAAAGCAATTATCTAGATTTGATTCTACATATCTAACTTAGATACTGGTGCACTTATTAAACATTTGTCGTCACATATAATGGGATACTGAGTCAATTAATAGAACCTGTTACTGCAGACGCCTATGGTGTTAGAGTTTTGGCAAGCTTGCCAAAATTAATTTAGTATGTTTCCATTTCAAATATCTTATAAGTTAACGATTTAAAATAAAAGTTATTTCAAACTAAAGTAAGGTAGATTATCAGGAACAACCTAATATGTTTATCTCAGAAAACGAGAGAAACTCAAAACCATCGGAATATGCAACTTTAATCACCCTAAGTTTCGGAGAAAGGATTGTGGATCGCGAAGGTACATGGAAGAAGATCACTTATATCTGAAGGTCTATTCCCCTGATTAACTTCATCTCGGTCACGTGTCCATCAGGAACCAATAAGCATCATTTATTTTAACCAAGCGTCGTTGATATAAAACTGCATTATTTCTTTGTATCTATACAAATTTATCAATATTTATCAATATTTATCAATATCTATCAATATCTATCCATATGTCATATCAATATATATCAGTATATATTATACCAACATCTATCATATCAATATGTATCAATACAGATCGCAATACATATATCAATAGCTATCAATAGCTATCAATATATATAATATCAATATCTAACAATATATATTATACCAATATCTATCATATCAATGTATATCATATCAATATATATCAATATATATCATGTCAATATGTGTCAATACAGACCTAAATACTTATCTCAATGGCAAGCAATATCAAGCAATCAGTATCAATCAAGTAATATCCATAAAATGCCAACTAATCAATATCAAGCAGTATCAAGCAATATCAAGCAATATCAGCAAATCAATGTCAGCCAAACAAGTAATATTCATCAAATACCAACTAATCAATATCCAGCAATATCAATCAATATCAGCCAATCAAGTAATATCCATAAATACCACCTAATCAATATCCAGCAATATCAATCAATGTCAGCCAATCAATATCAGCCAATCAAGTAATATCCATAAAATACCAACTAATCAATATCAAGCCGTGAATATCACCTATGCTGCCGACACCGCGTAAAGCAAACACCAATCAATCAAAGCAATACCAATAAACATCAGCCGATCAATATCAAGCAATACCAATCAATCACTGTGGCTCAATCATCAATGATTCACCCCCCACGTGTTCGCCTACATTGCAGAGACGGCCAAGATCATTCCTGCCATGTACGGCCGCTGGAGGAAGAACAAGTTGTACAACCCGTACCAGGACATCCGGCGGAACCTGTTCCACCACTACAGCGCCAACCAGATCATCCACCGCCCACCGTGAGTAGCTCGCACTCTGCCACACCCCTCCACACTCACTCACTCACTCACTCACTCAGAGGGGCCCACACATGCGCACACTCAATGGAATTCAGTCGTGCCTTTTCAAACTCACTCACACATTCATAGACGCTCAGTCACTCACACCGGCTCACACTCATTGGCATTCAATCATGCCTTTTCAAACTCACGCATTCATAGATGCTCAGTCACTCACATACGCTGACACTCATCCATATTCAGTCGTGCCTTTTCAAATTCACTCACACCCGCTCACACTCATTGGCATTCAGTCACACCTTTTCAAACTCACTCACGCATTCCATAGATGCTCAGTAACTCACATCCGCTCACACCCATCCACATGCAGTCGCACCTTTTCAAATTCACTCATGCATTCATACACGCTCAGTCACTCACACCTGCTCACACTCATCCACATTCAGTCACGCCTTTTCAAACTCACTCACACATTCATAGATGCGCAGTCACTTACATCCGCTCACACCTCACCCACACTTTTTCTCACACTGACCCCACACCTCCGCCCACTGTGTCATAGCTATCACCTTCATCCAGGCTCACACGTATTCACACTTGTACATAGTCACTGATATCTGCTCACACCTGATCATATCTGCTTACACTTGCTCACTCACTCACTCACACACTCACACACACCTGTAGCCCTCATTCACAATCCCACTATTTCACACCTGTAAACAGTCATGGATAACTGCTCATAAAGAGACTCACTCACACCTGTTCACATCTGCTCACTCACTCACTCACTCACTCACACCTCTAACCCTTACCCACTCATTCACCCTTGTACATAGTCACTGATATCTGACCAAAAACACACTACCTCACACCTGCTCACATTTGCTCACATTTGCTCACACCTGCTCATATCTTCTCATGTCTGCTCACACCACACCCACAGATCCACCGCTGTATCATATGTTCCTATTCAATGCAATTTGCCAAAGAGCTGTTCATGTGCTTCTTCTCACTGTTGCTTGCTACACAGCATTTGCATTGATAATATGGAGTGTTCAGAAAGTGTGCTATATTCCCTAGTAATTGAATATATCATGGTTGGTTCTAATGACCATAGGTTTTGAGCGATATCTGTTAAGATATCACTTCTTAATGCTATGACAGAGGAAAGTGCCCGCAGGCATCGGACCGCAAACCCCATACCGGGTATTAACTGTGCTTAATCTATATCTGGAGCGAAGTGAACAGTGGGGAAGGTGGATACAGCTGGTTCTGCACGAAGGACTGGAGCTGTGTGACCCAGCACACCGGGTCACAGCTTCAGCTTACGCAAAGTTGGGGTTAGTGTTCCTCCCATAGTCCCAACCCTATCCTTTGCTATAGACTATAGACCCTATTTTTGGATGTGGGCTTGTAATTACAATGTCTATCTACAACAGGGAATACATAAATTGCACCCTATGCATATTTTAAAATTTCGCTGCCGGTACCTATGTATTACTATTATAGTAACCTATATCCTGATGACCAAAAGTGGTGACATTATTGTTATGCATTAGTTGATGCCTATTGCAATGAAATTGTCATGACAGATATTTAAAGTAGCACATATTGTCATATTGTCACGATAAAGTAGATAACTCGATATGTGGTGTCCTCTGTGACAGAGTGGTTAGAGTGTATGACTTTATTGTAGGTCGGATTCCTAATCTGAAGGTCAGTGGTTCTATTCCCTGTGCCCCACCTCTGCCAATTTGGATTTCCACTGCTGTGTATAACTTACAGCGTCATCAAAGGCCAGTTGCTCTCATACCATATCTATGTGGTGTGGGAGGTTAAAAATCCCTTGGGTCGGTAAAAGTGTAGGCTCTGGCTTTCTATTGACAAACTGACTAATGGTGAAAACAAGTCTATTCAGACTTCTCCATGATAGGCAGTATAAATCTTCATCTTCAAGATATGTGTGTTCATACCACCACTGTGTAAGCTGAAGCTGCGACCCAACATGCCGAGTCGCAACTTCAATCCTAAGGGACCAGCAGAACTCGCAACATTGCACGATTTCTATGTACATATTGCTTCCTATCCAATAAGGTGTATTTGTATGTGACAAGCTTTGAAATAAATCCCATTCCTCACTTCAACAAGAACTTATACAAGGAAAAAACTAAAAGTGACGGAATGATTTAGTCACTCAGCCTTGTCATGTGATCAATTCACCGCTAAAAGCTATTGCAGCCCGACCATTTGATATCGTACTTGAGGTTTGGTGTGGGGAGGGGGTGGTGGACTGACATCTTCAAGATTAATGTAATTTGAGTACCAAGTGGCTATACTAAAAGTAATATATCTATACTGAGGCCATGTTGTAATTTAATTACTTGTGGACATTTAAAGCTGCATAATCCGATTATTTTCAGTTTCTGTCATGTGATTTAAAATAAAGTATATACTTGATTGGTCTTTAGTAATCTAGTCTATGATGTTATTTAGGTTGGAGAAATTTTGATTATAAATGGCTTGCTTTGGAGATATTTGAAGTGTAAATATAAAGATTCAAAAGAGATATGATGTGCACATAGAAATGCTGCACATCAGCAGAGCCTTGCAACGGCTTGCAGTGGATTGCATATTGAGGATTTGCGTCAAACAATTAGCACCACGTGACCAGCACCTCGTCGGCCATCATGGTTGGATAGAAGCAGTTCTCTTTAGTATAGCGACAATGGCAATAATGCTGCCGATGCGGCGGCGTTGTTATAATCGCTCAGATTTTGGATTTAATTTGACCGAATTTCACTTATTGAGTAAGCTATGCTTATAAATAAAATTATTTCAAACCCCGAGTGAATATTCCTGATTCTAAATAGCAGAATTAGATCGTGACACTGAATAGATTTCTGATTTTTGTTTTGTTTACATTCGCAATAATGCAGCCGATGTGGCGGCGGCGTGAATATCACTCGGATTTTGGGTTTACTTTGAGCCAAATTTCACTTATTGAGTAAGCTATGCTCATACATAACATTATTTCAACCCCCGAGCGAATATTCATGATTCTAAATAACAGAATTAGATCGTAGCAGTGAATAGATTTGTGCTTTTTGTTTTATTTACACACACAATTGATAGTAGAAGGAACTGCTTCTATCCAACCACGACGCCAGAGTAGTGTGATGCCTATATCAAACGCAAATCCTCAATCGCAGCTTTCAGCGCATTGCAGCTGTGACCGATTCAATTAAATTGGCTTAATATTCCTACTATGCGGCAATAAATGTTCATTAAGTGCACCACGGGATATGCAGGATCCAATATCGGCAAATGTTTTTGGGTTTCGAAAATTGTATTGTATATTCATCGGATTATGCAACTTTAATAATAAAATCAACACCACCCCCCTCCACCAGTACCTCCCCACCACCAGCACCCCCACCCTACACACACAATACCAAATGGTCGCCTCCCAATTTCTCACCCACCCACACACCCACCAACCTACTCACTGCGCATGCGTAATGTTCACATTACTGAGCTGCCACTTAATATTTTACACCCATCAGGTCATCATTGCCGGGCAACGGGTAAGTGCTCTCGCCTGAAAATGTCCGAATGAAAAAGATGTCAAAACACGTCGTTGTCCTATTCTGGTTTGACATGATTCTCGTCTTGTCTGAACATCTACAAAATAACACAACGCACTTCACAAAACACACCAGCACCACTGTGCCCTCTGTATGCTCAGAATGCTCTTGTGCTCTGGAATGCTCTATCACTCTCTCTATATATACATATATGTTGCCTGAGTACTAGAACTAAAACTCGCAACCCCTCCCAACGTGGAGAAATTGCCTTCTTGAAACTAATATAAAAAAGAAACTTCTCTTTTCAGACTGTGCATTCATCCGAAATAAAAAATTGTACATATGTATGATTTAAAACAAATCTGTGACATTCACCCACCCGTGTGTGTCACTTCCTATAATGAGGAATGCATGTCTGTTACTCTTTGCTCTACTCCAATCCTGATTTTTCTGAATGTTATTAATAATAATGGTCATAAGTCGCATCACTCTGTGGTGATTGGTTATCTAACAGACCCTATATTACCGGAAGTGACGTCATTCTGTGGTGTCTGGCTATCTAACAGACCCCCCAACCGATGAATTGTGATGATAGCAATGATGGAAATACCGGAAGTGACGTCATTATGAACATACCGGAAGTGACATCACTATATGGTAGCTGGCTATCTAACAGACCCCCAATCGATGGATTGTGATGATAGCAATGATGGAAATACCGGAAGTGGCATCATTATGTGGTGTCTGGCTATCTAACAAACCCCAACGATGAATTGTAGCGATAGCAATGATGAAAATACCGGAAGTGACGTCACTCTGTGGTGACCAGCTATCTAACAGATCCCACCAGTTAATTGAGATGATTGTAACGATGAAAATACCGGAAGTGACATCATTTGGTGGTGTCTGGCTATCTAATGGCAAGTACACACCTACCGTATACGATTCGCGCACTAAAACTCGCGACCCCGTCCCGTGTCGCTTATGACTGAAAACGGGCCGATTCATTTTTTGAATCGCGAATCGCAATCGCAAGCAAGCAGTTTTAGCCCTAAAACTGAGTTTTAAGTCGCGAATCGCAATCGGTAGGTGTGCTAGGGGATCGCACACCTAACGACTTTTGTGCGCGAAACGGGCAGTTTTAGATCGTATACGGTAGGTGGGTGCGGATAAACAGTAGGTGTGTACCTGGCATAACAAACGGTCACCTATGAGTTGCAATGGTGGTAACGATGAAAATACAGGAAATGACGTCATTCTGTGGCGTCTGTCTATCTAACAGATCCCTATGGTGAATTGAGATAATGCCACCTGTCTAGAATTTAGAAATCATCTTTCTTATCTGTTATCCTCGTAATAATTAAGCACTGAATGCTTTCAAATCTCAATCCTGACATTGAATGGAATCTTCCTTGTTACGTCTGTTTAGTTTACGTAGGCCGCTTACCATTAAGAGTCTAGTAATTGACATTGGTAATAATTAATCCAGCATCGTATGTAGTGATATTTGCCTCAAGCTTGGTGAAAATATCTGAATATTCCATGTGTGTTAAACAATATATGTATTTCGGTTTTTAGAAAGTACCAAGAGAATTTTTTTAAATAATATTTTTGTTAACCCAAGAAAATGAAATTTTGCAAATGTTCCTTTGGGTCAGAAAAGCAGGAAATTTATAATGGTTTATGGCATAATATATAGGTCATGCCCATATGTAGACTTGTGAGTTTGTATATCAATAATGGCATCCACCATCCCCCGAGTGTCGAATACTCATACTCTGCGATAAGCGATAGTTTAAATATGTATATATTTTATTTTTTTAATTAAATTAAAAACTGTTATTGGCATTATAATTTCTGTGCATGCTCTTTCAGTATCATAGTGCACAGGTGTTTCATATCGCCTTTTATTTGTGCGCTCACACTACCCTTGCATTTCCAATGGATCTCACATGGGAAATTGCCATATTGAATTAAATAAGTTATTTTTAGTAAACCCCCCAATCACCTCAAACATCTCCTCCCATAAATTACAACAAGAAAAACAGAAAAACATGAAATTATGCAACCTCTCCATCCAATAGGGAAAAGGGCGTCTGTGTTGGGGTGGGGGTGGGGGTGGGTGGGGGTGAGTCGTTGAACAGACACCATCTTCCCACCCACCTTCTCTATGAACTTCAACTGTGTGGTTGGCATGGCAACAGTTTCTAATGGAAGAATAGAGAATATGCAGGTTTGGGGGATCATTTGATAGGTCTTCGAAGGACACTTATTATGTTGCAATGGCAAGCCGCTGGCCACACCCACACAAACCTGTGATCCTATGGGCTGTGTACAATGGCCAGAAGATGTTTGCTTTATAGCATTATTCTGAAGCAGGCGTACATTGCAACAGAATCAACTGGACCGCTTACTGGTCTGGGACCAAACTAATCCACCCTGGTTGGCATTCGTGTTGGCATCCGAGTTGGCATTCGCGTTGGCATTCGCATTGGCATTCGCATCGGCGTTCGTGTTGGCATTCGTATTGGCATTCGCGTTAGTGTTAGCATGGCCGCATTCAAGTTTCTGAGATTTTTTGTTTGACTCTGTGTGGCTACAGACGGAGGGGGCGGATTACGTCCCTACCCCAATAGTCCATCAGGACAACCATGGCTGACCTTCGGTTGGTGTCAGGTACCCTTGACCTAAAAATAAAAACCCTTGCAAGCAAAGAACAAAAGGAATTGCAAGAGTGTATGGTTAGGAGGAATTTTGTTTTCTTATTTTAAGCAAAAATGTACTCCATTATTACAATGAAAAAAAACAACAGGAAAACTACATGGTTACAAGGAATTAAATGTTCTTCTTTTAAGCAAAAATACAATCCATTATAACATTAAACACCCCAAAAAACACCCTAAAACTACATGGTTAGGAGGAATTTAATTTTCTTCTTTTAATCAAAAATACACAACTTATATTAGACAAAAAAACAACTCCAAAAACTACATGGTGAGAAGCAATTTTGTTTTCTTCTTTTAATAAAAAAATACACTCCATTATTATATTAGACAGCAAAGACAACTCCAAAGCTACAAGGCGAGAAGGAATTTACTTTTCATTGAAAAAGAAATACACCGCATTATTACAGCAGAAGTATTATGGCAAATACACACGTGGGCGATAGAGATTGGCAAGCAGTGTTATACCGCATACTAGTGCACATTGTTATATATTATAGCATGGCAATATAGCACGGTTTTGCGATAGTGGCCTATTGGGTTTATAGCTATATAAATGTGTGTGGGATGTCATGCATGCATGGTAGTTTGTGGAAATTGCGGGTCTGTAGAGTTTTGCAGATTAAGCTGTGGTCGTTATTGTTATTTTATGTACACGCAAGTTTGATGGTGAGAAGATTGGGTTCTCGCCTCTTTTAGAGAAAAACTCCACGACTAGATCATCCTCCATTACTTCACCTCCATCCCCACCTCCACTCCCACCCCCACCTCAACCTCCACCTCCACCTCCACACTCACCCCCACCTCAACCTCCACCTCCACACTCACCCCCACCTCAACCTCCACCTCCACCTCCACCTCCACCTCCATGTCAGACATCACCCCCACACTCTTAGCTCCCGCTCCATTTCCACCTCCATTCCCACCTCCACCTCAACCTCAACCTCCACCTCCACCTCCACCTCCACCTCCACCTCCACACCTACCCACCCCTCCACCCACCTCCACACCTACTCCCACCTCCACACCCACCTCCACCTCCACCTCCACCTCCACTCCCTACCTCCACCTCCACCACCACGTCAGACATCACCCCCACACTCTTAGCTCCAGCTCCATTTCCACCTCCACCTCCCCCTCCACCTCCACCTCCACACCTACCCCCACCTCCACACCCACGTGCACCTCCACTCCCTACCTCCACCTCCACCACCACGTGAGACATCACCCCCCCTCCCCCACCACCTCTAGCTCCAGCTCCATTTCCACCTCCATCCCCACCTGCACCTCCCCCTCCACCTCCACCTCCACACCTACCCCCACCTCCACATCCACCTCCACCTCCACCTCCACTCCATACCTCCACCTCCACCACCACGTCAGACATCACCCCCTCTCCCACCACCTCTAGCTCCAGCTCCATTTCTACCTCCATCTCCACCTCACCCCCACCCCCATCTCAACCTCCACCACCATCTTAACTCAACCTCAACCTCAACCTCAACTTCAACCTCAACCTCCACCACCACTTCCACTTCCCTCCCCACCCTTACACCCACCTCCACCTCCACCTCAACCACACCCAGCACTATGAAGTCACACCAGGCCCGGTGGGAGTTTGAAACCAAGTGTGTCAAACCAATGACTTACAAACCAACGACTTACATATTTTATATGTATCACTACATGGCCTTGCGCTTGGCATTAATAGGATAGGACAGGGACTGGGTGGCACCGTCTTAGGATAATGTGACTGCGTGAGACATTGGATCATGGTGCATGGTCTTCCAGTGGGGCAGCCATGAGTACACACTGTCACAAGTCGGTGTTTGTCCTGATATGACCTTAGTTGTTGCTAAGATGTAAAGCAATAAACAAAACAAATAAACTATGAAATCAGGTAAAAACTAATTCCTTCTCACTCCACCCACACACATCTTCCACTCCCACACACCACTTCAACTCTCCTGTACTCCACCATCCCGCCTCCTCCACCTCCCCTCCTCCCTCCCTCCCTTCCTCTCCTCCCTCCCTTCCCTCCCGTTCCCCCCACCGCCTACTCCTCCCCCCTCCATCCCCTGCTCCTCTCCCCGTCCCTCTCTCCTCCTCGCCCTCGCTCTCCTCCCCCCTCCCCTTCCCCATTCCCCTCCCACCTCCCCTTCCCTCCCCCTCTCCCCTTCCCTCCCCCTCACCATTTGGACCTCACCACTGGACCACCTCCTATCAACTGGACCCCCCCCCCCCACCACCACCGGGGGGGGGGGGGTCCCCTATCAATTGGATCTCCACCACCATCTGGACCCCACCATCGAACCACTCTTGTCACCTGGAGCCCAGTGGGGCAGCCCTATAATTTAGCCACCATGAGTACTCACTGTCACCATGAGTACTCACTGTCACCATGAGTACTCACTGTCAACATGAGTATGCACTGTCACCATGAGTACGCACTGTCACCATTAGTACCCACTGTCAACATGAGTATGCACTATCACCATGTTTACTCACTGTCACCATTAGTATGCACTGTCACCATGAGTACTCACTGTCACCATGAGTAGACACTGTCACCATGAGTATGCACTATCACAGTGTGTACTCGCTGTCACCACGAGTACTCACTGTCACCATGAGTACTGACTGTCACCATGAGTATGCACTGTCACCATTAGTAGGCACTGTCACCATTAGTACTCACTGTCACCATGAGTATGCAATGTCACCATGAGTATGCACTGTCACCATTAGTACTGACTGTCATCATGAGTACACACTGTCACCATTAGTACTCACTGTCAACATGAGTACGCACTGTCACCATTAGTACTCACTGTCACCATTAGTACTCACTGTCACCATGAATACTCACTGTCACCATGAGTACACACTATCACCATGAGTACGCACTGTCGCCATTAGTACTCGCTGTCACCATGAGTACTCACTGTCACCATGAGTATGCACTGTCACCATTAGTACTCACTGTCACCATGAGTACCCACTGTCACCATTAGTACTCACTGTCACCATGAGTATGCACTGTCACCATTAGTACTCACTGTCACCATAAGTACGCACTGTCACCATTAGTAATCACTGTCACCATGAGTACGCACTGTCACTGTAAAATCTAGACTAGCGTTTTGGTTCTGAACAATTGATACTTCAAGCGACAATGCTCTTTAAATTAAAGATTTAAAAACTAGCAGCAACAGAATGTTAATAGATATGCGCACACCAACACACAGACACACAAATTCCCACACTCTTCAGGCTGTGTTCACACAATTACTGCCTTGGTAGTAATTACTGCATTGTCAGTCCTTGATGACAACATGGGGTGGATATAGCGGGAACAGTTGTATCAAAATGAAAAAGTGCACCCACTCTATAGACTTGCATTATATCCACAGCGGGTGTCTGATGTAACCGATGGGATGGCCAAATGAGTTGAGCGCTCGCTTCCTGTGTGGTGGCGCGTCGTGGGATTTGTTTGAAGCCTGGTTTTGAATCCCGGCCAAGTCAAAACAATGACTTAAAAATGTATACTCGTTGCTCACTGGCCTGCCGCTTGGCATTACTAGGGTAGGAAAATGAGCAGTGGATTGCGGAAGATCAATTGTCCATGATTGAAATTGCTCCTCATTAAAGTTGAATAGTCTGATGGAAGCATCACATTTTCTAAACCAAAAACGTCGACCTAGATTTGACCCCACATCGTTTAACTCAGATACTGTCACATATATTAACTATCTCTTCCTGCATAGGACTTAGAAGGTCCTATTAAGTCAATTTAATATAAGCTTTTATATTGAAGCCTATGGTGTCAGCATTTTGATGAGCATGCCCAATTAAAAATTGTATTTGTTTTCACAATCTACGAAGTTACCCATTTATAAAAAGTTATTTCAAACTAAAGTAAGGTAGATTACAAGAATCAAGACAACATATGTATCTACCTTTTTTTTTTAAAGAGTTGAAACTCAAAGTCATTGGGGTCTGCAACTTTAATCAATGAACGTAGCAAAATAACAGATATAATTAGCTTGTTTTTTTGTTTTTTTGAGGGGGCATATTAGTTGTTTAAGCAGGGTAAATTTCAATCGCGGACGATTGGTCTTCCTCATTCCACTGCTCCTTGCGCTATCCTAATAATGCCGAGTACCTGGCTAGGAAGCGACATGTATCAATTTTTTAAGTAATGGGTTTGGTTTGGTTTACTGGGGTTTTACATACTAGCAACATCAGAACTGGTAGAAACTTGCAATAATCCACTCTAATGGTGGCTTCATAGTCTTGTCCATTTGGTGTACAATGCCATCGGCACCATGGCTCGATATCCCACTGAGCCTGAGACTGGGCCATTCAATCCTTGCACTAACATCATAGTAATGTTGAGATCAGGATAGGTGATGACAAGTTTCAATTGTGTAAGCGACTAAGGATTGATCCCACAACCTCACACACATTACGGCCGGAGTCTGAACTTGGTGCAATGTCTTGGTCTTCCGTATGAATGAGATCTGTTTACAATCTTCTACACTCCAAATAATTACATCTCCGCCCCCCAGTGTGCATTGGGACACATTTTCCCACGATGACGCCATGCAAGTTTAATGCTGCGACTGGGTGCGGTGGCCGAATCGATTCAATTCCCGGTCGAGTCAAACCAATGACTTACAACAAAAATTGATACTTGTCGCTTCCTACCTTGGCTCTCAGCATTAATAGGATAGGGCAAGGACTGGTTAGCTCAGTGTGAGGATAATGTGACTGAGTGGGATATCAGGTCATGGTGCCAGTGGCCTGATTTCCCAGTGGGGCTGCACTATCACATTGCCATCACAAGTCGGGACCCATCCTGATATGACCTTAGACGCTGCCAGGATGTAAAACTCCAACAACCAACCTAATGCTGTGAAATTTAGGGCAAGTGGTTATTTCAATTGGAGTTCTATCACTTGTGTACAAACACGCGCCAACGTGAGCCTAACGTGGTGATATTTCGTCATTACGTTGATGTACGTTGGATTACGTTATGATGACGTCATAATGACGTTAGAGTGACGTCGAGCTACGTCACATTACGTCGTGTTACGTCGAGATACGTCGAGGTTTTGGACATGTTCAAAAGTTTTGACGTAGGTCGAACGTAAGGGTTTACGTTCACCGTACGTTCTGTTCACGTTCAGCGAACGTCAATGATGTTAAACGGACGTTATTCCAACGCTCCGCACTACGTTCCACTACGTTCCACTACGTTCCACTACGTTCCACTACGTTGACCCCCATTAAACCAAGTGCAAATGCCCACGGGGCGTAATGGGAACGTCAGGACAACGTCAGGAGAACATCAGGAGAACGTCAGGAGAACGTGCATTCAACGTACGTTCAACGTCTCATGACGTAGCTAACGTTACGTAACGTTCTTCTGACGATGGAATAACATTCATAACGTTCCGTCAGCGTCATTACGTTCACCTCTCTCGTCGAACGACGGTATCACTACGCTTTACCGACGTTACTCTCTCGTCCACTACGCTGCATCCACGTTCAACTTCTGCCCAAATTTGCATACTACGCCGAGAAGTTCAACGTTCTTCACGTTCTCCCTACGTTGACGTCGTTACGTCGTAGTGTGACAGCCCCATTAGTCAAACATTGTTACCATCGTCTGATCTCATACGATATCATGCACCCTTCTCTCCTCCCCGCACGCCGACACCTACACCCACCCTCCCCATAATAATGTGACGTTTATAATCTTTCACATTACCACATTACCAACAATCAGGTGCAGATTTGATCTCTGTCTGCTGCGCATTTCCACACATTTCCAGCACTCTAAATGTTGCAAATTTCTGGCCAAGTGGTCACTTTGGTTTGAGTTCCATCACCCATATACAAACAGGTACCAACACCCAGACACAAATCGCCCCTTCATAAAACATTATTACCATAGTCTGAACAAATACAATGCCATACCAGGGTTGCCAACCTTTACGGTTTCGCAGTAACGTGTACAATATTTTATGTCCCCATAATCACCGTACGCAAATCTTCTGGGTTTTTTCATTTTCCAATGTTGGCAATCCTGCAATACCATTAATATAGTAATATTATATCAATCTTATGGAATAGTGTGAGATCTTCCGCTTTTTCATTTTCCAATGTAGCCAACCCTGTCATACACCCACCCACACCCAAGGAGTAAGGCCCAATCTTTCACAGAGCCACAACACCAACAACCATGTGGAAATTCCATTTCTCACCATGGTGCATTTTCTCATATTAACCCTGATGCGACCCACAATAAATGTTGCAAAATTCATGTCAGGCGGTTAGTTTGGGCGGAGTTCCATGGCGCAAACCCGGTAAAAACATGCAGTCACAAATCACCCCTTATTAAAACATTGGTACCATAGTCTGAACTCGTACAATGTCATGCACCCTCCCTCCCCAACCCACCCACACACACACACCCTCTGGGAGTAAGGTGATGATTACAACCTTTTACATTGCCATAAGCTGTGCCATCATGACATGACCTTAGATGTTGCCAGGACATAAAGCTCAAACAAGCAAACAAGCAAAACATTACCAATAACCGCGTGCTGATTGCATCTCTCTGCAGTGTGTATTTCCCCCGCATTTATCCTGATGAAAACATGCACTAAATGTTGCCAAATTTATGACAAGGGGTTTAGCTTGAGCAGAGTTCCATCTCCTGTGTACAAACACGGCACCAACACGCAGACACAAGTCATCCCATATGGGGCTGTCACATTACGACGTTTCTCACCAACGCGCGCCAACGTGTTGCCTTTTTAGGCAAAACGTTGGCACGCGTCGGGAAGCGTTACGCACGCGGTACGCGTGCGTTACGCGCGCGTAGGTACACGTCGGTACATTTCGGCACGCATCGGGGCGCGTCGAAGGTTTTGTGCAAGCACAAAACATTCGACGCGCCCCAACGCGTGCTGACGTGTCGGTGCGCACGTTCTGGGGACGTTCCGGGGACGTTCCTGATGTTCCGGGGACGTTCCGGGGACGTTCCGGGGACGTTCCGGGGACGTTCCGGGGACGTTCCGGACGTTCCGGGGTCGTCAGAAGCACGCTAGGCAGACGTTGCCACACGTTGCGCCAAATGAGTGCTTTGTTGTTTTATGTCCTACCAACATCTAAGGTCATATGAGGACGTACTGCCAAACTTTTTGTTTTTTTTGCCGCACGCGTCGACACGCGTTGGCCGTGTGCGATTAACGCGCCGCGCGGACGCTGAACTTTCTCCCAAACCGCCGAAAAGTTGGACGTGTCTCGACGCGTTGATAATATTTTGCGCGCTGCCGGCACGCCGGTAAGAAGCATCGTAGTGTGACAGGGCCTTTAGTAAAGCATTGTTACCATAGTCTGAACTCTTACAATGTCATGCACCCTCCCTCCCCAACACCCCCCACACACACGCACACATCCTCCCAAGAATATGGCGATGATTACAATCTTTCACATAACCACATCACCAACAACCCGTGCGCAGATTGCATCAGCGTCTGCAGTGTGCATTGCCGCACAGGCGGGATGGCCGAATGAGTTAGAGCGTCCATCTCCCGTGTTGGTAGATCGTGGGGTCGTGGGTGCGAACCATGGTCGAGTCAAACCGATGACTTTAACATTGATACCTGTCGCTTCCTAGCCAGGGGCTCGGCATTATTAGGATAGGGCAAGGACTGGTTGGCAAGTGTCAGGATAATGTGACTGAGTGGGATATCAGGTCATGGTCCTGGTGGCCTGGTCTTCCAGTGGGGCAGCACTATAATGTCACCATGAGGGCGCACTGTCACAAGTCGGTACCCATCCTGATATGATCTTAGATGTTGCTAGGACGTAAAACAACAACAAACAAACAAAACAAAAAAAGAACATTCCCCACGAAGCCACGCACCGTAAGTGTTGCGCGATCCAGGGCAAACGGTTATTTCTGTTTTAGTTCCGCTGCCTGCCGCTGCGCTGCGCGAGGTCAGGGGTGCCACCTGTGGGGGTGACCTGGGAGACTCCGGCACCTGTTGCTCTCTGCCCGGCCCAGAAGTAGTATTGCACTTTGTACAGACTGGAGTTGGCGTCCCTAACAACGTGCGAATCGGCGCTAATCGGTGTAAATCGGCGCAAATCGCAGTCGTAAAGGTGTCAGCGCTTACGACAAGTTAGGTCACACTCTCCTTATTCTTGGAGTTTTCTGTTTTTTATGGTCAATTTCCGGTTATGGAAGCCGTAACTACTTTCCCCCCTCTACACTTTAAAGTTAATTCTCTCTCTTCCTCTTTCTCTCTCCCTTTCTCTCTCTCTCTATATATATACATATATATATAATTAGATATATATGTATATATATATAATTATATATATATATGTATATATATAATTATATTTATATGTATATATATAATTATATGTATATATATGTATATATATATAATTATATATATATAATATATATACATATATGTAGTTATATATATAAATATAATATATATATATGTCAAATATGTGAGTTCTAACTTCTATATAAAATCTGTAAATCTGCGATGTTATGAACCCATTAGCATTATCGTCCCAGTGTATACATGTATATATTATATTAATCTGTGATATGCTGTGTCTTGCAAGTCTGGCTGGTACTGCCCAATCTGTAAATTGACGCAACATGAAGAGGAGAGGAGAGAAATGCATGCTTCAATCAAAGTTGAATTCCTTGCTCTGACCACCGCCACAGAACCAAGTAACCGGTCCGTCTCCCGTGCTGGTAGATCGTTGGATCGTGGGTTCGAATCCTCGTCGAGTCAAACCAATGACTTGTCGCTTCCTAGCCAGGCACTCGGCATTATTAGGACAGGGCAAGGACGTGTGTGCTCAGTGTCAGGATAATGTGACTGAGTGGGATATCAGGGCATGGTGCCAGTGGCCTGGTTTCCTAGTGGGACAGCACTAAAAAGTCACCATGAGTGCGCACTGTCACAAGTTGGTGCCCATCCTGATATGACTTTAGATGTTGCTAGGATGTAAAACATCATCATCATCATGCTGTCGGTTGCAATGCGACAAAGACTGCTTTCATTACTTGACTGCCGCTCTCCATTTAGCTCTCTGCTGTGAGAGTGATGCCCATGAGTCAGTCTTAATGTCTCTCAGCTTCAGGTTTCTCTTGATGGTATCCTTGAACCGGAGACGAGGGCACCCTCTCTTTCTGTAACCAGAAGACAGTTGAGAATAGAGGATCTGCTTTGGTAGCCTGTCTGATGAAATCCTCATGATGTGTCCAGTCCACCGGAGATTCTTTTTGATCAGAAGATCTTCCATAGAGGGCAGCCCCATCAGTTTGAGTATTTCCTTATTTGTCACTTTGTCCTTCCAGGTTAGCCTCATGATTGAATGCAGATGTTGCATCAAACAACAAACAAACAAACCAAGTGACCCACCCGCTGGCCAGCCAGGTCGCAGGTAACCTCTCGTGGTGGCAGCTGGACTCTGATCAGTCGCAGTCGGGGGCGGGTCCACCCATGGACCCATCCCCACCCACCCTATGGCTAGCTTCCTGCCACCTGTCACCATAGACGAGAAGCAGTGGACATGGCGGTGAGGCTCATGGGCAGACTACTGCACATCTATAAGAAATGAAAAGTTGTGGTATATATTGTGCAGCCATTATTAGTATGGCCAAATCGTGATTTTACCAGGAAATCAGAAATTCATTGATATTGTATATAAGAGAAATGCATAAGTCTCTATGATTTGATTGGAACTAGGAATTGGGAAATCCCACTTCATTCTAATTTCACTACTAATGGGACAAAATGTGTCGGTTCAACAATTCTATTAGAATATCTGAATTATTCTATATATGTAAGTATCGAACGCACAAACGGTAAAGGAACGATAAATTCCTGACCTAAAAACATACAAAAAATATCTGTGCAAAATAAAACCAGGAAACCCCCTCTAAGCTGTTCCACAAGGGGGCATGTGATATGTCACCGCCCACCAGCCGGACAGCCCGGGAGAGGTAACCCCCTGCCAGAAAACAGTTGGATAACATCAAATCCAAACATAAACCAACTAGCTATTACGTACAAGCCTACAATATGTAAATAGAGTAGGCTAGTCTAGAATTAAGTGCAGGAAAAAATAAAAAGAGGAAGACTCTTACCAAGAAAATCCCCCCCAAAACTAACATAGATCACTAACCACAGACCATAATCTTAAGAAACACAGACCGATAACTGCCCAGCATTGAAAACAAGCTCGGTCATCCGAGCTTATATGCTCTGGACAGCATAAACATCCCATAAAAAAAAAAGAATAAAAAAAGGGAAAAAAAGTAGTCTGCAATGAGCCCCGCCACCACATGGTGGCGGTGGCGACTACGCTGACCCCTGTTGGGGGAAAGTAGCAACAGGTGGCAGCACGCTACCAGGAACAGTCCCTACAGACCTATGTCATATGACGTCAGCATAGGTATTTAGGTCAGTGCACTCACAGCTTGGCTGCAGGACAATATCCGGTCACACTGCAAATTTAATGGCAGTGAGCAATCTTCATACAGAAAAAGTGAAATATCTCTAAAACCGCACAACTTAGAAACAAACCGCTTAGTCTTCTGCATTTCTATTAATTTTGAATAAAACTGATGTTTTGCACTGTGCATACCGGCAAACTCAATGCATTTTAAATGGTTGTGAGCAATCTTCATACAGAAAAAGTGAAATATCTCTTAGAAACAAACCGCTTGGTACACATACAGATCAAATGTTTAACAAACAGATTGTATTAAATTGATATGCTAGGTCTTCTGCATTTCTATTAATTCTTAATAAAACTTCCGTTTTGCACTGCGCATATCGACAAACTCAATGGCAGTGTGCCTTTGTTCTGCAGCCAAGGTGCGCGCGCATACACAATGTTTATAAACATTGAAAGTGGCTTTCTCTGTGGCGGAGTGGTTAGAGTGTCTGACTTTTTTGTAGGTCAGTACTCCTAATCTGAGGGTCAGTGGTTCAATTCCCCATGCCCTCAGCTCTGCCAATTTGGATTTCCACCGCTGTGTATAACTTACAGCGTCATCAAAGGCTGGTTGCTCTCATACCATGTCTATGTGGTGTGGGAGGTTAAAAATCTATTGGGTCGGTAAAAGTGTAGGCTCGGGCTTTCTATCGACCAGCAGTGGAATGAGGAAGACCAGTCGTCTATGACTGAAATTTCCCCTGCTTAAACAACTAATGGACCAAAAAAAGAAAGAAAAAAAGGGGTCTATAGGATGGACTGTTCTACCCATTGCTAGCGGCCAGCACCACCCGAGGGAGGTTACATAGACCATATACTACTGTGGGGGTGAGGGGGGGGGGGGGATTGAGACTCTGCCTGGGAGAAAAAGGGGCGACAGAAAGAAGCCAGATCGGTGATGTCATGGGTGAGGGTTGCATGCAGTGTAGCAAGCCCAGCTCTCACACTGACAGCTGGCTACCCAACCGTGACGCTGAGCCTGGCTTTGGTTTCCTTCCCGTCATGCATCGTTTCCTGCCCATTCTCCTTCCATGTCTGCCATGCCCATATATATATATATATGTATATGTATATACATACAGTAAATCCTCTCTAACAGACCAGCTCCACAGATCGACCACTCCCCTATATCGATCGCTTAATTTGGGTCCCACCGGTACCGTTGTAACCATATTCTAACTCCCTAAACCGACCACCTTCCTAAATGGACCACTTAATGTCGGTCCCAAGGTCGGTCGGTTTGGAGAGGTTTTACTATATATATATGTATATATATATATACATATATATATATTTAGATATAGATATATATATAGATATATATATATATACACACATATTAAATATACAGTAAAACCTCCCTAACCGACAACCTCAACAGATCGACCACGCCCCTATATTGATCGCCTTATTTGGGTCCCAACAATACCATTGTAACCATAGCCTAACTCCCTAAACCGACCACCTCCCTAAATGGAGTACTTAAAAAGTCGGTCCCAAGGTCGATCGGTTTAGAGAAGTTTTGCTGTGTATATATGTATATATATATATATATATATATATATAGGGCTTGAATGACAATGGGAGAGCCCGTAGTACCGGTGAAGGCCGAAGGTGGCGCCACCAGTAGTAGTATTTAGATATAGGAGGTGAATACATCGAGGACAATGGTTGGTAGATAATGAAATAGAAGAATAAGAATAATAATTCCCTTCCGTGCCTTTATACTCACATAATGCTTGTACATCACATACTTATTATGTGATCCCATAGAAGAGGTGGGGGAAATACAGGAGTACCTGTTGGTTTACTGGGGTTTTACATACTAGCAACATTTTAGGAAAGCAAAATCTGAGGCTGAATGGGCAGATAATAAGGGGGTAAGCTGCCACCTAGAGTGAAGGAGAGGAACTAGAGGGAGCTGCTTGAAATCAGACCTCCTGCTGTCCAGGATCCACACTAACCTCCAGTAACCCAAACAGTAAAGTGCAAATCAAAGCAGGAGGCTAGATGAGTAATAGATAGCGACATGCAGAATAATTACAATAGCAGGATAACTACATACAGAACAATAATCACATAAGTACTTTATGCGTTACATAATAACTTGTTACTGTCACTTCTGAACTACATAGTGTGACTGTAAAATAATGTTTGTTTGGGGTATCAAATCCTAGTAACATCTACGGACAGGGTACCTACTGAGATGTGACATTGCGTACTGCTGGTGGCTTTATAGCGCTGCACCAGTGACAGATGGGACTGCCAATGTCATTCCCTCCCCCCAATATCCCACTATCCTGATGTTGCGCAAGCGAGTCATTGCCGTATCCTACTAATGCCGAGTGCCTGCCTGCGTTCAATCATGAGGCTAACCTGGAAGGACAAAGTGACGAATAAGGAAATACTCGAGCGGATGGGGCTGCCCTCTATGGAAGATCTTCTGATCAAAGAGAATCTCCGGTGGACTGGACACCTCATGAGGATGTCATCAGACAAGCTACCAAAGCAGATCCTCTATTCTCAACTGTCTTCTGGCTACAGAAAGAGATGGCACCCCCGTCTCCGGTTCAGGGATACCATCAAGAGAAACCTGAAGCTGAGAGACATTAAGACCGACTCATGGACGCAACTCTCACAGCAGAGAGCTAAATGGAGAGCGGCAGTCAAGTAATGAAAGCAGTCTTTGTTGCATCACGACCGACAGCATGATGATGATGATGATGATGCCTGCCTAGGTAGTGAAAAGTATAAATTTGCTAAGTCCTTGGTTTGACTCAGTCTGGGTTTGAACCGATTGGAAGCCAGGGCTCTTGCTACCAATTCATCCATCCTATCCAGTGGCCATACAAGAATAAAAAATGTTAAGAGCGGAAAAAGAAAATATACACAGAAAGCAAGGGATGAGGTTCTGGTCATGATTAACACTAAAACAAGTGAGTCATTGGGTGTTTCATGTCCTAGCAACAACAAAAAACATGAATGCAATTATATAATCAAAGGCACAATTTCACATTTGAGTGGGCGGGTGGAGTTATTCCAAATGGGCTGAAGCCGAAGGCCTAGTTTGAATCAGGCGCCCACCCATGAGGACTATTAAAATGCCTACAAGTATGCGCAATCATGTCTTCGGGTTTTATTGCACATTTTCAGAGCCGTTTAGCTATTCGCTGCGGAGCTATAATTCCAGTGACGTCATATGGTACGAGTGACATTCGGCTGAGCAGAAAGCACCCCTGTATCAAAGTAATATGTGTGTAATAGTGAAAAGTAATTTGATTAAACTTGGGTGGTCGTCCTATGGTAAGTTTCTTTGTGACAACCGCCGAATGTTTTGTTCATTGCTCCATAACCATCTCATCACAAGAAAAGTGGTATTAGTGAGATTTTAATTTACCTTTAATTAAATTTTTGGATTGGCGTTTAAAGGATTTTGTGCCTGAACTCTCATATACACATACAGTATAACCCTGTTAAACCAAACTTGAAGGGACCCTAGAAATTTGTTTGGATTAACCGATCATTGGTTTAACCGAGCTTTGGCTTTGACTTTGACTTTGAGTAAATGTGTATTGCACATGTAATATACAATGTATGTGGATACTTTGATTATTGTTTTTTATGTATGTATATTATAACCCCGTTAAACCAAGCTTGGTTAAACCAAACGATCGGTTAATCCAAACTTTTCTCGGCGGCCCGGCAAAATACTACCATTTATCAATATCATATAAAAAAGTCAGTTGGGTCTCAGATGGCCTTATAACCACATGACAGTTTGGTTTAACCATACCGGAGTGGCCTAGGGTCTGACAATTTTGTTTGGATTAACCGATAATTTGGATTAACTCACTTTGGTTTAATAGACTATTTCATATGATAAATGGTAGTATTTTGCCGGGCTGCCAAAAAAAGTTTGGATTAACCGATCATTTGGTTTAACCGAGCTTGGTTTAACGGGGTTATACTGAGAGCAGCAGTCAAGTAATGAAAGCAGTCTTTGTCGCATCGCGACCAACAGCATGATGATGATGACTGTATATAGCAACACACGCACATATTTATATATGTGTGCGTGTGTGTCGATTCACTCGGAAGAAAGAACTCTCTCCAGACAGACAGACAGACAGACAGACAGACAGACAATAGCGACATTTCCCAGATATCCATCCTCCTTTCTTTGTTCTGCGACAAAGAGAACGCAAGGTATGTGGTTCCCGCCGGACCCGTGCGGCATCTCATTAGTGCCCGGCCGGGCACCAGCAGCGCGTCTGCTTTGTTTTGCTTTATGTCGTCAGGGGTCGCCCGCAGCTGATTCCCGGCGACCCCTCAGTGCTGAGTGGTGTGACTGGGACAAGTAGACGGAGGCCCGGGGACCAGTGTCAGGCAGGCACCTCGCCGCCATTGCCATTGGTGCCGTCTCAATTGTATTCTCTCTCCCTATGTCTCTCTCCCTCTGTCCCTCTGTTCATCTGTCCCTCTCTTGTTCCCTCCTCCCTCCTTCCCTCCTTCCCTCCTTCCCCCCTTCCCTCCTTCCCTCCCTCCCTCCTTCCCTCCTTCCCCCCTTCCCTCCTTCCCTCCTTCCCTCCTTCCCTCCTTCCCTCCTTCCCCCCATCCCCCATCCCTCCTTCCCCCTTCTCTCCTTCCCTCCTCCCCTCCTTCACTCCTTCCCCCCTTCCCCCCACTCCTTCCCTCCTTCCCTCCTTCCCTCCTTCCCTCCTTCCCCCCTTCCCCCTTCCCTCCTTCCCCCTTCCCTCCTTCCCCCCTTCCCTCCTTCCCTCCTTCCCTCCTTCCATCCTTTCCTCCCTCTCTCCCTCTCCCCTTCTCAACCTCTATCCCATTTCCCTCTCTCCCCGCTCCCCCTGTCCCTCTCTCCCTCTCATCATCCCTTTCTCTCCCTCTGCCCCTCTCTCCCTCTTTCCCCCTGTCCTCATCTCCCTTTCTTCCCATCTCCCTCTCTTCCCCTCAAACCAGACGGGATGTCCGAGTGGGTTAGAGCGTTCGTCTCCCGTCTTGGTAGATCGTGGGGTGGTGGGTTCGAACCCCGGTCGAGTCAAACCAATGACTTAAAAATGTATACGTGTTGCTTCCTAGCCTGGTGCTCGGCATTATTAGGACAGGGCAAGGACTGGTTGGCTCAGTGTCAGGATAATGTGACTGAGTGGGATATCAGGTCATGGTGCTGGTGGCCTGGTCTTCCAATGGGGCAACACTATAAAGTCACCATGAGTGTGCACTGTCACAAGTCAGTACCCGTCCTGATATGACCTTAGATGTTGCTAGGATGTAAAACAACAACAAACAAACAAACAAACTTTTCCCCTCTGCCTCTCTGCCGCTCTGCCTCTCTGTCTTCCCCTCTCCCTCTTCCCCTTCCCCTCTCCCTCTCTTCCCCTCTCCCTCTCTCCCTCTCTTCCTCCCTCCCTTACTCCCTCTCTCCCTCTTCTCTCCCTCTCTACCTCTCCTAATCACTCCCCCCCCCCACTTCCCCTTCCCCTTCCCCTCCCCTCCCCTTCCCTCCTCCCCCTTCCCCCTCCGCCTCGCCAACCCCACCCCTCCCCCTACCGGTTCCAGGTGAGGTGCTATGGAAATGGGTGGCCACCAATCAGCATTCATTTAGCCCTCACGTGACCTTCAGATACAGCTGGGCTGCTGAAGCGTGGCTTTAACTGGCCCGACTAGCCGACTGTCGGCCGACAAGTGTAACCGGTGTTACTGTTACTTCCTGTTAGCGGTGTGTATGTACGGGTGACTGCTCAGTCACATGCAGCATGCCGTCATGGCTGACTAAATTAATTAGCTTTTGTACAAAATAAAAACAATTTTTAGATTAAGAAAACAAGGATGGGCGAAAACAAAAAAATAATTAAACCAGACCTCCCTCCGCCAGCCAGGTTGTGACCTAATTATGTAGGAAGTGAGGTTTTTTTCAAGTTTTCTTATTTAAAAAAAAAATCATTTATTTATTTATTTGCTTTTTTTTGCGTGTTTTTTGGTTGGTTGTGGGGTTGGGGGGGGGGGGGGCAGTGAGAACCAGTGCAGGGAAGACCAGTCTATATTCTGTGTTTTGATTTGTTTGTCTGTTGTTTTATGTCCTGTCAACATCTAAGATTATATCAGGATGGGTACCAAATTTTGACAGTGCACACTCATGGCGACTTTATAGTGCTGCCCCATTGAGGAAACCATGCTGTTGGCACCATGACCCGATATCACATTATCCTGATACTGAGCTAACCAGTTCTTGCCCTATCCTATTGTCATGGGGGGGTGTGATGAAAATGGGAAATATATGGACTACAAGCGTCAGGCTCGGTAGCGACAAGTATCAATTTTGATAAATCATTATTTTGACTCGGCCGTATTCAAACTCCTAACCTTCCACATGCGAATGAAACCTGCGCTCTACCGATTCGGCCACCGCGTTCGGTCTTCTGCTTTTTATATGGCCTATCCAGGGAGAGATATTGAGAGCAGTGAAGTTGAAACCCAAACACGTCAGAGCAGTTCAAATTCAAGCAGGAGGTTATCACCTTTATTTATATTCATTTATTTGATTAATGTGCCTGCCTAAGCTACCTACCTACCGCTAAGTGGCTATCCGGTGGGACAGTTATGCTAATGAGGCACAATAGCCCTGGGACCTTGACGCTGACTGTGTATAGTCGGTTCCACATCACATTTCCACAGGCTTCACCCGCCAAGCCCCGATGGGCGCATCCTGCTAATGCCCTGCACTGACCGAGCCGCTTAGGACAGACAGGGTCCGCCTCTGGTTATGGTAGACTATCTATAATATATATAGCACATCATTATATATATATATATATATATATATATACACCAGACAGGATGGCCGAATGGGGTAAGCGTCCGTGTCCCGTTTTGGTAGATCGTGGGATTCAAACCCATGGGAGTGGGGGTGGCGAGGGGAGGGGAGGGGACATGGGAGGGGGGAAGGGGGGGGGGGAGGGGAGGGATGGGGAGCGGGAAGTGGGGGGAGTGAGAAGGGGAGAGAGTGAGAAGAGGATAGGGAAAGTGGGCGAGGAGAGGAAGACAGGGAGAGGGAGAATGTGGAGAACAGGGAGAAATGGGAGAGCAGGAGAGAGGAAGAAAGGGAGAGAGAGGAAGAATGTGGATAACAGGGAGAAATGGAAGAGCGGGAGACTGGAATAGCGGGAGAGAATGTGGAGAACAGGGAGAAATGGGAGAGCGGGAGAGAGGAAGAAAGGGAGAAGGTGGAGAACAGGGAGATGGGGGTCATGTTGCCGGTGGCCTGGATTCCCAGTGGGGCAGCACTATAAAGTCACCATGAGTGTGCACTGTCACAAGTCGGTGCCTGTCCTGATATGACCTTAGATGTTGCCAGGACTTAAAACTCCCACCAATCAACCAACCTCTTGTACTGAAGTGAAGGCTAGCCACTGCCTCCCCCCACACACCCACACACACATACCTCCTGCTTCTGGGTCCCACGCCGGTCAGTTCCGGGTCCTTCATGGGGTGAGCTGCTAACGGACCCTCCCCCCCCCTTGTATAACTAACAAATCGCCGACCTTCAGTCGCATTTAATCAAGTCCATTCAAATTCATTCAGTCAAATTCTAACTCCCAACCCTCCACATTCCACACGCCACTGTCTACACACCACCTCCATGGGTATATCCTCCACAAATAAAAGGATATTTGTTTATTTTGCCGGGTCTCGGTGTCTGTGTGCCCGAGTTATTTCACCTATTTCTCCACACACCTAATTCAAGTTGCATAGTCCGATGGTTTTGAATTTCTGTATTTTTCTGAGATAAATATATTAGATTGATCACTACTATCTACTTTACATTAGTTCAAAGTTACTTTTATTTTAAATGGTAAACTTCTGAGATATTTTGAGTGCAAACATGGAAAATTAGTTTTGGCATGCTTGCCAAAACTCTGACACCATAGACTTCTGCAGTAAGAGGTTCTGTTAAATTGACTCAGTATTGCCTTCTACGCAGAAACAAATGCTTAATAAGTTCATCAGTATCTAGGTTAGATATGTCAAAATACTAAAATCAAATCTAGATAATTGGTTTGGTTTTGAAAATTTGATATATCATTGGACTATGCAGCTTTAATCAAGAATAAAAGCGGCATAGACGGGATGGCCAAATGAGTTAGAGCCTCTGTCACCTGTGTTGGTAGACCATGGGTTCGAACCCTGGTCGAGTCAAATCGATGACTTAAAAATTGTTACTTATCACTTCCTAGCCAGGTGCTCTGCATTATTAGGATAGGACAAGGAGCATTGGAATGAGGAAGACCAATAGTCCACGATTGAAATTTCCCCTGCTTAAACAACTAATGTACAAACAACAAAACACAAATAGAATAGGGCGATGAAGGCATCCCATTTTCAAAACTAATATTTACCTAAATTGTATCCTCTATAGCTAACTTACCCATCCTAATATGATCTTAGATGATGCCAGGACGTAAAACTCCAGCAACTAACCAGCCAACATATCAAACTTAAGCCCCATTCACACACAGGCCTTAAGTCGCCTCAACTAGTTTGCCTCATCTAAGTTGACTCAAAAGGTGTGTGTGAACGCGCCTCTGAGGCGAATTAGGCTGATTCGAATCAACTAGTTCGCCTCGTATAAACCGCTTCATGGGGGTGGATTAGATGAGGCAAACTAGTTGAGGCGACTTAAGGCTTTAGATCCTGGTGCACTTATTAAGGATTTGTTGCCGTATAGAAGCGTATACTAAACCAATTTAATATAATCTGTTACTGCTGATACCTATGGTGTTCAAGCATGATTTCTAGCATCCTTGCCAAAATTAATTTTGCATGTTTGAATTTCAAATATCTCAAAAGTCAGCCATTTATAAGAAAAGTTACTTCAAGGTAAAGTAGCATAGATTATAGTGATTAATCTAATATATGTATCTCACAACATGACAGAAACTCAAAGCATCGCACTAACTATGCAACCTTAAATAAATAAATAAATAAATAAATAAAACAAGTGGACAATTTGGTGGAAATTATTTGTGATCCAAAGCAGGAACTCTGACAACCTCCACCCCCCCCCCCCCCAGTCTCGAACCCCCATCCCACCCCTAAATACACACACTCTCTCTCTCTCTCACACACACACACACACTCTCTCACACACTCCCATGGGAAACTCGCACTGTGGTTGGAATGGGGTTGACCACTGCATTCCTGGACTTGTGAACTCTCGCCACATCGATACCCACCCCCTAGCGGTCAGTGCCTGCACTGACCCCTGCCCCGCCTGCCACCTGCTCACGCACAGCAGGGTTCAAGGCCAGCTCTGTTCGTGAAAGGCTGTCTGTAACTGTGTAAACCCAGGAGGAACTCGGAGTGACCCTGAGAAAGAAATCAGGGTCTTCATATATATGTGACGTATAAAGTATTATACAAGTACAGTATAACCCCGTTAAACCAAACTTGAAGGGACCCGAGAAATTTGTTTGGATTAACCGATCATTGGTTTAACCGAGCTTTGACTTTGACTTGGCTTTGGCAAAAACGGGGGTGCATTATGAATGTACAATGTATGTGGACACTATGATTATTGTTTGTTATGTATATACAGTTTAACCCCATTAAACCAACCTCGGTTAAATCAAATGATCGGTTAATGAAAAAAAAAATGTTGGCGACCTGGCAAAATACTACCATTCATCATATAAAAAAAGTCTCAGATGACCGTAAAACCACATGATTCACCGACTTTGGTTTAACCAACTTTTTTATATGATAAATGGTAGTATTTTGCCGGGCCGCCAAAAAAAGTTTGGATTGACCGATCGTTTGGTTTAACCGAGCTTGGTTTAACGGGGTTGTACTGTATAAAGATATGGAAGGGAATATTACTTACTATTATTATTGTTATATGTTCTCTGTGGCAGAGTGGTTAGAGTGTCTGACTTTTTTCTAGGTCAGACTCTTAATCTGAAGGTCAGTGGTTCGATTCCCCATTCCCCCACCTGCCAATTTGGATTTCCACCGCTGTGTATAACTTACAGCATCATCAACGGCCAGTTGCTCTCAAACCATGTCTATGTGGTGTGGGAGGTAAAAGTGTAGGCTCGGGCTAGGAGAAATTGTCTAATGGTGAAAACAACTCTATTCAGACTCATCCAGGATAAGCAGTATAAATCTTCAACAACAACAAAGATGTAACACTGTGCTGGTGGTGCCATATCAGCCCAACTCGACTCCACCAGATGTTGACCAGTGTCCGTCACACCGGAGGTTTTTAAGTTAAGGCGCAAAAACCGACAAGCGCCATTCCGACTGAAATGAAACCAGGACTACCAGGTTTTGAGCTGAAGCTGCCATCATTCCGATAATCAACTCTATTTTTTAATGCAGAAACCAACGTATTCTCCTATTATAATTCATTACCTAATATGACATTTGTAGACTTAACCTGTAAAGCAGAAAAAAGCAAAATTGTATGGACTTGTCAGTTTTTGCACCTGTGCTTAACAGACGGTAATGGATGGGAAAGACTAACAGATGGTAACCGACGGTAATGGTTGATAACGTATCTAACGATCAATGGACAATTCAGTATACAAAAAGAACTATAACAAATGGCAATGGACGTGTAATGGATATGGAATAGACAGGAACGGACGGGAACGGACGGGGAACGGACGGGGAACGGACAGGGAATGGACGGTAACGGATAATAACCGCATATGTCAGTCCGGAGCAATCCATTACAAGTGCTGTGCATGCTCAAAACTTGTAACAGATCGGGCTGGATATCAATGGATATCAACGGATATGCAACAGACACAAACCAGACTTTGTCGGATATTAACAGACTTTGTTTGGTTTCTTTCCGTTTCCCCAATCCGGTGGGGTGTGACAGAGCCTTAACCGTATGGTTACATTCCTGAAAATCTACAACATTAAAAGCTGCTATCTGAGGTTCATCTGGTAATGCTGTTAACACCTTGTCAAGTTGCATTTTGAACGATCGTACACTGCAGTTTGATTGATTTCTTATGTAAGCTGGCATTGTATTGAAGAGCTGGACTCCTCGGACTGAAAGACATCCTTCCCGCAGAGTTTTTATTGACTGTGAGGCTTTTGTATTTATTGCTGGTGCCTTACCAAGTCTACCGTATCTTTTTTAAATGATATATTGTTATGCGATAGTTCGGTACTTTTCCTTCCATCATTTTCCAGGTGTATATAATTATGTAATGTATATTAGTTATCACACTTTACAGTAATAACTATCCATCTCCTTTTCACACCACGAGCTGTAGATCATAATTTAACGTCATTGCACTAGCACTAAGAACTTTAAATGGGGGGGGGGGGAGAATTACAACAACAAAACCTTGGTCCTTCAACATGTGGCAGTTACTGGAGTGGGTCAAAAAGTGGATGGATCCCTTTGCATTGACAGCAGTGACAAAATGGTGGACAACTTGAAAGCTGCTCATGTGGTGTACGTAATTTAACGCAACATACATACAATGAGATCCAAGTGGGGGGTGTACAAAAGAATAATTGTACAACTTGATGGACTGCGACTAGGATAATGACTCTTGATTGTCTCCATATTGGTCGGCTAGGCAATATGAGTAGACTAATATGAGGCAGATGAAAAATGCAGTGACTGTACATGATTGCCGAACTGAAGCGCGTGCTGGATGGCTTCCCATACGGGAGGTCGTTAGTTCAAACGCTGGCTAAGTCAAACCAATGACTTACAGACTTTATACTTATCGCTACCTGGCATGGAACTCATTGTGACTCAGCAGTAATAGGATAAGACAATGACTAGTTTGCTTAGCATGAGTAGCATGTGATCGAGTGAGATATTAGGTCATGGTGCCGGTGGGGCAACACTATTAATCACCATGAGTGTGCACTGTCCTGTCACACGTTGTGTGGTACCCGTGCCCGTATATGGTGCTAGGATGTAAAACCCCTAATGAACAAACTTAGCAGGTGCAAAGTGCACAGGTGCAAAGTGCACCAGGTGCAAACTGCACCCGACACAAAGTGTACTAGGTACAAAGTGCACCAGGTGCAAAGCACATCAGGTGAAAAGTGCACTAGGTGAAAGGTGCAAAGTGTACCAGGTGCAAAGTGCACCAGGTGCAAAGTGCACCAGGTCTAAGATCCAGCAAACGCAGTATGCAAAACTAGCACTGAGTTTTGTATAGTGTAAGTTTGGGTTTATACTGGTAATAATTTAATGGCAGAAGGGGAGATGAGCTCTGACTAATTTTAAATGTGGGTATAAGGAAACATGGCGATGTGTAGTTAGGCTATTATCTAGGTGGCGCCACCTGGAGTTGCTTGTGGTTAGTGAGAATGAGTGGAATTCACGCACAGCGGCATAGTGAGCTGTACATGTCCTTTTGGAAACCGTTAAGTATATAAAGGTACAGGTTTTTTTCGCTTAGCGCTAAAGGTTTTTTTCGCTTAGCACCTTTCCATGTATGATTCTTTGTATCTTTTTTTCTGATGCCACTAGGTCCAATTTTTCATCTTCATTGAAAACTCTTGAATGGACAGTCAGCACAATGTATATATGGGGTCGTTCTCAGAAACTGTGTACCACATAATTATTTGGTTTCCACCTTACATTGTTAAAGTTGCATAGTCCGATGGTTTTGAATTTCGGTATTTTTTCTGAGATAAATATATTAGAGCGATGAGTAGTATCTACTTTGCGTTAGTTCAAAGTTACTTTTATTTTAAATGGTAAACTTTTGAGATATTTTGAGTGCAAATAAGGAAAATTAGTTTTGGCAAGCTTTTGAAAATTTGATATTTCATCGGACTCTGCAGCGTTAATGATTCAAACCTTTTTGGGGAGGTGTAGGAAGTATAATAGTTATGGCTACCTCTGTGCATGAATTATGTTTGCAATACTACATGTATTTAATCCATCCCACAAACTGTATTTCAAGTACACTTAATATGATTTTGTTCTAACGTGAAAATATGAATATTTGCATATCGATGTCATGCATCTACAAAGACTTTTTTCAACTTTTTACTTGTGAGGCATAATTGTTTTTGTTTAATTGTAATCAATAACATCTTGGGGGAATTTGTTGTGTGTGGTAAGGTTGCATAGTCCGATGGTTTTGCGTTTTGGTAATTTTTCGGAGATAAATATATTAAATTGATTGTTATAATCTACCTTATTTCAGGTTAAAGTAACTTTGATTTTAAATGGATAAGTTTTGAGATATTTGAAATTCAAACATGTAAACTTAGTTTTGGTAAGCACGCCAAAACTCTGACACCATAGGCTTCAACAGTAACAGGTTCTATCAAATTGTCTCAGTACTCCCTTCTATGTGGCAATAAATGCTTAATATGTGCATCAATATCTAAGTTAGATATGTAGAGTCAAATCTATATAATTATTTTTGTTTTGAAAATTTGATGCTTCATCGGACTATGCAGGTTTAAGATAATGTTATAGACATGTGCTAAAGTCAGGTTATTGATGGATGCTACATGGTTAATTTAAACAGGTTTTTTTTTTCCAATTCGTAAAAAAATCTAAATTGAAAAGTGAATATATGTTTTTTTTCAACTCTGACATATCCACAACCTGTAAACCTTCATTCAAACATGGATTTTTGCTATTATTTGCAATGTTTTCTACTATTCATTGGCATGTTATCACTTGGGGTTTCCATGTCACAAAACTGGTACACAGTTTCTGAGAATAACCCATATTATTATAGCAGACTGTTACCAGCGTTCAGTGCGCGTTGACCCGCCCCTAGCGGCGTGTAGCCGAACTGACCACCTTTGGTTGGCGCCACGCTGTGGGCGCGGCAGGAACTACCCAGCTGGTTCCCTGTGTGAAGCGGATATAGCCTCAGCAGCTGGGGCCGCGTATACGTCATACGTGACGTGACGTGACGTGACGTGACGTGACGTGACGTGACCTGATGACGTGTGCTGGACAGCCTCGTTATGGGAACGGTGTGTGGGTAGTGCATGGCTCACGCTGAGTAAATTCATGCGAAAGCTGCCACCAGGGTGTCAACAACAGAGCTGCCCTCACTCAACATATGGCTGACCGGAAGTGATGGGCTAGTGGTTAGAGAGGCGTGGAAGGTGATGGGGTTCGAACCCTAACTGAGTCGAAAGGGAAGCCTTAAAGGTACATAATAGGACACAAGCATGACAGTTTTCAAAATCGATTAGAATGCTCGCATTGCATTTGGTTTGGCGGGAACGACACATTTCCTCCCCAACCCTCTCTGCTTTGGACTCTACTTCCGGTGGAAGCACAAGTTCATCTTCCATCCACCAGAGGGCTTTCACACCTTCTCTGCCGTCAACTGAAGCTTTCCCCCTTTCTAATCACTTCTTAGTGAGCTGGCAATGTGCCCACTTTACCACCCACCCATCCTATTACTCTTTTATTGTTTGTATTTAGTTGTTTTTTTCTTTCTGTAGGGTTGGACCCGGTTGCAATGGTCTCAACCTCAATAAATATTTGTACCTGCACTTGTGCCCTGTGTCCTTCCTTTTTGCCGAATCAAAACGCTTCCCCAGATTTGTTCTTACTTTGATAGTCTGTTGTTCATGCATTAACCAATTCTTTGTGGGTTGTACGTAAGGCAGTGTGCGTGCATGTGTATGATGAAATTCCAATTTTTAGATGATCTTTTAGACGATTTTCAAATTTTCATTCGTCATTTGGGTCATTTCGCCTCATTTCGCTTCATAATAGTCATATGCTTAGCACTGTCCGATTTCTCGCAAGTCAAAATTCTGCTTCTGTTTTGTTTGTTTGTTTGTTAGGTCTGTCAAATTTTGCAGAAGTCAGATTTTCACTTTTCTTGGTTTGTTAGCCCTGTCAGATTTCACAAAAGTCAGATTTCCTGGAAGTAAGATTTCCTGGAAGTAAGATTTCCCGGAAGTAAGATTTCCACTTCGTTGTTCGATTTGCTAGGCAGAGAGTCTTATATGTGATGTGTCTGTGTGTGTCTTTGTAGGTAGCTGTGTGTGTCTGCATTTAGCTATATGTGTGTGTCTGTGTGAGTCTATGTGTGTGAGTTTATGTGTGTATTATATGTGTGTCAGTTTGTGTGTGTCTGTGTGGCTGCATGTCTGTGTGTCTATGCGTCATTGTGTGTCAGTTTGTGTTTGTCAGAGTGTCAGAGAGTTAGGCAGAGAGTCATCTGTGATGTGTCTGTGTGTGTATGTGTATGTAACTGTGTGTGTCTGCATTTAGCCATATGTGTGTGTCTGTGTGAGTCTATGTGTATGTGTTTGTCTATGTGGCATGTATATCTTTGAGTATGTATGTGTCAACATGTGTGCGTGGCTCAGTATGTGTGTGTCTGTGTGTGTCTATGTGTCAATGTCTGTCAGTTTGTGTTTGTCTGTGTGGCTGTGTGTCTTTGTGTATCTGTGTGTGTCCGTGTGGCTGAGTATATGTGGGTGAATGTGGGTATGTGTGTCTCTATATGTCAATGTGTATCACTTTGTGTTTGTCTGTGTGACTGTATGCCATTATGTGTCTGTGTGTGTGTTCTGGGTTTTGGCACATGTGTGTGTCTGTGTGTGCCTATGTGTGTGGATGTGTGAGTCTGTGTGTGTGTCACTGTGTGCGTGTCTATTTGCATGTGTGCCTCTGTGTATCTGTGTGTGCCTCTGTGCGCTGTGTCTGTGTGTGTGTAGGCGTGTGCCTCTGTGTGTGCCTCTGTGTGTGCCTATGTGTGTGTATGTGTGTGCGTCTGTGTGTGTCTGTGTGTGCATCTGTATGTATGTGTGTGCCTCTGTGTGTGTATGTGGGTGCCTCTGTGTGTGCCTCTGTGTGTGTATGTGTGTGCCTCTGTGTGTCTGTGTGTGTATGGGTGTGCCTATGTGTGTGTATGTGTGTGCCTCTGTGTGTGCCTCTGTGTGTGCCTCTATGTGTATGTGTGTATGGGTGTGCCTCTGTGTGTGTATGTGTGTGCCTCTCTGTGTGTATGTGTGTGCCTCTGTGTGTGTCTGTGTGTGCGTATATGTGTGCCTCTGTGTGTATGTGTGTGCCTCTGTGTGTGTAGTTGGGTGCCTCTGTGTGTCTGTGTGTGTATGTGTGTGCCTCTGTGTGTATGTGTGTGCCTCTGTGTGTATGTGTGTGCCTCTGTGTGCGTCTGTGTGTGCATCTGTGTATATGTGTGTGTATGTGGGTGCCTTTGTGTGTGCCTCTGTGTGTGTATGTGTGTGCCTCTATGTGTCTGTGTGTGTATGGGTGTGCCTCTCTGTGTGTGTATGGGTGTGCCTCTCTGTGTGTGTATGTGTATGCCTTTGTGTGTGTATGTGTGTGCCTCTGTGTGTATGTGTGTGCCTATGTGTGTATGTGGGTGCCTCTGTGTGTGTATGTGGGTGCCTCTGTGTGTATGGGTGTGTATGTGGGTGCCTCTGTGTGTGTGCCTCTGTGTGTGTCTGTGTGTGCCTCTATGTGTATGTGTGTATGTGTGTGCCTCTGGGTGTGTGTGCCTCTGTGTGTGTATGTGTGTGCCTCTGTGTGTGTATGTGTGTGCCTCTGTGTGTATGGGTGTGCCTCTGTGTGTGTATGTGGGTGCCTCTGTGTGTGCATATGTGTGTGTCTGTGTGTGCCTCTATGTGTCTGTGTGTGTATGGGTGTGCCTCTGTGTGTGTATGTGTGAGTCTCTGTGTGTGTATATGTGTGCCTCTGTGTGTGTATGTGTGTGCCTCTGTGTGTGTATGTGTGTGCCTCTGTGTGTGCCTCTGTGTGCGTGCCTCTGTGTCTCCGTGTATGCCTAAGTGTTGTGTGTCTGTATGTGCCTTTGTATGTGTCCGTGTGTGTCTGTGTGTGCCTCTATGTGTATGTGTGTATGGGTGTGCCTCTGTGTGTGCCTTTGTGTCTCTGTGTATGCATATGTGTCGTGTGTATGTGTGTCTCTGTGTGTGCCTCTGTGTGTCTCTGTGTATACCTCTGTGTGGTGTGTCTGTGTGTGCCTATGTGTGTGCCTGTGTGTGCCTATGTGTGTGTATATGTTTGTGTGTTCTGGGTTCTGGCTCACCTCCTCTGTTTGAGCTTTACGACTTGTCACCTTCCTTTGATGTGACACAGGCTGACCCCTTCACCTTTGCCCCCAAGCACCATTAGCATCTTAAAGACAATAACCTTCACAGCCTTCCTCCCGCGAAGCCTTCTGGGAAGACCAGCGGCAGTTCTGGTTGTCATGGTAACCATCCACCCTCTATTTGTTTTAATACATGTACCATCTGTGTAGGCGTGATCAATTATTTACATTTCATTTTTGTTTTACTTTTATTTGTTTGTTTTACAATTTAAACAAATTAAACCTGTGACCTAACCCTTGACATTAAAGCGGCATAGTCCGATGAAATATCAAATTTTCAAAACCAAACCAATTATCTAGATTTGATTTTACATATCTAACTTAGATACTGATGCACTTATTAAGCATTTGTTTCTGCGTACAAGGCAATACTGAGTCAATTTAACAGAACTTGTTACTGCAGAAGTCTATGGCAAGCTTGCCAAAACTAATTTGTCATGTTTGCACTCAAAATATCTCAAAAGTTTTACCATTTAAAATAAAAGTAACTTTGAACTAATGTAAAGTAGATACTAGTGATCGATCTAATATATTTATCTCAGAAAAAATCCAGAAATTCAAACGTATTGGACTATGCAACTTTAAGCTTTCTATCTCCAGTGTTGTCATGTAGTGAAGAGGTATTGTTTGTCTACAACAGTTGACTCATTTATAATTTGAATGTAAGCTTTCACATTCTGTGTAAAAGCCATGGTTGAATATAATAGTTTTACTACTCAATAAAGAATCAACACATCTTACCATTAATAGGTCAGTTTCTGCCTCTTTTGCATAAAACAACCACCAATCAAATCAATCACTCATTGAATGCTATCGATTATGCATCAGTCAAAATCACTTCCTCTTGTCTGTCCAACTGACTAACTCACTGGTAACTCTCTCGACTGGATGCGGTGGCCGAATCGGTAAGAGCGCAGACTTCCTGTGCGGAATGTTGGAAGTTTTAATTCCGGTCGGGTCAATGCAACTTACAAAATTGATACTTGTCGCTACCTAGCCCGACATTAAGCATTACTAGGATAGGGCAAGGACTGGTTAGCTCAGTATCAGCATAGTGTGACTGAGTGGGAAATCGGGTCATGGTGACTGGTAGCCTGGTATCCCAGTGGAGAAGCACTATAAAGTCACCATGAGTGTGCACAGTCACAAGTCGGTACCCATCATGATCTGACAGATCTTGTCAGGATGTAAAGCCCCCGCAAACAAACAGACAAACATAACTTCCTCAAAGATTTAGATTAATAATTTCAATATATCTTACATGGATATAATTAAGTACCATGTGTTTTGAACATAATGCAGTTCACAAATTCATGTATGTGAGTATATAAAAATAAAAATAAATCTCTATATTATATATATGAATATATGAAGAGTTCAGGCGCAAAACCACATAAATGCGAATCCAAAAATGGAGATAGATAACACAATCAAACCATCAAAAAGTTTTTTTTTTTATATTCCTTCATTTTCTTTATCAATGTTGCATAAGCATGTGACCACATGAAAAGTGGAATTAATGAGAATTAATATTATTTCCATGTAAACATCTTTCATTTAAACTATAATTTTCGATTGGCGTTTACATGGTTTTGCGTCTGAACCCTTCATATATACATAATTATATTTGATATATACATGAAGAGTTCAGGTGCAAAACCATGTAAACACCAATCCAACAATTTTAGCTAAACATTGGAATCAAACCTTGAAAAAGGTGGGGGTTTTTATATGCCTGTTTTCTGCATTGCTCCATAACCATATGGTCATATGAAAAGTGGAATTAGTGAGAATTTTAATTATTTTCAGGTAAAAATCTGTTATTTAAATTACATTTTTGGATTGGCATTTACGCAGTTTTGCGCCTGAACTGTTCACATGTATATCATATATTTGTCATGTATACATGCATATGCATCCGAACATTCTCAAGCTTCAGGGGATAAGGCGGAATGTGTGTGTTAGGTGGGTGTGGGGGGGGGGGGGTGACGGAGGTGGGTAGATGGGGGAGGGGGGAATGTTTGCTTGACACTGAAGGTGTGGGACATGTGACCCCAGATGCCCTATTATCGCCCATCTCCCACCTGGAGGTGAACTAACATTACCACACAGCTACAAGCTGACGGTGTGTGTGCATGGTGGGGGGGGGGGGGGGTGATGGGCAGGGGGGAGGGAGGGGGTTGTAGAGGTCAATCAGCGCCTAACCGCCTAAGGTAGACCTATTTATTATTGGTGACAAAGATCTGCTTTGTAGGCTAATGTCTATAGTTATGGCTTAATTGCATTCAGTTACATATCTGAACATAAACCATTGGCGGAAAATTGCTGCTTTTTCACTTATTTCAATGATTTTCAATTTTTGTAGCACTGCTAGATAATCGTGAATGCAAAAATTCCCGGAAGTCAGATTTCAGGTCCCCCCTCCCTTTTTATTGGTTATTGGTGTTTTTTTGTTGTTTTATCTCCTCCAATAAATGAGGTAGAATGAGTTGAGCACCCACTTCCCGTGTGGCAGGTCATGGGATTCAAACTCATGGGGTTCAAACCCTCGCCGAGTCCAACCGATGATTTCAGATTTGATGCTTGTCGCTACCTAGTTTGGTACACTTGGCATTACAAGGATAGGGCAAGAAGCAGTGGAATGAGGAAGAGCAATTGTCTGTGATTGAAATTTCCCCTGCTTATAATTGCATAGTCCGATGAAACATCAAATTTTTAAAACCAAAACACTTAGCTAGATTTGATTCGACATATTTATCTTAGATACTGGTACAGTTATTAAGCATTTGTTGTCACATAGAAGGGCATGGGGAGTCAATTTAATAGAACCTGTTATTGCATAATCCTATGGCATCAAACTTTTAGCGTGCTTGCCAAAATTAATTTGGCATGTTGTCACTTCAAATATCTCCAAAGTTAGCCATTTAAACTAAAAGTTACTTCAACCTAAACTAAAGTAGCTTATAATGATCGAATTAATGTATTTTCTCAGAAAATGACAGAAACTCAAAGCCATCGGAGTATGCAACTTTAAAGTTGCATAGTCCGATGCTTTGGTGTTTTTGTTATTTTCTTGAGATAAATATATTAGGTTGATTGTTATGATCTATCTTAGTTTAGTTTTAGGTAACTCTTAGGGCTAAGTTGTTATATGTTTCAAAGACCATATAGCATTAAGACAGCTCACTCACTATCTCTCCCTTGGTAATGTAAATTTTGCAGTGCCACCTTGTGGTGGGTTTGATCAGCTCGGCTGCTGGTTGGTGTTTCACATGTAAACACATACAATTATATTATACATGATATAGGTAAGTATGAATACATATCAATATGAAATTGCTATGAACAAATACACATCATCATCAGCGTCAGCATCATCATCACCATCTTCACACATCTGTCACATTCATGTATACATTTATACATATAATATAGCAACTGTTTAATCAAGAGAACAGCCAGCGCACTAAGTGGTGGGTTTGATCATTTTGATTACACAGTACAGGCTGAGTGAGCCGTCTTAAGCCTAGTACACACCTCCCGTATAGGATTCGCGCACTAAAACCGGCGACTCGACCCGACCCGCTTAAAACTGAAAACGGGCCGATTCGTTTTTCGAATCGCGAATCGCAACCGTAATCGGCCAGTTTTAGCCCTAAAACTGAGGTTTTATGCGCAAATCGCAATCGCTAGGTGTGCACAGGGAGCGCAGACCTTGCGATTTTTGTGGGCGAAACGGGCAGTTTTAGATCGTATACGGTAGGTGGGTGCGCACAAACGGTAGGTGTGTACCAGGCATTAGTGTTATAGGGTCTTTGTATGTTTGAAGTGCTAACATGCACAATTAATTTTGGCATCCACACCAAAACTCTGACATACAAGGGCTGGTTTGCTCAGTTTCCAGGATAATGTTACTAAGTAGGATATCGGGACATGGTGTCAGTGGTCCGGTCCCCCCAGTGAGGCAACACTATGAACGTCGAGTGCGCAATGTCACAAGTCGATACTCCTCCTGATATGACCATAGATGTTGCTAGCACGTAAAACCACCAACAAACAACAAACAATCCATGAGGAGTTATTCCTTTGTTGGACACTTGAGGGCGCCATGTGGACGTTGGTTGGTTAGTTCCGTCGGACGTCGCCAGAGGGTGTCATCTGCGTCCTGGTGTGTGTGGGTGTGGGTGGGTGGGGGGAGTCATCATAAAAGCTGCGCATGTCGCGTGGACGCATTATCGCAGTCAAGTGACCCCCCTCCTGGGGGTCAAGGAGGTGTTACATGAAGGTCACTGTAGGTGGGACGTGTGCGACCTTGACCCAATACTGACGGAGGTCAAGGTCATAAGGTGAACCTGGTGGTAGTGGCGGCGATGGCAACAGATGGGAATAGAACCCGGTGTGGCGGTTTCAGCGTGTTCCCGTGCTCAGCCGTCTCCCGTTGCTTCTGCGCATGCGTGGATTTCGCATCAACTCAGATCACCCGAGACACTTATTGGCGCATGCGCACATCCTACAAACTCGGGTCGAATAATCGAATACGCTTCTCCGCGCTCGGGTGGACATTTTTTTTTTTTTTTTAATAACCGATAAAAAATACAGCAAAATAGGATTTAAAGTATTTTATGATGGCCTAGTTTACCTATATTTCCATTTAATTAATCTAAGTTATTCTTTTTTTGCACACGGCACGTGTATTTGTCGACTCCACTCGCCGTGTTCTATTTGAAATTCTGACGACTGGGATGACCCGAGTCGCCCGGGTAGTGTTAATCGATTACGGCCATGTTTATTAGATTCTGATGCATGCGCAGAAGCGAGGTACACGTCTGAGCACGGGAACACGCTGAAACCGCCACACCGGGTTTGTGGTGCACTTTTAGATATGACAATAGCGACAGTGGGGTCTAGCTCAGGACTCTATTAAAGTTGCATAGTCCGATGGTTTAGAGTTTTTGTCATTTTTCTGAGATTAATATATTGATTTGATTATTATAATCTACCATACTTTAGTTTGAAGTTAACTTTTATTTTAAATGGCTAACCTTTGAGATATTTGAAGTTTAAACACGTGAAATTAATTTAAGCAAGCATGTTAAAGCTGCATAGTCCGATGAAGCATCAAATTTTCAAAATCAAAACAATTATCTAAATTTGATTCTACCTATTTAACTTATGGCCCTGTCACACTACAACGCTTCTTACCGGCGACCCGTCGACGTGTGTTGTTTTGGGGCGATAATTAGTGAAATATCGAGACGCGCTGGGGGCGCGTTATGCGCGCGTCGGTACACGTCGGTACACTTTCCTTGACATCGATGGTCGGCGGACAACGTCGGCGCGCGTTATTGGTCGCTGAGCGTTTTGAACATGTCAAAAACTTCCAGCGACCGGCAACGCGCGGGAGTAAATGGGTAAGAACGCTAGGAGGACGTTAGGCGCGCGTCGCGCTGCGTTGGACGCGCCGGAATAATGTTATGGGAACGCTAGGAAGACGGCGCGCGCACGGGAGGGTCGTTGCTCACGCGTTGCGCAAACTGGGCCATTTTTGTTTTACGCCCTAGCAACATTTAAGGTTAAATGAAGACGTCACGCCAAACTTCTTTTTTTTCCCCCCCCAGCGCGTCGACACACGCCGATCTTTTCCCCCAAACCGCCGAAAAGTTTTACGTTTCTCGACGCGCAAGATAGTCCTTTCAACGCTGACGGGTTGCCGAGAGAAGCATTGTAGTGTGACAGGCCCATTAGATACTGATGCACTTATTAAGTATTTGTTGCCACATAGAAGGGAATACTGAGTCGATTTAATATAACCTGTTACTGCAGAAGCCTATGGTATCAGAGTTTTGGCGTGCTTGCCAAAATTATCATCCCATGTTTGAATTTCAAATATCTCAAAATGTAGCCATTTCAATTAAAAGTTTCTTCAAACTAAAGTAAGGTAGATTATAATGATCAATTTAATATACTTATCTCAGAAAAATGTCAGAAACTCAAAACCATCGGACTATGCAACTTTAAACTCTGACACCATAGGCTTCTGCAGTGACAGGTCCTATTAAATTGACTCAGGTTCCCTTCTGTGTGACAGCAAATGCTTAAAAAGTGCATCAGTATCTAAGTTAGATATGTAGAATCAAATCTAGATAATTGCTTTGGTTTTGAAAATTTGATGTTTCATCGGACTATGCAGCTTTTAAAGCTGCATAGTCCAATAAAAACATCACATTTTCAAAACCAAAATAATTATCTTAATTTGATTATGCGCACTTATTAAACATGTGTCGCCACATAGACTTATTAAGCATTTGTCGCCACACAGAAGGGAATACTGAGGCAATCTAATCGAACCTGTTACTGCAGAAGCCTCTGGTGTTTTTGGCGTGCTTGCCAAAATTAATATTGCATGTTTGCACTTGAAAGATCTCCAAAGTTTGCCATTTAAAATAAAAGTTACTTCAAACTAAAGTAAGGTAGATTATAACGATCAACCTAATATTTTTATCGCAGAAAATGACAGAAACTCAAAACCATTGGACTATCCAAATTTAGCTTCACTACATGGCAATGTTTACATATCTGTATAGCTGGATAGAATAGCCTAGTTGTTAGACAGTCTGCTTTCCCTTACCAGTTTATATATATATATATATATATATATATATTCCTTTAGATTCTTATACAACACATATATAATCTAAATATATATTATTTATGTGTGCTGTGTAAGAACTTATGCGAATGTAAATAATTAACTCTACCCTCACTACAACCAGTGATGAGTGTTACTGTTAGTCGGAGCAAAGAAAATAATATGAACTCAGGCCAAGTCAAACTTTAAAATTGGCAAACTGTGTACTTTCCTGGACATTACAAGGATAGAATTTGCTCAGTGGCAAGATAATGTGCCTGAGTAGCATACTGTAGTAGATTAGAAGTGGTGTGGATGGGCTTAAAAAGGTGTCCGCAGAAAATGAAGAGTTCAGGCGCAAAACCACATAAACACCAATCCAAAAACATTGGAATCAAACCTACAAAGAGTTAATTTGTTTATATTCCTATTTTTTCTGTTTATTGCTCCATACCCATATATGATCATATTAAAAGTAGAATTAGTGAGAATTAAAATTATTTTCATGTAAAAATCTTTTATGTAAACTACATTTTTTGTATTGCCGTTTACGTGGTTTTGCGCGTGAACTCTTCAAATATGGATTTACTTTAAATTGTCGGAAAAGGGCTTTAAAAATTAAAAATTGTGTCCTAACATTGCTAAAACACAACTGGATGCGGTGGTCGAATCACTAGGGCACAGGCTTCCCCTGCAGAAGGTCAGGAGTTTGATTCTCAGCCAAGTCAGACCGATGACTTACAAAATTGATACTTGCCACTACCTAGCTTGGAGCTCAGTATTACAGTATTACCAGGATAAGGCAAGGACTGGTTAGCTCAGTATCAGGATAATATAACTCTGTGGGAAATCAGGTCATGGTGCTGGTGGCCTGGTCCCCAAGTGGGGCAGCACTATAAAGTCGCCATGACTGCGCACGGTCACAAGTTGGTACCCATCCTGATATGACCTTAGATGTTGCCAGGATGTCAAACTCCAACAAATAAACCACTAATAGTAACACTAGCGCATGGGGTAGGTACATACCAAAATGTCACACCATAAAACCCCAACATAATTACTAACAGCTAAGATGACAAGGGAACTACCAAATTGAGACTATTGCTGTTCACAATGAAAACAAGCCATGACACGACTTACTTGTTATGGGCAGCGTAAATAAACCATCACAAAAATCCCTGCAAAAATGTGCTTGAGTTTATGGTGCTGTCACATTATGACACTTCTCACCAATGCGTGTCAACGTATGTGATTTTTTGGCACAACGTCGGGATACGTCAGGAAGGGTTACGCATGCATTAGGCGCACGTTTGTATTCGTTGATGGATGGCGATGGTCGACGAGGGTCGGCAGCGTGCATTTTCGCACATCAAAAGTTTTGTGCTTGCGCAAAACTTTTGATGTGCGACGACGCACCGGTGCCAACATTATGGCGACGTATGGGGGACGTCGAGATACATTACACACGCTGGAATAACGTTATGCGAACGATAGGCACATGCCGCGCACGCATGAGCGTCATTCCCACATGTTGCGCCAAACAGTTGCTTTGTTTGTCTGTTGTTATTTTACGTCCTAGCAACATCTAAGGTCATATCAGGATGGCGCGCCAAATGTTTTTTTTTTTTTTCTCACAACATCGGCCGCACGCTACCAATACGTTGTGCCGACGCCGAAAAGTTTGGCGTGTCTCGACGATTAAAAGTGATTTTGCACATTGTCGGCGCGCCGGCGAGAAGCATCGTAATGTGACAGCACCATTACAGTTGAGCACTACGCGGGTCTTTTTGTGGGTGTGTATTTTACCCCCAGACTGCACAAGTTCTTCATTGTCCATTGGAATGTGATGGGCGATCTGTTCAGGGGAGTAAACAGTGTATCCTCACTGTGATGTATGGAACATTGTCTGTGGGGAGACAAGGTGGCCACATTGACAGTTCTGACAGATTCCACATTGACAGCTATGACAGACAGTACCAATAATGATTTCTTTAATCATTTTTATTTGACAATCACAAGGAGGTCGAGTCTATCATACCTTCTTTTCTTTCCAGTAAAGAAATTGTATGCATTGAGGGTAGATGGGGTTTGCATCCTAGTACCATGTAAGGAAGACATCATGACAGTTTATGGATTTGTGACAGTGCCTACTCATGTTGGCTTCATAATGCTGCCTGGTTGAGATACCATGTATTATGCAACCTGATATATCCCACTCAGTCACAGTATTCTGGCATTGAGCCAACCCGCCCTCTGTCTATTCTTGAATATCCTTAATTATTGCTAATTATCATTGATTATCATTGAATATATTTGTTTGTATTTGATTATATTTGACTATCATTTACTATATTTGGCTATGTTTGACTAGCCTTTACTAGCCACGACTAGTATTTACTAGCTTTGATTAGGCCTATATTCGATTAGCTTTTACTAGCCATAACTCTTTTTGAGTGCTCTTGACTAGCCATGACTAGCCACCTAGCCATTACAAGCCTTTACTAATCTTAACTAACCTTGACTAGCATTGAAGAGCCTTGACTAGCCATGACTAGCCATATAACTAGCGTTGTCTTGACTAGCATTGACAAGCATTGATTAGTCATGACTAGCCTTGACTATCCTTGACTAGTCTTGACTATCCTTGACTAGCCTTGACAAACCTTGAATTGGCCGTTAACTTTGCTCCAGTCGAGGCAGCGAAAAGCAGTTATTTCTGTCAAGTATAATATTAACTCTGTTGGAGATCAAACCCACGAGATCGATCCTGCTCAGTGGACCCATTTGCAGTTTGGGTTATTTTCTGTTCGAACCAGTAGTCCACAACTGGTTAATCAAAGGCTGAGCTATGTTCTGTCCTGTCTGTGGGAAAGTGCATAAAGAAGACCCCTTGCTGCTTATCGAAAAGAGTAGCCTATCTGGCAGCCATGGGTTTCCTCCAAAGAAATATGTCAGAATGACCATATGTTTGACGTCCAATAGCCGATAATATGAAAATCAATGCGCTCTAGAGGCGTCGTTAAATAAAAGAAGCTTTACTTTTTCAAACCCATGAATACTGACATGAATAAGTGGGCCCCCTAACCAGTAGCACATCCTATGACCTGAGTAGAATATCACTAATAACAGTGATAGTATCACATTGTGCATTGTCACTTATTAAAGCACGTTAAAAAACGACAATTACTATCCCCCCCCCGCCCCCACACACACACTCAACACCCCAACCTCCGAGCACATGCAGAATATATCTGTCGATTTCCAGGGTGGTGTGGTCTTGGCCACGCCCCCTCGTAGCCTCTTGACAAATATGACACAGCTTCCCATACACCCCCCACCCCACCCCACCCCCTCCCCCAGTCCTTCCCCTCCTGTTACTGTGACTTATAGAAATGACTTTCCTCCTTTTTTTGCTTACAATAAAGAAAGATGAATGTTGTTCTGTGTGGGTGTTGTGGTCAATCGAGCACTATGTAGTGGGTATCTCAAGAACTCTTTTGTAATCAATTTAAATTTGTTTAAACTAAGTTTAACACCCTTTCAACATGTCGCGCCTTTTGCTGCCTTAAACCGTCAATCTCTCTTTTTGTTGTTGTTTTCTTCTTTGTAATGAATTGAATATGAAGGCGCGATGCAAGAGGGTGGTGGGTGGAGGAGGAGGGGGATGCAGGAGGGTGTAGCGGGAGGCAGGGGAAGGGGAGGCATGATGGTGTGGGGAGAGGCAGGGGTGTGGGGGAGGCAGGAGGGTGTGGGGAGAGGCAGGGGTGTGGGGGAGGCAAGAGGGTGTGGGGAGAGGCAGTGGTGTGGGGGAGGCAGGGGATAGGGATGCAGGGGTGTGGGGGAGGCAGTGGAGGGGGAGGCAGGGGTGTGTGTGGCGGAGGCAGGGATGTGGGGGCAGGAGGGTGTGTGGGGGGCAGGGGACGGAGAGGCAGGGGTGTGTGGGGGGAGGCAGGGGTGTGTGGGGGGAGGCAGGGGTGTGTGGGGGGCGGCAGGTGTGTGTGGGGGAGGCAGGGGTGTGTGGGGGAGGCAGGGGTGTGTGGAGGAGGCAGGAGGGTGTGGGGAGAGGCAGGGATGTGGGGCAGGAGGGTGTGGGGGGGACAGGGGACGGAGAGGCAGGGGTGTGTGGGGGAGACAGGGGTGTGTGGGGGAGGCAGGGGTATGTGGGGGGAGGGAGGGAGGGGTGTGTGGGGGGAGGGGACGGAGAGGCAGGGGTGTGTGGGGGAGACAAGGGTGTGTGGGGGAGGCAGGGGTGTGTGGGGGGGAGGCAGGGGTGTGTGGGGGAGGCAGGGGTGTGTGGGGGAGGCAGGGATGTGGGGGCAGGGGTGTGTGGTGGGAGGAAGCAGGGTGTGTGGGGGAAGGCAGGGGTGTGTCTGGGGGGCAGGGGTGTGTGGGGGGCAGGGATGGGGGGCAGGAGGGTGTTGGGGAGGGAGAGCAGGAGGGTGTGTGGGGGGTGGGGCAGGGGACGGGGAGGCAGGGGTATGTGGGGGCAGGCAGAGGAGGGGGAGGGAGGAGGGTGTGTGTGGGGTGGCAGGGGAGGTAAACTTTGGTTGCCACACCCCAATGGGTATTTTAAGTGTTAAGGTTCCTTCAAAATTATCAACATTTTCACAAGTGTACAAAACATGCACTTGTTCATGACCTCCGACCCCCGTCGCCCCCCCCCCCCCCCTTGACAAAGTGTACAATAAAAATATTGGTTTTGCAGTAATTGTTAGCACGCTGGCCCCCAGAATGGTATGAAGTGTTAATTCAAATCCTGCTTAATTTGAGCGACATTTCTTTATAAGTTTTAGAAAGCGTACAGTGGGTCTAAACTCCTCTCGCCCCAGATAACGTATGAGTTTGTACGCTTGTGAAAATGTTGATAATTATTGTGAAGGACCCTCCTAGTATCTCAATGCCGTGTGTATACATGTGACTGGTCATGGAAAGACTAGCACCCCTGTGTTCGACTAAGGAACACTGCACTGTGTACACAGTGTACACCAGATGCAATAGACGATTTACACCACCAGCCCACCCCCTGACGGCATTGTTAAGAACTAGAGTGGTGAGGAGCTCACTTTGGGGGAAAAGGTCTTACAGAGCATTTCTACCACCACCTCGCCCTCTGACGGCAGTGGGAAGAACTAATGTGGGGGGTAGCTCACTGTGTAGTCTTTTTTGTGTTTTTTTGGTCCATTAGTTGTTTAAGCAGAGGAAATTTCAGTCATAGACGACTGGTCTTCCTCATTCCACTGCTGGTCGATAGAAAGCCCGAGCCTACACTTTTACTGACCCAAGGGATTTTTAACCTCCCACACCACATAGACATGGTATGAGAGCAACTGGCCTTTGATGACGCTGTAAGTTAGTCACAGCAGTGGAAATCCAAATTGGCAGAGCTGGGGGCATGGGGAATCGAACCACCGACCTTCAGATTAGGAGTCTGACCTAGAAAACAGTCAGACACTCTAACCACCTCGCCACAGAGAACGCCACATTCTTTATGGAAAAGGTATTAAACGTGCATAGTCCGATGAAGCATCAAATTTTCAAAACCAAAATAATTATCTGGAATTGATTCTACATATCTAACTTAGATACTGATGCATGTCTTAAGCATTTGTTGCCACATAGCAGGGAATACTGAGGCAACTTAATAGAACATGTTACAAGCTTGCCAAAACTAATTTGAAATGTTTGCACTTCAAATATCTCAAAACATAACTGTTTTAAAATAAACAGGACTTGAAGCTAAAGTAAGGTCGATTATAACGTTCAGGTTAATCTATTTATCTCAGAAAAATTGCAGAAACTCAACATCATCGGACTATGCAGATTTAATCTAGAGGAGTTCCCTGACCAACCCGCCCTCTGATGACAGTTGGAAGATCTAATGTGGGGAGCAGTATGCTCTGTGAAAATGTAGTATAGAGGATTTCAACCTCTGATGGAAGTTGCAAGGACTAATAATGGATGGACATTGGAAAGGACACCCACAATTATATGACTTCAGGGGTCCATCAACATCCATATGTGTGCACACAAAAAGTTGTTATCTACCTTAACAAGGTGGCTTTAGAGGAGCAATAGGGCCTAGATCAGCCAGAAGAGGATTTGTAAGTTAATCTGTGAGTAGCCGCTCACTGTGCATGTTGCTCTGTGGAAATGGTCTATTATTATTAAGAAGGTGTGTGTGTGGGTGTGTTCCTGTGAACGTCACAGAGGGTGACCTGGTTTATTTCACTCAGTGTGGGCGTCGGCCTAGAGTGAAGGCATGAGGTGCGTGTGTGTGTGGGTGGGGTGGAGGGGGGGATGTGTCGGTGGGTGAGTAGGTGGTTCTGGTGGGTGGGTGGGTGGGTGGGTGGGTTAGTGGGTGGGGGTGCATGTGTAAGTGGGTGAGTAGTTGTGTGTGGGTGGATGGGGGTGGGGGAGTAGGTGTGTGTGGGTTGATGAGGAGTGAGTGAGTGTGTGTGGGTGGATGGGGGTGGGTGAGTAGTTGTGTGTGGGTGGATGGGGGTGGGTGAGTAGGTGTGTGTGGGTGGATGGATAAGTAAGTGGGTGTGGATGCATGGGTGTGTGGGTGGGTGAGTGTGTATGGGCGGGTTAGTAGGCATGTCTGTTTTCATCAACAGCAACATTAACTCCAAAAATAAAACTATTGCATATATGTGACATATAAATCAATTATGTCAATATTATCAACTCAACAGAGACATTCCGTTTCCTCCCTAGCATATATCCACCTACTCCCCAATGCACATCCAATTAGAAGTAGTCAACTACAGACCGGCAAGTCGCCCCAAACTGCTAGCCATCGTTTCCACTGGTGGCGCCACCTTGCGGAAACTGGAGCCGTGCCCACTGACGCGTGACGCGCAGTGAGAACTGATTACTTAAAGTTGCATAGTCGGATGGTTTTTAGTTTCAGTCATTTTCTGAGATCAATATATTAGGTTGATTGTGATAATATAACTTACTTTAGTTGGAAGTAACTTTGATTTAAGAGGACTTTCGGAGATACTTGAAGTATAAACACATAATTAATGTTTGTTTGTTTGTTGTTGTTTTACGTCCTAGCAACATCTAAGGTCATATCAGGACGGGGGACATAATTAATGTGTGCATGCTTGTCAAAACTCGGTCACCAGTAATAGGTTCTATTAAATTTACTTAGAATGCCCTTCTATGTCGACTGGGTGCGATGGCCGAATTGGTAGAGCGCAGGGTACCCATGTGGAAAGTTTGATTCCCAGTCGAGTCAAACCAATGACATACAAAATTGATACTTATTGTTAGCAAGCCTGGCACTTGGCATTACTAGGATACGACAAGGACTGGTTAGCTCAGTATCAGGAATATTTGTTGGTTTGTTGTTGTTTTATGTCCTAGCAACATCTAAGGTTATATCAGGATGGGTACCGACTTGTGACAGTGCGCACTAATGGTGACTTCATAGTGCTGACACTCAGTGTCAGGCTAATGTGACTGAGTGGGGTACCAGGTCATGGTGCTGATGGCCTGGTTTCCCAGTGGGCAAGCACTATAAAGTCGCCATGAGTGCGCACTGTCACAAGTTGGTAACCGTCCTGATATGATCTTAGATGTTGCTAGGACGTAAAACATCACCAAACAACAACAACAATCAAATCTAGATGAGTGTTTTGGTTTTGGAAATTTCATGCTGTCATCAAACAACACAGCTTTTAGTGTGGTGGGTACGAGGGGTGGGTGGGTTGATTGGTGGGTGGGTTGGTTGGTTGGTTGTTGAAATTTTACGTCCTGGCAACATCTGATATCAGGACGGGTACCAACTTGTCGTCAAGTGATGGACGCATTGATGCTGAAATACAGAGGAGGATGGCCAAGGCTAGCGCATCTTTCGGCCGACTATGCCAGAGACTCTGGAACAACCACCATGTGTCCATGCGGGTCAAAGGCAAGATCTACCATGCAATCGTGCTATCCACCCTACTATACGGAGGCGAGGACTGGACAGTGTACAGATGACAGGTGAAAAAGCTGCATGACTTCATGACATCTGCGTTCAATCATCAGGCTAACCTGGAAGGACAAAGTGACAAATAAGGAAATACTCGAATGGACAGGGCTGCCCTCTATGGAAGATCGTCTGATCAAAAAGAATTTCCGGTGGACTGGACACCTCATGAGGATGTCATCAGACAGGCTACCAAAGCAGATCCTCTAATCTCAACTGTCTTCTGGTTACAGAAAGAGAGGGTGCCCTCGTCTCCGGTTCAAAGATAACATTAAGAGAAACCTGAAGCTGAGAGATGTTAAGACCGACTCATGGACATCACTCTCACAGCAGAGAGCTAAATGGAGAGCGGCAGTCAAGTAATGAAAGCAGTCTTTGTCACATCGCGACCTACAGCATCATGATGACCAACTTGTGACAGTGCGCACTCATGGTGACTTCATAGTGCTGTCCCACTGGGAAATCAGGCCGCCAGCACCATGACCCGATATCCCACTCAGTCACATTATCCTGACACTGAGCTAACCAGTCCGAGGGGAGGGTCCTTCACCTGTTAACCCCAGCTAACCCCGCCGCAACGTAAATCACTCAGGCGTGAATGACCCGCCACCGCCTCACTGCTGTATTACCCGGCGCTTCGTCACGCTTCACTGGACGCACAGCCTAGCGCCATTCCGTTTTTGCCGTACCACCATTCGGTCACGCCTCACTGGAACTGCTACACTGCCAGCGCTTGGTCATGCTTCACTGAACACAGATCCTGCATCTCCCCCTCCCCACTCTTCCAGCCACTTCCTGTATCGACCCTCCTTTCTCCTTATCCCTCTCTTCTTCCCCTTCTCCCTCTAATCTCCTGCCCTCCCCTGTCCTCCCCGTCTCCCCTCCCTGTCCCCTGCACCCCCTCCCTCTCTTCCCCCCCTCTCCTCTCCGCCCCCTCCCCGTCCCCTGCCCTCCCCCTCTCCTCCCCGTCTCCTCCCCCTCCCCGTCTCCTCTCCCTCCCCGTCCCCTTCCCCCTCCCTCTCCCTCTCCGCCCCCTCTCCCTCTCCCAGTCCCTCCATAGCCCCCCCCCCCTCCCCCCTATCCCCTTCTCTCCCGCCCCTCCCCCCTTGGTTCCCCTCCCCCTCTCAGCTCCCCCCTCCCTGCCCTATTCTCCCTTCCCCATCCCCGTTCCGCTGTCCCCTCCCATCCTCCTTCACCGGACGCGGTGTCCGAATCGGTAGAGCACTGGCCTCCCGTCGGGGAAGGTCGGGAGTTCAATTCCCGGTCGAGTCAAATCAATTGATACTTGTCACTTCCTAGCCAGGCACTCAGCATTATTGGGATAGGACAAGGACTGGTTGGCTCGGTGTCAGGATAATATGAGTGAGTGGGATATCAGGTCATGTTGCTGGTGGCCTGGTCTCCCACTGGAGCCCCACTATGAAGTCGCCGCGAGTGTGCACTGTCACAAGTAGGTACACATCCTGATATGACCATAGATATTGGAAGGACGTAAAATTCCAACAACGAACCAACCTCCCCCCTCCCTTACCGTCACCCCTCACCCCTCACCCCTACGTCGACTGAAAACTCCCCAAAAACAACAACAAAACCCTCACCCTATTCTGCCCTTGATTGATGGTCCCGGGATGAGGTATTGCCGTCGGAGCGTGTTCAGTTCTAGCTAGGGGGCGCTAATGGTCACATGGCTACTGGGTAATAGGTAAGAGGAGAACACAATGGTGATTGATTGGTTGATTGATTGATTAATTGGGGTCTTACATACTAGCAACATCAGAGGTCATCTCAGGACGGACATCAACCTGTGACAGTGTGCACATATGGCAACTAGCTTTCCAGTGCTGCCTCATTGGGATATCATGCAGTACTTGGTCTCATGATGCGATATCCCACTCAGTCACCTTATCCTGAGACTGACCCAACCAGCCCTTGTCTTACGTTAATAATAATAATAATAATAATAATAGAGACTGCGAGGCCAGGTAATGAAAGCAGAGTTAATAATATAATATAGTGAATACAAAATTATTCTGAGACGCCTGATAGTATGCCTTTTTGGGGTTTTTTTTGTTGTAAAATATTTCATTTATCAGAACACATTTTTGTTCAGCCTCGATGCACTGATCTTCTGGCCGTTTACATTACATTGTAAATTCACCCTAAAGGCCCTGTCACACTATGCTGTATTGCATCAGCATATGCCGACATACACTGTCATATAGGGGAATTTTGAACATGCTAAAAAATACTACTCATGCCAAATTTACCCATAACTTTAATGAATACTACTTATGCCAAACGTACCCATAATGTACCCATAACTTGTCTCAGCGTACACCATCGTACCCATACATACACATACATATAAGGAAATACTTGAACCGGCGCAAAATCACATACATCGGCATATGCTGACGCAATACGGCATATTGTGACAAGGGCTCAAGTCATATGTGTTAGATCCCCTGCTGCCCACCATTTTCTGGTCTCTGGTAACTCCCGTGGGTAACGGGTTTTGCATCTTTATTTATAGTTTATATGAATGAAAATCAAATCCAAGGGAGAAGTCCCCATTTTGTTGAAACCGTTGGGAACTAGTCTCATAGGTTCGTCAGCAGGTGTCGCATGTATAGTTAGTGCTAGTTAGTGTAGTGTTACTGTCAGGCCTTTTAAATGAGAAAAATGGACAAGGTTTACTTCACAGTGAAATAAATTAATGTGATTTAGTGTGATAGGCAAATAAAACAGTAAAAATGTTGTTACCCTCTCCCGAATATGTGTATCTATGTGTACATAGCATGATGTGTATGTATGTGTATATAGCATGATGTGTATGTATGGGTATATATTATATAATGATGTGTATGTATGGGTATATAGCATGATATGTGTGTATGGGTATATAACATGATGTGTATGTATGGGTATATACTATAGCATGATGGGTATGTATGTGTACATAGCATGATGTGTATGTATGGGTATATAGCATGATGTGTATGTATGGGGATATAGCATGATATGTGTGTATGGGTATATAACATGATGTGTATGTATGGGTATATACTATAGCATGATGGGTATGTATGTGTACATAGCATGATGTGTATGTATGGGTATATAGCATGATGTGTATGTATGGGGATATAGCATGATGTGTATGTATGGGTATGTAGCATGATGTGTATGTATGGGTATATAGCATGATGTGTATGTATGGGTATATAGCATGATGGGTATATAGCATGATATGTATGTATGGGTATATATCATGATGTGTATGTATGGGTAGATATAATGATGGGTATATAGCATGATGTGTATGTATGGTACATAACATGATGTGTAATGTTATGTGTTGATCTAGCATGATGTTGTATGTATTGGGGGGGGGTATATAGCATTATGTGTATGTATGGGTATATAGCATGATGTGTATGTATGGTATATAACATGATGTGTATGTATGGGTATATAGCATGATGTGTATGTATGGGTATATAGCATGATGTGTATGTATGGGTGTATAGCATGATGTGTATGTATGTGTATATATCATCATGTGTGTATGGGTATATAACATGATGTGTATGTATTGGTATATAGCATGATGTGTATGTATGTGTATATAGCATGATGTGTATGTATGGGTATAAAACATGATGTGTATGTATGGGTATATAGCATGATGTGTATGTATGGGTATATAGCATAATGTGTATGTATGGGTATATAGCATGATGTGTATGTATGGGTATATAGCATGATGTGTATGTATGGGTATATAACATGATGTGTATGTATGGGTATATATCATGATGTGTATTTATGGTATATATCATGATGTGTATGTATGGTATATATCATGATGTGTATGTATGTGTATATAGCATATGTATGTATGGATATATAGCATGATGTGTATGTATGGATATATAGCATGATGTGTATGTATGGGTATATAGCATGATGTGTATGTATGGGTATATATCATGATGTGCATGTATGGATATATAGCATGATGTGTATGTATGGGTATATAGCATGATGTGTATATATGGGTATATAGCATGATGTTGTATGTATGGGTATATAGCATGATGTGTATGTATGGGTATATAGCATGATGTGTATGTATGGGTATCTAGCGTATATGTATGTATGCATATATATTTACATATATTTAATTTACCGGATCTGGTAGCTGAATTGGTAGAACGCAGGTTTCTTGGCCCAGAAAGTTGGGAGTTCGAATCCCAGCCAACTCAAACCAATGACTTATAAACTTGATCCTTGTCGCTACCAAGCCTGGCGCTCGGCATTAATAGGATAGGACAAGGACAAGAGCTGGTTAGCACAGTGTCAGGATAATGTCACTGTGTGGGATATCAGGTCATGGTGCCCGTGGCCTGGTCTCCCAGCGGGCCGGTACTATAAAGTTGCCATGAGTGTGAACTTTCACAAGCCGTACATAGATGTTGCGAAGACGTAAAACAATAACTAACAAACATATATATATTTATATTATTGATATATGTAAATGTGGCACTGAAAAAGAATCTACTAATTCTGAAGAATGAAGCGCTAAGAATATAACAAAACAAACAAAAATATATACAGGAATTATTTTAATTCCATGATAAAAAAAAAAACACAGATTGATTTTGTATGTGTGGATGTCAGGTGTGTGTGTGGGGGCTGTGGTGGGGGGGGGGGGGTTCCTCTTTGTTAGGAAATGGGTAATTTCTGCCCAGGCTGCTCACTGCTTCATATGAAGTGCTCCGCAATGCATTGTGGTCTTGGTTGAAAGCGCCACCTGGTGGAGAGGAAGAAACGAGGTGGGTGACGTATGTGGTGTGCTGGGGGAGTGGTGGGGGAGAGGTGGGGAGGGGGTGAGGAGGGATAAGGAGGAAGAATGTCCCCGTGGCCCTGAGTGACGTCTAACCCCCCCGCCCCCCACCCTACCCACCCTCCATCCACTATCCCCCCTTTCCCGTTCCTGCAGCTAATCCAGTTTCCGGACCACCTCTCCTCCCTCTCGCCCCCCCCCCCTGCTATCTCCTCCGCTCTCCTCCTCCGCTCTCCCTCTCTACTCCACCTCTCCACCTCTCATTCTCTCCTTCTCTCCTCTTCTCCCCCTCCCCTCTCCCTCTCCCCTCTGCCTCTCCCTCTCCTTCTCCACTATCCTCTCCCCTCTCTGCTCTCCTCTCCCTCTCCTCCCTCTCCTCTCCCCATTCCCGCACTCGCTCCATTCTCTCCTTTCTCCAACATCTCCCCCCCTCTCTTTCCATATGCTTCTATCCCCCCACACCTTACCCTATCCCCCTACCTATCCCATATCCCCTTCTGCAGGTTCCCTTTTCCCTTCTCCTCGCACTCCCCCTCCCCCATCTCCCCCTTTCCCTGTTCCTTCTCCCCTTTCCCCTCTCCCCTTTCTCCTGTCCTCCTCACGTCCAAATCTCTTCTTCGACCCTTTAGCCCTCCACCCCCTTCCCTCCCCCCCCCTCTCCCATTCCCCCATCTCTCCCACTCCCAACCCACCTCTCCCCCTCCTCCATCTCCCCCCCTCCCGCCGCCCATATTAATGCTCAGCGCGCGCTCTCCCGGGGACAGGGATTCGGTGACGTGGCCAGACCCATGGTTTGCGTCGTAGGTAGACAGATAAATCCCCGCCTTCTCTCCTCACTCACCCCCCCCCCCCCCTCCCCCACCTCCTCGCCCCCTCCTCACCCCTCCTCCTTCGCCTCACTCCTTCACCCCCTTCCCCCACCCCCTCAACCCCTCCTCACCCCGGGGTCTGTGGCGTGGAACGCGCGGCCTGTCGAAACTGACGGCTTACTTTTACTTCTAGGTGACTGTCAGTGTCAGATTCCACTTGTAACTTCAAACACATTACGTGTATAATGTATGTAATGGGCGGAATGGGCATAAGGTGGATACAAAGCATCGCTTACATGTATTGTAAAGTGAGGAGTGGGAGTGGTACACCAGTAACTAGTAAGTCATGGCAATTGTTAAGCACTATCTAGTAAGTCATGGCAATTGTTAAGTACTAACTAGTAAGTCATGGCAATTGTTTTTTGTTTTTTTTACTAAATGTATTTTATTCAGCGAATAATGTCTTTTGTCAGCGCCAGAGCACTGGTCTTCCGGCCATTCATTACAATTTGTAGGTACATAAATGACAATAACAGTTGCAATAATAACCACATGAAAAACCTGTTTGATAATAGAAGCATAATATAAATTGACTATTTGTTGTAATAGTAACTGCATGCAATTCCAGTTCAACATATGTATTATGCACTTGGTGAGCATGCATCAATAAATGTACAAGATGATTCTAGATTTAAGTACTAACTAGTAAGTCATAGCAATTGTTAAGTACCAACTAGTAAGTCATGGCAAGTGTATAATACTAGAAAGTAGTGGAAATTGGGCACCACCAAACTAGTAGGTCCCTATGTCATCGGAATTGCTAAGTAACAACTAGTACGTCATGGAAATTGTATAATACTAGTACATTGTGGGAATTGTACATTGCCAACTAGTGATTCATCGGAATTATACACCACTGACAAGTAAATTATGGGAATTGTACACTGCTAAGCAGTAAGTCATGGGAATTGTACACCACCAACTAGAAAGTCATGGGAATTGTACACCATCAATTTAATGAGTAAGTCATGGGAATTGCACACGACCAACTAGTAAGTCATGGGAATTGTACACCACCAACTAGTAAGTCATGGGAATTGTACACCATCAATTCAATGAGTAAGTCATGGGAATTGTACACGACCAACTAGTAAGTCATGGGAATTGTGCACCACCAACTAGTAAGTCATGTGAATTGTAGACCATCAATTCAATGAGTAAGTCATGGGAATTGTACACCACCAACTAGTAAGTCATGGGAATTGTAGACCATCAATCCAATGAGTAAGTCATGGGAATTGTACACGACCAACTAGTAAGTCATGAGAATTGTACACCACAAACTAGTAAGTCATGTGAATTGTAGACCATCAAGTCAATGAGTAAGTCATGGGAATTGAACACCACCAACTAGTAAGTCATGGGAATTGTACACCACCAACTAGTAAGTCATGGGAATTGTAGACCATCAATCCAATGAGTAAGTCATGGGAATTGTACACGACCAACTAGTAAGTCATGGGAATTGTACACGACCAACTAGTAAGTCATGGGAATTGTACATCACTAACCAGTAAGTAATTTTGGGGAATGCTACACCACCAACTAATAATTTGTGGGAATCCTACATCACCAACTAATAATTTGTGAGAATCATACACCGCGAACTAGAAAGTCATAGGCGCCATACCCCACGTAACCACTGGATCATCGTGGGAATCCTAAGTACATGTGTGCATTGACTTTTTGTTAATGACCCTTAGAGTTGAAGCGAACTCCTTTTTTTCCCTCCTGGTTGTGTGTAGTGTGTAGTGTGCAGTGTTCAAATAGTAGAATGCTGTCCCACGCCTGGCTCCTCCATGGTCCAAACCCCCACCCACCCACCCCACCACTGCGCCCGCCCACTGAGCTGGGCGACAATGGGGGTTATTGTAGTCTGGCAGTGTCCAGCATGGTTTGTCCTGTCACCTCCGCGACGTGACAAGGGGGCTGGACATCTAGGTCAGGGGTCGAGCCCCTCTCTGTGTGGGCTGTGTGGGTAGTTTGTTTGTTTGGGTTTTACGTCCTAGCAACATATAAGGTCATATCAGGACGGGTACCGACTTGTGACAGTGCGCACTCATGGCGACTTTATAATTATAGTTCTGCCCCCACTGGGATACCAGACCACAGGCACCATGACCTGGTGATATCCCACTCAGTCGCATTATCCTGATGCTGAGCGACCCAGTCCTTGTCATATCCTAGTAATGCCAAACACCAGGGTAGGAAGTGACAAGTATCAATTTTGTAAGTCATTGGTTTGAATCGACTGGGGATTCGAATTCCAGACCTTCCTCACAGGAACCCTGCGCTCTACCGATTCGGCCACCGCATCCGTTGTTGGTGTGTGGGTATGTGTGTGCATATGGTGTGTGTAAGGGAATGAAAGCGGTAGATGCACACACGCAGGTGGCGCCACGGTGGTGGAGTAGTGAAGTAGAGGCGTAACAGTGTAATTCAACTGAAAGCGTAAACAGTCTAAACTAAAACTTAAAAGCGTACTATGGCAGAGAAACATAGTGCAGAATACTAGTTGCGTGTTATATTTGATCACATAATGCACTTTATGGCATATAGCAAAATCCTCCAGTGCGCTGACCCCAGTTCACATCCATTATGGACGAGGTGGGTCGATGGCGGCGCCACCGGTCACATGCACTGTGTCAGAAAAGGTAACATATAGAATACATACAAATAATAATTAGAACAGTTCCCTTCCATACCTTTATATATGTATTTATATATACATATATATATGTGTAATATATGTGTAATATATGTCAGGAATGCATACTGTCATACATAGGCACTGGTTGAAGCCCCCCCCCCCCTCTCCCCCAACGCTCAGTGTGTGTGGGGTGTATATTCTTAAGCTATGTGCTCACTGGGAATTACTTTGGGTATAATGTACGCTGGGGCTTCTGGGGTCAAGCAGTGACTGTTGGCTTCAATCAGCCTTCTCATATAAAACTTAATAGGGGCAACCCCTTCCCTCCCCCTCCAAAAAAAACCCTGACAAAAACAACAAAAGAACAACATTATCTCCTAATAAATAAGCTACTGCTGGAAATAAATTGCAATGAATATTAAAGTTGCAGTTTGCTAGTTTTGAGTTTCTGCAATTTTAGGAGTGAGATAAGATTGATCGTTATAATATACTTTAATTTACTCTAGAATAATTGTTAGGATACTATCTCGGGAATGGCAGAAATGTGGGTTCGAGTTCCACTCTAGACGCAATGTTTCCCATTTGCAACCCCGTCCCATGACAATAGCAAAGGTAATTTACATATTTCATTATATTAATTTTTGTTGTTGGTTATATTTATTGATTAAGCAAGAATAATTCCAATCGCAAACAATTGGTCTTCCTTATTCCACTGATCGTTGGCCTTTCCTATGCAGGGATGAAAGATCTCCGCCATTTCGCGGATTTCCGCAATTTATTATATTTACCGATTAATGTTAAACAATGTGACACGGCCTTTAGTGAACGTAGTTGAACGGAGTGGAGGCTAACATAGTTGAAAATAGTTAACACCACATGAAAGTTTGGTTTAATTGTACCGGAAGTGGCCTGGGGCCGACCATTTTGTTTGGATTAACCGATACTTTGGATTAACCGACTTTGGTTCAACCAACTTTTTTATATGATAAATGGTAGTATGTTGCCGGGCCGCCGAAACAAGTTTGGATTGACCGATCATTTGGTTTAACCGAGCTTGGTTTAACGGGGTTGTACTGTATAAATGTTTAAGTCATTGGTGCTAAGGTCCGAGGTTCGAATCCCATCACCTGCCACACGGGCACTCAACTCGTTTAAGTCATTGGTGCTAAGGTCTGAGGTTCGAATCCCATGTCCTGTCACATGGGCACTCAACTCGTTTAAGTCATTGGTGCTAAGGTCTGAGGTTCGAATCCCAGGACCTGCCACATGGGCACTCAACTCGTTTAAGTCATTGGTGCTAAGGTCTGAGGTTCGAATCCTATGACCTGCCACACTCAACTCATTCGGCCATTCCATGTAAAGAGAATCACAATGGTGTATGCCCCCCTCCTCCTTCTCCCACATACACACTCAACAACTGGTTAGCTATGTAAGGCCCTTAGCACCTGAGGGCGAAGCGGTAAAAATCGAGGGCACAAATTGGGCGTGACATGAACTGGAGGACCTACCGAGAGATGGGGGGGGGGGCGGGGAGGAGGGGGCGAAGGAGGGAGGGGCAGAGGGGGAGGGGGGAGCAGCTTAGAACTGTCTTACTTACTACCTTGTTAAAGTTGCACAGTCCGTTAAAGGCATCCAATTTTCAAAAGCAAAACAATCATCTAAATTTGTACCTACATATTGAACTTAGATACTGGTGCATGTAGTAACTATTTGTTGCTACATAGAACTTACGAAGTCAGTTAAAAGTTGCATGGTCCGAGGGTATAAATATATTTTCAAAACTAAACCACTTAGCTACATTTGATCCTACATATCTAACTTAGATACTGGTGCCCACACTAATCAATTGGTGCTGTATTTATGGAATAAATCCGATTTGAGAAGAATGTATGTTTGCACCACTGCTAGAGGAAGCCATGTGCCTCAGAACTCACTCTCTCAGATGCAGGTCAATCTTGTGATCTCTCTGAGGCTCTCGGTGGTCATGGCCTAGTTTCATCATGTTTCAGTTCATCACGTGATCAATGCGAGATTGGTTTCCATGACGTAAATTCTCAATAAATAATAATCTATTTTTAGGTTGATCGTCATAATCGACTTCACTCTAATTTGAGGTGGTTTTCATTTTAAAGGGATGAATTTGGAGAAATTTGATGTGAAAATATGCTAAAATTATTTCGATTTATGTGTCGAAATGCCCTCTCTTCCTGCTTCTCCCCCCGCCCCCTCCCCTGACTTCCCTTCATCTCCCTTCCCCTCCCTTCTCCCTTCCTCTTCCCCTCCATTCTTCTTCCCTACCCTCTCCTCCTCTACTCTCCCCTCCCCTCTCTGCCTCTCCCTTACCCTCTCCTCGATTCCCTTCTCCTTCCCTTCTCCTCGGGTCCCCTCTCCTCCCCTGCCCACTCCTCTCCTCCCCCGCCCCTCCCGTCCTCTCTCCTACTTCCATATCCTCTCTTTTCCACCCTACTCCTCATCCTCTACACCCCTCCTCTCCCCTCCCCTAGTCTCTCCTCCCCTCTCCTCCCCTCTCCTATCCACCCTCACCTCTCCTCTCCTTCCCTTCCCCACTCCTCTCCCCCCCACTTCCCGTCCTCTCTCCTCCTCCCACATCCTCTCCTTTCTCCACCCCTCTCCTCCTCCTCTCCACCCTCCCCTCTCCTCTCCACCACTCCCCTCGTCTCTCCTCCCCTCTCCCTCTCCTCCCATCGTCTCTCCTCTCCACCCCTCTCCTCTCCTCTCCACCCCTCCCCTCGTCTCTCCTCCCCCCTCCCCCTCTCCTCCCCTCGTCTCTCCTCTCCACCCCTCTCCTCTCCTCTCCACCCCTCCCCTATTCTCTCATTCCCCTCCCCTCGTCTCTCCCTCCCCTCTCCTCTCCTCCCCATGTCTCTTCTCTCCTCTCCTCTCCTCTCCTCTCCTTTCCTCTGCTCTGCTCTGCTCTGCTCTGCTCCCCATCCTCTTGCCTCCTCTCCTCTCCACCCTCCCCCTCCTCCTCTCCTTTCCTCCCCTCCCCATTTCTCTCCTCCCCCGCCCCTCACCTTCTTTCGCGGCCCCCTTTCTCTACCACGCCCAACCTTCTGCCCCCTCCCCCTCCTCCCTTCCTCCTCCCACTCCCCTAGTTCTGTGATAGCTCTTCACTCCCCCCCCCCCCCCCCATGCTGGTCCCGCCCCCCACAATGCACCACACAAAGCTCTGCCTGTCCGGGCGCGCCACGATCCCAGCATGCCCCGCGCCAACATGTGGAACACCTGGTGGAGAACATCGGAACTGCTGAAGGCGCCGGGAAACGCCCGTGCAGCACGCTGACCCCCCCCCCCCCCCCCCCCCCCTCCCTCCCTCCCTCCCCCCTCCCCTTCTCCTTTCATATAGACACACAACCACTACCACCACAATCACTACCACCATCAACAACGTCAACGCCTTCCGCAGTAGTGTCTGACCTGTCCGCCTGGGGGCGTTATGTGTTGTCGGCCGCGTCCCCAATATCTACTAAGACCATCACAATTAGGGCTGGCCACCTTTGGTCCGAATTAAAACATTGGTTTATGAAGAATGCCAATAGCTCCAAACACTAACCACCACAATTAGGGGTCGCACTTTCATGTTCTAGAGTTAAAACCATTGGTTTTATGAAAGAGATGGTCCGAGAAATTTAGGCTCCAAACACTGACCACCACAATTAGGGTCGACCGTCTTTGGTCCGAGTTAAAACATTGGTTTATGAAGAATGCCGATAGCTCCAAACACTGACCACCACAATTAGGGTCGACCATCTTTGGTCTGAGTTAAAACATTGGTTTATGAAGAATGCCGATAGCTCCAAACACTGACCACCACAATTAGGGTCGACCATCTTTGATCTGAGTTAAAACATTGGTTTATGAAGAATGCCGATAGCCCCATACACTAACCACCACAATTAGGGTCGACCATCTTTGGTCTGAGTTAAAACATTGGTTTTTGAAGAATGCCGATAGCTTCAAACACTGACCACCACAATTAGGGTCAACCGTGTTTGGTCTAAGTTAAAACATTGGTTTATGAAGAAAGCCGATAGCCACAAACACTAACCACCACAATTAGGGTCGGCTGTCTTTGGTCTGAGTTAAATCATTAGTTTATGAAGAATGCCGATAGCTCCAAACACTAACCACCACAATTAGGGTCAACCATCATTGGTTTGAGTAAAAACAGTGCAATTTCAATCAGGGACAATTGGTCTTCCTCATTCCACTGCTCCTTCCCTGATCCTAGTGATGCCAAATTCCAATCCAGATAGCGACAAGTATAAATTATTTGCGTAATTGGCTTGACTCGACCAGGGTTAGACTCCCATGACCGTCCAAAACCAGAGGTGCGCGCTCAACTCATTCGGCCATCTTGTCTTACATTTGTGTGGCATGCAGTCCCTTTTGCATCTGGCACCATGCTGGGTAGTTAAAAGATTCACCCCGTACTTCCAGTACAGGGGTGAAAACAAACCCATTAGAAAAGCTGGCGAAGAATTTCGACATGCTGGGTTAATTAACTGAGCTGGTAAATTCTTAATTTAAGAATCACAATATATTCTTTATGTACGTCTTCATATTTACCCACTACCTTTGAGTTGAAAAATATAATAAAACATCTAGTTTAATAAGTTTTAAAAGTGAAATCGATGGCGTTCTGTGGCCGCCATCTTGTCTTTTTGGATTCTCTCCCATTTCACCAACTCTGTGCCGATATATGTAGCCATTTGATCCTGGAACCACAGTTTCTAGTTCATGTCCCATACTAAAGCTATTTTTGCCCGTATTTACACTACGGTGTCCTTCACCCGTGTACTACACAAGTACCGGGTGAATCTTTTATCTACGTGCTGGGTAGTTATGACAGGTGGGTGGCAGTGTTGTTGGGAGGTTAGTGTGTGGACAGGTGAGAGTGCAGGTAGTGGTGACAGAGGGCGGAGAGTGGCTTCCTATTTCGCAAGTTGAAGAGTAAATGCAAAATAGATGGGAAGAAGAGGAAATAGTAATGAAAAATACCTTATTGGAATTAGGCTGTAATTGAAAGCCTGGCTTGTGGTCTCTCTTTGTTAACTCTTTTCACTATAAGCTAAGAATTAAGTCAATCAAAAATTGATATAATTTTATTGGTAAACTGATGTATTTTTTGGAAAGGTTTGATTGGGAAATACGATTATTCGCTTACGCAGTAAATGGTAAAAATTGTGAATTTTAAGGGGCTTTGCATCCTAGAACCATCAGGAGGGGTACTGACTTGTGATAGTGTAGACCCATTGTGACTTTATAGTGTTGCCCCTCTAGACAACTTATCTGTCACTAGTGCCAGCATCATGACCTGATATCACACTCAGTCACTGAACATGCATGTCCTTTCCGCTATCCTGTTAATGCCGAATGCCAGGCTAGGTAATGACAAGTACAAATTTGATAAGTCATTGCTTTGACGGGGGGTTGGGGGGTTGGGGTTTAAACACAAGAACCCCTCCTCAAATAAAAGTGGCAGCCAACAGTTCAAGTTGTGTGGGAATTCCCCTAATACGTAATGTCTTTTTATTTGTCTGTGTGTGTGTTTAAAAAAAATAAAAGCCATTCACATAGATGAGGTGTGGGAGTTTTAAATAGTGCTGGGGGACCTGGTACAGTGGCCGAATCGGTAGAGCGCAGACTTCCAGTGCGGAAGGTCGGGATTTCGAATCCCAGCCGAGTCAAACCAATGACTTATAAAATTGATAATTGTCGCTACCCAGACTGCCTCTCAGCATTAACAGGATAGGACTTGATAGGTGTTCTCCTATTGGTTCCTGACAGTGTTTCTCCTGTGTGTATTGTATTTGTAAGGGATATGGAGGGAGGTGGGGAGGAGGGGAGGAGGGTGAATGGCCATTTCAAAATGATTTCAGCGGTTCTTTCAAGGGGGCGTTGTAGCGACTTAATTGTGTCACTGCTCAGCGTTCATTGGGACTCAATAAATAACCAGCAGGTACACACGATAGCCCCCCTCCCCGACATGGTCATGGATACACTCATCACCCCCTCCCCCGCCCTCCTCCTTCTCCGCCCCACATACTCACAGACTCACGCACTCACACTCACACACCCAATGCATCCACACACACCACACCCTATATTACACACTCACACGCAATACACACTCACACACCGCACTACACACGCGCTTCCGTACAGACCACACACACACACATAACCAAGCACACCCACCACACACTCTCACACACCACACTGCACACCTACATACATAGCCAAACACCACCACACACTCTCACACACCACACTGTACACCTACATACATAGACAAACACCACCACACACTCTCACATACCACACTGTACACCTACATACATAGACAAACACCACCACACACTCTCGCCCACCACACTGCTCACCTACATTCATAGCCAAATGCTAGCACACACTCTCACACACCACACTGTAACCTATATACATAGACAAACACCAGAACACACTTTCACACACTGTACTACACACCTACATACATAACCAAACACCACCACACTCTCTCACACACCACACTGCACACCTACATACATAACCAAACACCACCACACACTCTCACACACCACACTGATCACCTACATACATAGCCACACACCACCACACACTCTCACACACCGTACTACACACCTACATGCATAACCAAACACCACCACACACTCTCACACACCACACCCATACACCCCACACCTATGCAGACCACAGACCACACACACACACCACCTCCGCTTGCCCAGTCATCAGGATCCGGCGGCTTAGTGAGGCGAGTTATGTGACGTCACGCTCCCCGACGTTGACTTCCGGTGTAACGTAGCCGCGGTTGTCGGTGTAACGCGAGCGGCACTTGGGCCACATAATTAATGTCGTCCCCGCCGGGGGGTGGGAAGGGGATGGGGTCACGTGATTAGGGTCACTTGACTGTGTATTTGAAAGTCACCTGAACCGAGCCCCGTCTACTAATGCCCCTCCTGCCTCCTGCCTCCTCCTTCCTGCCCCCTCCTTCCTCCCTCCTGCCTCCTGCCTCCTGCCTCCTGCCTCCTCCCACCTCCTTCCTCCCTCCTCCCTCCTCCCTCCTCCCTCCTCCCTCCTCCCTCCTCCCTCCTCCCCCCTCCTCCCTCCTCCCTCCTCCCACCTCCCTCCTCCTTCCTCCCTCCTCCTTCCTCCCCTCCCTCCCTCCTCCCTCCTCCATCCTCCCTCCTCCCTCCTACCTCCTCCCTCCTCCCTCCTCCCTCCTCCCTCCTCCCTCCTCCTCCTCCTTCCTCCTCCCACCTCACTCCTCCCCACCTCCTCCCTCCTTCCCCTTCCCCTTATCTCCCTATCCCCCTCCTCCTGTCCTTCCCCCTACCCCCTCCCTATCCCCCTTCCTTCTTTTCCTCTCTCTTCCATCTCTCCCCTCCCTTCCAAACCTTCCCTCCACTCTCTCGTGTCATTCCCCCTCCCCCTGCGCTTCCTTCCTACCTCTTCACTCCCTTCCCCACTCCCCTTACAATCTCGTCCCTTCCTTTCTTCCCCCATTCTCCTGTCTTTCCCGTTGTCCCCCCTCCCCTTCCCGCTCACTCCCCCTTTCCCTCTTGCACCTTCTCATTCCCTTGTCCCTTCCCCTCTCCCTTGCCCCTCTCCCTCCCCTGTCACGTTCCTCTTCTTTCTCTTCTCCCTCCCCTTTACCCCTTTCCCCTTCCTAAGCTACTCCCCTCTGCCCTACCCCCTCCCCTCCCCTCCCCTCCCCCCTCCCCTATGGGGAGTCGCTGGGATTGAGCTGGGTACGAGGCTGTAAATACGAAACTAACCGGAGAGGGCGTAAATCAGGCCTCGTTCTGATACCGGCGAGCCGTAACCTGGATCTGACTTAACCTTGATCCGCGCCACCACCACCACCACCACCACCACCACCACCACCACCACTATCACTATCACTATCACTACCACCACCACCACCACCACCACTACCACCACCACCACTACCACCACCACCACCACTACCTCCATCATCACCACCACCTCTACATCACCACGACCTCCACCACCAGCACCACTACTACCTCCACCACCTCCACCTCCACCACCAGCACCAGCTCCAGCACCACCACCGCCACCACCACCACCACCTCCACCACCACCAGCACCACCACCTCCATCACCAGCATCACTACCACCACCTCCACCACCTCCACTTCCACAACCTCCATCTCCACCACCACCACAATCAACACCACCAGCACCACCACCTCCATCATCACCACCACCTCCACCACGTCCACCACCTCCATCATCACCACCACCATGTCCACTGCCACCACCACGTCCACCAACACCACCATACACCCACCACCTCCACCACCACCACCTCCAGCATGACGACGACCACCACCACCACTTCTACCACTACCACCTCCCCAACCACCAACTCCTCCACCACCACCAGCTCCACCACCAGCACCACCACCTCCACCACCACCACTACTACCATCACCACCACCACGACCAACACCATTACCACTAACATCACCACTACCACCACCACCATTACCACCACCACTACCACCACCACCACCTCCAGCACCACCTCCAGCACCACCACCACCACTACCACTACCACTACCACTACCACCACCACCACTACCACCACCACCTCCAGCACCACCACCTCCAGCACCACCACTACCACCACTAATACTACCACCACCACTACCACTATCACCACCACCACTACCACCATCACCACCACCAATACCACTACTCCCACCACCACCTTTGCAGCTTTTAAGTTGTATAGTCCAGTGGTTTTAAATTTCTGTATTTTTTCTGAGATAAATATATTAGATCGATCACTAGTATCTACTTTACATTAGTTCAAAGTTACTTTTATTTTAAATGGTAAACTTTTGAAATATTTTGAGTGCAAACATGGAAAATTAGTTTCGGCAAGCTTGCCAAAACTCTGACACCATAGACTTATGCAGTAACAGGTTCTGTTAAATTGACTCAGTATTGCCTTCTACACAGAAACAAATGCTTAATAAGTGCATCAGTATCTCAGTTAGATATGTAAAATCAAATCTAGATAATTGGTTTGGTTTTGAAAATGTTATATTTCATTGGACTATGCAGCTTTAAGGCGGGGTGGCAACGTGCACCTCACACCTCTTCAACACGTCAACTTGCCGGGCAGACGACAGCCTGTAGCAGACGGTCACGTGACTATCCATTACATGCCGTGTGTGACGTCACAAGCGGGGGTGGCCCCCGGATGTGTGCTAATGGAGAAGTTGTGGAAACGAGGGTGCCGCGCGTTCTGTACCGTGTAGACTGGGATCTAGCTTCCATATACGTAGGCACCCGCAGCTCCGTACCACCTTAGATTACAAATATATATCTATTTTTTATTGAAAATGTATTAATTATGTATTAGTATTATGTTTTATGGCGTTTCATTCCAGCGTGTGTTATTGTAATAGCATTTTATTCCATTGCCGCAAAAGTTTCCGTCCCACCTAAAAATCCCAAACTAAGGCCCCCCCCCCATGATATTATATATATATATATATATATACTATATATATAGACTTTATATATATTATATATCTATTTATATTATATATATATCGAGTGACAGTATAGACTACATCACGGTTCCGACTGCGCATGCGCTGGAAACGGAGTTGGGAGCAAAGCAAAGGCGTACAGCCATTGAGTTTGCCGATACGCATAGGGCAAAACTGGCATTTTATTCAAAATAACTAGAAATACATAACAATTTGGCATAAACATGGACAGAAGGATGCAATATAATAATATAATGAATATGTTTAAGACACAACTCTCCATAAAACATAGAATATAAATAGAAACATGAATAAAATAAATAAAACTGACTCTGGCTATGGCTCTAACACTAGTCTGATTGCCTAGATTTGTCTAAATCTAAATGCACATGGCATAAGATGTGCTGGTTATATTGATATAAATGCAATGCTGGATAAAAGATTAATATCTTAATTTATTATATATATATTTTTTAGTTGGTATTCTATGTTTCAAACAAGAGCTGAGATGAGCTGAAACTAGCACATTTCATAGCTGCACCCAGTGTATTAGCATGTGCCATGTGCTTCTCGTGGCTTTGTTTTGCTCTGATGCATCCGACAATGCACCGCGCCGCTGGAACCGTGATGTAGTCTATTCGCGGCACTGGGAGGGTTGGGGTTGGTGGCGCCACCTGTCCCAACATTGAAAGGGGGTTCACCCATAAAGTAGTACACAACATAAGGGTGACCAATATAGGGAATCTTCCCTGATGTGCCTTTATTCTCGCATAATTCTTATACATCATAGCACTAGAGCTGAGAGCTACGAGCCCAGTATAGGCTACCACAAGCCTGCATCAAAGAAGAGGATAATAATAATAGTAATAATATATATATATATATGTGTGATGTATAACGCATTATACGAGTATGAATGAAAGGGGAACATATACTGTATATATATCTATTCCTCCATGGTGCATCGGTGGGCGAGGGCCCCCCTCGCACCACACACACTGGACACATATATATATATATATATATATATATATATATATATATCTCCAGTGCGACTGACACTGGTCTACATCCGGTGGAGGCAAAGAGGGTAGGTGGAGCCACCGGTAGACTGTTGGTCTTACGGAGTATAACAAGTAATAATAATAATTAACCCTTACATATCTTTATACTCGCATAATTCGTTATACATCACATATATATACATATATATACACATATATATACATATATATATACATATATAATATATACACACATATATATATACATATATATACAAAATAAAAACAAGCGAGTGGGGCGAGGCAGGCACTCCGGCAGCGTATATATAGGCCAACGCAGGACCGAAGCACCGCCGGAGCAGGCTCGCAGCAAGGTGGAATAGTGCCAGTGAATCAATAGACCATTTCGTAATAACGTTGGGTAACATATTCAAATGGGCATAATGTATTTTACGCCTACCTATATTCACATAATTATTTATACGCCTTATATATATACACATATAATATATATATATATATATATATGTATATATATACACATATATATATATATACACATATATATGACACTGCAGGGATTATATATATGTATATGTATATATATAAATTTTATATATCATATAACACGTGCAGTGTTACGCAATGTAAATCGCTACTCGCTGACATTACTCCAATGGCTGATGACCTTTGTTACTGGCTTACATTAAAGCGGCAACATCTGATGCGCAACACATTTTCAAAGGTAGCGTAGTGTTCATCATTGAAGAAATTGTTTTTGATTTCGTCTGTTCTCTCTTTTCTTTTAAAGAGACAGTTTTACAGTTGACCGCAATAATATGACCAATATAATTTTACATATTTGGTATTCATAACGATAAAATAATATGACTAGCTGTTTGTTCTCTGGGAAGTTAAAAAAAAATGTCATCCCAAACCCACAACTCATGCACCTTCCTCCTCCCTCAGAGTCACACCCACACACATAGGATACCTCCTTCCTGTCTCATCCCTCCTGCAATACCTGCGGGTAGGCAGGTATTGCAATACCTCAGGGAGTTTGACACCCCTGCCCTGCAGAGTTTTAAAGCACTGCCTTGTGGTACAGGTTCTTGACAGAACCGAAGGCTTAGGGAGCAAACCCTGAACAGAAAACCATGTCACTGTGGCAGCATCAAGGGCAGTTGATGTATGAAACTCCCAACATCTCCTGACCAGCCACTGCAGGGACAAATAGTTTTGCGCCTGTCTGGACATGTTCTTGCCAGTGTGAAACCTCTATTTGTTCCCCGAGAGAGTACCGCAGGGACCTTGCAAAAGCCAGCAGCACTTCAACACTTTTGCAGGCAGCTTTCATGAAATGTAAGGATACCATCAAGAGAAACCTGAAGCTGAGAGACATTAAGACCGACTCATGGAAGCAACTCTCACAGCAGAGAGCTAAATGGAGAGCGGCAGTCAAGTAATGAAAGCCGTCTTTGTCGCATCGCGACCGACAGCATGATGATGATGTCGTCTCCTCTCTCCTCCCTCCTCCCTCCTCCCTCCTCCCTCCTCCCTCCCCCTCCCCCATCCTTCTCCCTCTTCCTTCCCGCTCCCCCTCCCCCTTTCGCCTCCCTCCAACCCCTCTAACTCCGACCCTCCTCCTTCTTCCCTTCTCCCCCTTCCTCTCCTCCCTCCTCCTTCTCCTTTCTCCCTCACCGTTCTTTCGCCTCCCTGTACCCTCCTCCCTCCTCCTTCCTCTTTGCTGCTTCCTCCCTCCCCCCTCCTACCCGCGCCCGCGCCCCCTCCTCCCCCCCCTCCCCCTGTCCCCTGCCCCCAAACTTCACACCTCATTATACACCTCTGTGACAAGTGGCGAGATGGTGTGGGGTGTGACAACAACAATGATGACAACCACAGCAACAACAACAATAAAACTCATGGATTCATGGAATCGTAATGCTGCAAGCTGCTCACATAATGACCCATTGTCGCTAGGTGGCGCGTCTATCGTCAGGAGGCGCCACCGGGGGTGGGGGTATTGGGGTGGGTGGGTGGTTCCTGTCTGCTAAGCGGCTGGTTTGCTTTGAACAGTGTGTGTGGGGGGGGGGGGGGGGGGGGGGACACATACACTTATACTGAGTCATCACTCGCACAGACCGTGATATATGTGCTTACATATGGACTTACACAGACACTCACACAGACACTCACACACACTCACAACCACCCCCTATCACACAAGCACTCACACAGACCGTGATATATGTGCTTTCACATGGACTTACACAGACACTCACACATAACCTCACATATTCACTCACAATCACACACTATCTATCACACAAACACTCACACATACCGTGATGCGTGTACTTACACATGGACTGACACAGACACTCACACAGACACTCCCATACACTCACAACCACACACTATCACACAGGCACTCGCACAGACCGTGATATGTGTGCTTACACATGGACTTACACAGACACTCACATAGACACTCACACACACTCAAAACCACACACTATCACATAGGCACTCACACATACCATGATATATGTACTTACACATGGACTTACACAGACACTTACACAGACACTCACACACACTCACAACCAAACACTATCACACAGGCACTCGCACAGACTGTGATATATGTGCTTACACATGGACTTACCCAGACACTCACACAGACACTCACACACACTCACAACCACACACTATCACACAACCACTCACACAGACCGTGATATATGTACTTACACATGGACTTACACAAACACTCGCATAGACACTTACACACACTCACAATCACACACTATCTATCACACAAGCACTCGCACAGACCGTGATATATGTACTTACACATGGACTTACACAAACACTCGCATAAACACTTACACACACTCACAACCATGCACTATCACATACGCTCACACACTAACAAAACACACTCATATATATATATATATATATATACACTGATAAGGTTACACTCACAAACTCATATGCCTTGATTTCCTCCCACATACTCATATATACATATACATATACACTGACACTGATACACTCACACACTCATAGTCATATGCCTTGATTCCCTCACACACACTCATATATATATATACATATACACTGACCGTGACACTTATAGTGATACACTCACACACTCATATGCCTTGATTTCCTCACACATACTCATTATATATATATATACATATACACTGACACTGATACACTCACACACTCACAAACTCATATCCCTTGATTTCCTCACACATACTCATATATACATATACACATACACGGACACTGATACACTCACACACTCATAGTCATATGCCTTGATTTCCTCACACATACTCATATATATATATATATATATATATATATACATATACACTGACAATGATACACTCACACACTCATATGCCTTGACTTCCTCACACATACTCATATATACATATACACATACACGGACACTGATACACTCACACACTCATAAAGTCATATGCCTTGATTTCTTCACACATAATCACATGTAATATATACATATACACTGACACTGATAGTGATACACTGACACACTGATATGCCTTGATTTCCTCGCACATACTCACACACACACACACACACACATATATATATAATATATATATATATATATATATCTATATATATATATATATATATATATATACATATACACTGACACTGATACACTCACACGCCGATATGCATTGAGTTCGTCACACATACTCACACACCCCACCACTCCACGTCACAGGGCGTGCTTCTGTGGCCGCCCCTTTGCGTGTGTGTCCGGGGGAGGGGCTGGGCTGGGGGCAGGAGGGGTGTGTGTGTTGGAGATGGTTATTTGCAGACGCTATCAACACTCGCATTGTCCGCTGCACATGTTGAAATGCCCCCCCCCCCCCTCCCACCCTCCCATCACCCTTCCCTGTCTCCTCCTCCCACTCTCCCCCTCCCAGCTCCCCATCTGCCCTGCCCCTCTCCCACCCATCCCTCCCCCCCCCCCATCCCCTCCCTCCATGTCCGGTCAAATCCCCAAAGTGTCCACATACATTGTATATTACATGTGAAGAGTTCAGGCGCAAAACCACGTGCACGGCAATCCAAAAAAAGTATTTTAAATGTATTAATTTTGACCTGAAAATGATTTTAATTCTCACGAATTCCACTTTTCATATGATTATATGGCCATGGAGCAATTAAATAAAAAGTAGGAATATAAATCTTTTGTTGTTGTTGAAGGTTTGATTCCGATGTTTATCACCATTTTTGGATTGGCGTTTACATGGTTTCGCGTCTGAACTCTTCCTGTGCAATACATGCTTCCTAATTCATAATGAACCCGCGTTTTTGCCAAAGCCATATCAAAGTCGAAGCCAAAGCTTGGTTAAACCAATGATCGGTTAACCCAAACAAATTTCTAGGGTCCCTTCAAGTTTGGTTTAACAGGGTTATACTGTACTAGGTTAGAAAGTAAGAAGGACATGTGCCCTGCTTCTATTCTCACCCTAGACCCATCCCCTCTATGAAACAGCAACAACTGCACAACTATCATATGCATCATTAAAGGCACAGTAACATGACCGAAGCAGTTTTTTTCTTATATACATAATCATCATGATTAAATATAAATATTCATAGTTTGTCTATATTGAAACAACATATTTTGTTAGTTCGCAAAGTCGTCATGAGTTCACACTTTGACAAGTCGATACCTGTCCTAATATTACCTTAGATATTGCTAGGACTTAAACTCAAACAAGCAGGTGCTCTTGACATGAAATATCAGCGGGGCAACAATATAAAGCCACTATGCATGCTTGCTGTCAGAAGTCGGTAACTACTGTGAATAGTTTGGTATGGCCTCAGATGTTCCTAGGACGAAAAACACCATCCACTTACTCACTCACTGATTCAAATCAATCAATGTTATGGTGTGCAGTCAATATTTTGACGCAAATTCAAAACCAGTTTTCCAAATATTATCCCCTGGTGCCTATTTAGTAAACTAACGCCTCCCCGAAGCCCACCAGGGGGCACTGGATACGCATGTCACGATGACCTTGACCACTTGGAGGCTTGACCTGGATTCGGTTAAACATGCCCTTATCAGGGCAGTGCCCAGGTAAACACTGTGTAAACGGATCCCGGTGGCCTTGACCTTAACCCGCTGCACGTGACCTGACACTAAGGTCACTGGCTATGGTCAAGGTCACTTGCAACTGTATCAACCCGGAATGTTGGTTTTGGCCGGAAGTGTCACTGGGAGTGTCAGCCTGTGCCAGTTTGGGGTGTGAAGTTTGACACTAGGTGGCGCCCTCTGCGTCCACTCCCAAGGTCACGCTTTATGCCCGCCATACACCTAATGGGTGCCCGTTTGTGGTGTGAAGTTTGACACTAGGTGGCGCCCTCTGCATCCACTCCCAAGGTCACGCTTTATGCCCGCCATACACCTGATGGGTGCCTGTTTGTGGTGTGAAGTTTGACACTAGGTGGCGCCCTCTGCGTCCACTCCCAAGGTCACGCTTTATGCCCGCCGTACACCTAATGGGTGCCCGTTTGTGGTGTGAAGTTTGACACTAGGTGGCGCCCTCTGCGTCCACTGCCAAGGTCATGCTTTATGCCTGTCGTACACCTAATGGGTGCCCGTTTGTGGTGTGAAGTTTGACACTAGGTGGTGCCCTCTGTGTCCACTGCCAAGGTCACGCTTTATGCCTGCCGTACACCTAATGGGTGCCCGTTTGTGGTGTGAAGTTTGACACTAGTTGGCGCCCTCTGTGTCGATGCTTTATGCCCGCCATACACCTAATGGGTGCCCGTTTGTGGTGTGAAGTTTGACACTAGGTAGCACCCTCTCTGTCCACTGCCAAGGTCACGCTTTATGCCTGCCGTACACCTAATGGGTACCCGTTTGTGGTGTGAAGTTTGACACTAGCTGGTGCCCTCTGCGTCCACTGCCAAGGTCACGCTTTATGCCCGCCGTACTCCTGATGGGTGCCTGTTTGTGGTGTGAAGATTGACACTAGCTGGCGCCCTCTGCGTCCATGCCCACCGTACACCCACCGAGTGCATGTCTGATGCTATGTAGTGGGGTCTGTCTACTCCAATGCTCACCATTAAAGCCCGCCGTAACCCACCGTGTGGGTGTCTGATGCTATGATGTGTGGTCTGTCTACTCCAATGCTCACCAGTAAAGCCCGCCATAACCCACCGTGTGGGTGTTTGATGCTATGGTGTGGGGTCTGTCTACTCCAATGGTCACCATTAAAGCCTGCCGTACACCCACCGATTGCGTGTCTGATGCTATGGTGTGGGGTCTGTCTACTCCAATGGTCACCATTAAAGCCCGCCGTACACCCACCGATTGCGTGTCTGATGATATGGTGTGGGGTCTGTCTACTCCAATGGTCACCATTAAAGCCCACCGTACACCCACCACGGGCTAGTTTGTGGTGTGAATTTTGACATTAGTTGTGCTCTCTCCGTCCAGTCACAATGTCCCCCTTAATGCTTGTGGACTCTCGGTGTGTCTACTTCCCACTCAGTCTGCAGTTCCGATGAATCTACTCCCCATCCACTGTGCACTTCCGGTACAACTACTCCCCATGCACTGCACACTTCCGGTGAATCTACTCCCCCATCCACTGCACACTTCCGGTGCATCAACTCCCCATCCACTGTGCACTTCCGGTACAACTACTCCCCATGCACTGTGCGCTTCCGGTGCATCTACCCCCCATCCACTGCACACTTCCGGTGCATCTACCCCCCATCCACTGCACACTTCCGGTACATCTACTCCCCATGCACTGTGCACTTCCGGTGCATCTACCCCCCATCCACTGCACACTTCCGGTGCATCTACTCCCCATCCACTGCACACTTCCGGTGCATCAACTCCCCATCCACTGTGCACTTCCGGTACAACTACTCCCCATGCACTGTGCGCTTCCGGTGCATCTACCCCCCATCCACTGCACACTTGCGGTGCATCTACCCCCCATCCACTGCACACTTCCGGTACATCTACTCCCCATGCAATGTGCACTTCCGGTGCATCTACCCCCATCCACTGCACACTTCCGGTGCATCTACTCCCCATCCACTGTGCACTTCCGGTGCATCAACTCCCCATCCACTGCACACTTCCGGTGCATCTACTCCCCATCCACTGTGCACTTCCGGTGCCTCTACTCCCCATCCACTGTGCACTTCCGGTACATCTACTCCCCATGCACTGTCCACTTCCGGTGCATCTACCCCCCATCCACTGCACACTTCCGGTGCCTCTACTCCCCATCCACTGTGCACTTCCGGTGCCTCTACTCCCCATCCACTGCACACTTCCAGTACATCTACTCCCCATCCACTGCACACTTCCGGTGCATCTACCCCCCCATCCACTCCACACTTCCAGTGCATCAACTCCCCATCCACTGTGCACTTCCGGTGCATCTACCAGCCCTTCACAGTGCACTTCTGATGCGCCTACCCCCCTCCTTCACAGTGCACTTCCAGTGTGTCTATGCCTCTCTTTGCACTGCACATCCGGTGTGTCTACATCCCTCCTTCACAGGGCACTTCCGGTGCGTCTATCCCCCGGTGCCTCCACCCTCCCCCCGGGCACTGTGCACTTCCGGTGCGTCTACCCCCCTCCTTCACAGTGCACTTCCGGTGCGTCTACCCCCGTGCACTGTGCACTTCCGGTGCGTCTACCCCCAGTGCACTGTGCACGTCAGGTCCGCTTACCCCCCAAAGCACTGTCCACATCCGGTACATTTACACCCCGTGCTGTGTGCTTTTGCAGCAGTGTGACCACGCCACCATTGTTCTATCGAACTGACCCTGCGTGCACTCTGACAACATTTGTGAATCATACGTGGGAAGGAAATGTAAGCCTCCCCCACGGACGCTATTGTGTCTTCTCACACCAGGGGGCGCCCCCCTCGTACCAAGGGAGCCCCCCCCCCGCCCCCCCTGGGAGGCTATTGTCTTCTCACACCGGTGATGCGGATTCCGAGGGACACCAGTTTGCCAGGGACACTTCCATTCAAATGCATTGTTAACGGCCGTGGGAAAATCTTCATACAGAAGAAGTCAAATATCTCCCAAATTACACCATCTAGAAACAAATCGCTTGGTAAACATATAGAAAACATCTTTACCATAAAGTCTATATTAAATTTATAAGGTTAGGGTTCTGGAATTCTATTAATTTTGAATAAAACTAATGTTTTACACTGCACGTACCATCAAACTCAAGGCATTGTCAATGGTCGTGAGCAATGTTCTATACAGAAAATACAGAAGTCAAATATCTCTCAAATTACACCATCTAGAAACAAATTGTTTGGTACACATATAGAAAACATCTTTATCAAAAACATTATATTAAATTTATAAGGTTAGTGACGATGCTGTTCGATTTTGACGCATGTGCAGAAGCGATGTGTCCCTCACAAACTGGTGTCCCTGGGAATCCGCAACACCGGGACACTTTCCGTACTACTGGTACCGGTGGTAAAGGTGCATAGTCCGATGGTTTTGAGCTTATGTCATTTTCTGATATATATTATATTGATTGTTGAAATCTACCTTACTTTAGCTTGAAGTAACATTGATTTAAAATTACTAACTTAAGAGATATTTCAAGTGTAAACATGCAAGATTAATGTTGCCATGCCTCTGAGAACTAGGCTCCCATAGGCTTCAGCATTAAAGTTGCATAGTCCGATGGTTTTGAATTTCTGTATTTTTCTGAGATGAATATATTAGATCGATCACTAGTATCCACTTTACATTAGTTCAAAGTTACTTTTATTTTAAATGGTAAACTTTTGAGATATTTTGAGTGCAACCATGGAAAATTAGTTTTGGCAGGCTTGCCAAAACTCTGACACCATAGACTTCTGCAGTAACAGGTTCTGTTAAATTGACTCAGTATTGCCTTCTATGCAGAAACAAATGCTTAATAAGCGCATCAGTATCTAAGTTAGATATGTAAAATCAAATCTAGATAATTGGTTTGGTTTTGAAAATTTGATATTTCATTGGACTATGCAGCTTTAACCGGTTCTATTAAATTGACTTAGCACGCCCTTCTATGTAGCAACACATACTTACTAAGTGCATCTGTATATAAGTTTGATATGTAGGTTCAAATCTAGATAAGTGTGGGAGGGGGGGGGGGGTTTGTCCGCAGCATACATCTGCCTCCAATCCCTAGCACAAGTTTCCTCATTTTTCATTTCCTGAAATCCAACTTGCATAATTCGATGGTTTTAAATTTCTGACATTTGCTGAGGTAAATACGATCGATCTAATGTACTTTCCTGGGGTTTGAAGTAACTTTGATTATAAATGGTTAACTTTAGAGGTATTTGAAGTTAAATTAAAGTACATATTTTTCTCTAAATCGACCGACCTTGGGACCAACTTTTTAGGTGGTCCATTTACGGAGGTAGGTTTGGGTAGTTAAAATATGGTTACAAAAAATACAATGGTATTGTTGGGACCCAAATAAAGAGATCGATATAGGGGAGTGGTCGATCTGTGGATGTGGTCGATCTGTGGAGGTGGTCGGTTAGAGAGGTTTTAATAAATGTCAAATCAGTTTATGCGAGGATGTCAAGATTTTGGCACCATATGCCTAATGCCTAGTACACACCTCCCGTATAGGATTCGCGCACTAAAACCGGCGACTCAACCCGACCCGCTTAAAACTGAAAACGGGCCGATTCGTTTTTCGAATCGCGAATCGCAATCGTAATCGGCCGGTTTTAGCCCTAAAACTGAGGTTTTATGCGCGAATCGCAATCACTAGGTGTGCGCAGGGAGCGCACACCTTGCGATTTTTGTGTGCGAAACGGGCAGTTTTAGATCGTATACGGTAGGTGGGTGCGCACAAACGGTAGGTGTGTACCAGGCATAAGCAGTAACAGGTTTAATAGCTAGGTTCTCATCTGTGTATATTTATTAGCATGGGCTGAAAGATCTCTGCAAATTCGTGGCTTTCTGCGATTGTTGATAATCGTTGATTTCTGCCCATTGGGCATTATAAAGTTTGTGAATAATGTCACTGTTTCTTAATGCCGCATATATCTGGGCAAATATTTAATAGAATTGAAATAAGTATAGTTTTGCCTGTAAGGTAGAAGAAATAGTTTTTTTTAAAACGTTGTAGTGTATTCCTACGCTCACCCGTCCATGCCAAGGTTAAAGAAATGCCGAAAGTAGTCCTGTAACAAATTTTATTTTAGCGGGGACACGAGGCTTCAATGATGGCACATTACAGATATACCATCATTAAAGTCTAGCATACCTTCTATAATAGCAGCATTGTCGGAAATTTCGTCGACAACCCAATTTCAATAAATTTCAAACCCGACAGAGACGAATAAAAATAGCAGAAAAAACACTACCGACACAACACACCAAACAAGTAGTAGCCAATTAGTTCTTAGCTTTTAAATTAACACCGTTTTAGTAACTACTGCAGTCACTACCCATCATGTCTAATAATATGAAATTGAACCCACCGTCAATTTAGAACCAAAATATCATTATAAATTTGTTGTAGTCTAACTGTATAGCATTACTAACCATATAGTGTCAATAACCGTCGTGGTCGCCAGTATGTAATGTCTACGGCTCGAATCTGTGGTTGTCTGGGCAGGCTATAATGAAATCAATACAGACAAAGAGAAAGGAAGAGTATAAAGTGGGAAAGAAGAGAGAGAGTCAAGCCCTCTGGTTTATTATTTATATGGTACATGGATTCAATGTAGAGTATCACCCCACCCTATTCCCCCAATGGGAAACAATCATTCCTAGCTCTACCAATAGGAATCCAGCATTTCTGTTCTCCATGGTTACCAGTGATCTGCCCACCACCACCAAGCTGTCAGGCTCCCCTGGCCACGTCGTGAGCGTGGTGATCCTAATTAGCAGAAGGGGTAGGCTCTCAGTGCCCCTTACACACAGCCCTTCCATCACCACTTTGTCTATTTACCTCTCAATCAAGCACCACCAGCACCTACATTTATATACATACATGCACCTAGTCACGTATACCCGATCAGTAATAGAACATTTGCATTCCCCCACCAATGCAGTTAATCGGAATATTTTACATTGGTTTAGATGGTGGGGTGCTGGAGGCTGACCAGGCGGTTGGTTCTTGGAATGTTACGTCCTGGCAACATCTAAGGTCATATCAGGATGGGTACCGATTCAAACCAATGACTTAACAATGTATACTTGTCGCTTCCTAGCCAGGTGCACGGCATTATTAGGATAGGGCAAGGACTGGTTAGCGCAGTGTTAGGATAATGTGACTGAGTGGGAATATCAGGTCATGGTGCCTGCAGCCTGGTCGGCCAGTGGGGCAGCACTATAAAGTAGCCATCAGTGTGCACTGTCACAAGTCGGTACCCGTCCTGATATGATATTAGATGTTGCCAGGACATAACGCTCCAACAAGCAACCAACCATCTGCAGTCAATGTTGTGACCCTACTGTCGCTCACTGTAAATTGTTGGTGCTTTTTTTTCACAGAGGCTACTTGGATCGCTGATTTTGAAATGAAAGGTTCAATGCTCTTAGCTGTGAATGTTATTGTATTTTGCCTATGATTTCCACATGTGTATGATAAATGTTGTGGATAGTATTTGCTAACGGCCAGCCGCCCTCTCTCTTGACACTTTCAGATACTGCGCTAAGTTCGAAGTGACCAGGGCGCGTGGATCCTGCTTTGCGACAAACAACCCATGGGCACGCAGCCTGAAGAAGGGCCTCACCGTTTGCGTCGAATGCCAGCAGCTCGCCATGAAGCGCAAGCTTGGAGTGCGCTGCAAGGGCCATGGCGTCTTCCTGAAGGAGACGCGATGGAATGCCATGACAGTGCCCGGATGTCATGGCAAGTGGGTGATGACGTCGAAGCACGAAGAGTGCACCTGCAATGCTGGCGAGAACAACGCCTTCATCCTGATCTGATCACGTGACCAGAAGAAGATACCTCACCCATCATCCGCCTGCTCCCATCCTCCTCCTTCTGCCCTTCCTCCTCCTCCGCCTCTTGTCCCTCCTCTCCCTCTTCCTTCCTCCCCTCTCCCCCTCTTCCTTCTCATCCTGCTGCTCCCCCCGCCTGTTTCTTCAATTCTCTCCTCTGGTCCACTTCTGATTGGCATATTGAGGTCACATGGGTCTGATCTGACGCAATTCATCAACCCTCTAATTCATAAGAAAATATTGTGTTTAATGGCGTAAGGCTGGACTGAGTGGGATCCGCAGCATTGAACAATGGAAGAATGGAAAAATGAAATTACATGAATATGCTAAAAGAAAAATATTTAAAGATTATCTCGGGTTAAATAACTAATTTCAAATTGTCGTTCTCTTCTTGTTTTGTTCTTAATTATTTGAGAGGGCTTAGATAGGTATCATGTTTTTAGATACTCTGCTTTTAAAGTTTTATATTTAGAGCTTATTTTAATATGCTATAGAAACAATGATATTATAGTAGAATAATACCGGTAGTATGTTGATTGGTATCTGTAGGTTATTTCCATATTGATCCATCTCTGCAATGTTGCCAGTTACAAATCTTCGACACTGGATGGCAGAGATGCAAGTGTCTACCTAATAGTGTATTCTGGTGTTTTTTTAATACAAGTACTTACTTAAAGTTGCATAGTCCGATGGTTTTGAATTTCTGTATTTTCTTCTGAGATAAATATATTAGATCGATCGCTAGTATCTACTTTACATTAGTTCAAAGTTACTTTTATTTTAAATGGTAAACTTTTGAGATATTTTGAGTGCAAACATGGAAAATTAGTTTTGGTAAGCTTGCCAAAACTCTGACACCATAGACTTCTGCAGTAACAGGTTCTGTTAAATTTGACTCAGTATTGCCTTCTACGCAGTAACAAATGCTTAATAAGTGCATCAGTAATCAAATCTAGATAATTGGTTTTGTTTTGAAAATTTGATATTTCATCGGACTATGCAGCTTTAATAGTGAATCATGCTAGTTTTAAAGTGTGTTCAGCAATTATTAAAGTCTGGACTCTCAGTGACAACACAAACTGGTCGGTTATTAATACGAGTATTCTGAGTTCTGCTGGTCCCTCAGGAACGAGCTGAAGCTGTGACCCAGCATGCCGGGTCACAGCTACAGCGTATCCAGTGAAGGTTGGGGTTAATGCTCCTACATAGACCATATGCTTTAAACTATAGGCACACGCCTCCTGGTGACCAAACGTGGTAGGATAATTGGCATTCGTTTCTTTCTAATGTAAATTGGAATGAAATTGTCCTAGCCAAGATATTTAACATTAAAGTTGCATATAGCGATATAGCGAATGGTAGACAGGAAGTGTGAACACTTATTTGTCTCTCGCTTTTTTTTTTTTTCTTACATTAGTTGTTCCAAGCAGGGGAAATCCCAGTCACAGACGACTGGGCCCGTATGCATGGAGCGGTGTTAGTGGCATGTGGTGTTAAGGCTCTAACACTGGGTAGCTATCACCGTTTATCGGCGGCGTCGAAAACGTATGCATGGCGGCCTAAACGGTGAGTGTTAGCTAAATGTGAATGTATTTATAGATTTGGGAAATCCCTCTGCATTTGTCTCCATATATTTAGCTCAAATCTATTGAATGCGATCATATTTAACAGAATTACATACGCAATAAGTGAAATTTAAGCAAATTAACCCTAAAAACGAAGCGATATTAACGCAGCAGCCGCATTTGCGCCGATATTAATAGTTATATTTTCGAATCGACGAGCGTAAAGTAAACAAATCGCTAATACACTGACGCCAATGCGTAGACGTCGGCCAGTATGGATGTCGACGTCGACGCAGCGGTCGCGACGGCGGCGATTTGTTTACTTTACGTTCGTCGATTCGAAAATATAACTATTAATATCGCCGCCATTGCGGCGGTAGCCTTAATAACGCTTCAAATTTAGGGTTAAATTGGTCAAATTTCACTTATTTGGTAGCTAATTCTGTTAAATATGATCGCATTGAATAGATTTGATAACTAACATCGTCTGTAAACCAGCTTTTTTCTGGTTTAGCTTAACCTAGTTTAAACGCGCGGTGTTAGGCCTAACACTGCTCCATGCATACCAACTTTTCGGCGCTAAACCAGAAATCCCTCCCTAAATGCGGTTTGGCTCTCTAACACTGCTCCATGCATATGGCCCCTGGTCTTCTCCACTCCACTGCTGGTCGATAGAAAGCCCGAGCCTACACTTTTACCGACCCAATGGATTTTTAACCTCCCACACCACATAGACATGGTATGAGAGCAACCGGCCTTTGATGACGCTGAAAGTTATACACAGCGGTGGAAATCCAAATTGCCAGAGCTGGGGGCACGGGGAATCGAACCGCCGACCCTCAGATTAGGAGTCTGACCTAGAAAAAAGTCAGACACTCTAACCACTCTGCCACAGAGAACGCCACTAGTATAGTTCGCATAGTTCGATAGTTTTGAATTTCTGTCATTTAAAAAAAAAATCATTATATTAGATTGATGCATATAATCTATTGTACTTTAGTTTGAAGCAACTTTTATTTTAAATGACTAACTTTGGAGAAATTTGAAGTTGACACATGCCGCATTACCTTGGTTTTCTTAAAGCTGCATAGTCCGATGAAGCATCACATCTTCAAAAACAAAACATTTTTCTAGATTTGATTATTCATATCTAACTTAGACACTGTTGCAATTATTAAGCATTTGTCACCACATAAAAGGGGGTACTGAATCAAATTAACAGAACCTGTTACTGCAGAAGCCTATGGTGTTAGAGTTTTGGCGTGCTTGCCAAAATTAATTGTGTGTATTTGCACTTCAAATATCTCAAAGGTTAGCCATTTAAAATAAAAGTTACTTCAAACAAAAGTAATGTAGATTATAACAATCGACCTAATATATTTATCTCAGAAAATGACAGAAACTCAAAACCATCGGACTATGCAAATTTAAAGCTGCTTAGTCTGATGAAGCACCAAATTTTGAAAACCAAAACACTCACCTAGATTTTATTCTACATATCTAACTTAGATATTGGTGCACTTATTAAACATTTGTTTCCACATAGAAGGGCATACTGAGTCAATTTAACAGAACCAGTTACTGCATATATGCCTATGGTGTTAGAATTTTGGCAAGCTTGTCAAAATCAATTTAGGATGTTTGCACTTCAAATATCTCAAAGGTTAGCCATTTAAAATGAAAGTTACGTCAAGCTAAAGTAAGGTAGGTTATAACAACCAATTAAATATATGTATCTCAGAAAAATGGCAGAAACTCAAAACCATCGGACTATGCAACTTTAACTGGTAACCATGGTAATCCCGAACCCCCGATTGACCCCTGTGTGCAGGCAGTACAGTTCACTGCTGCTACACCAGTGCACGATACACATGCACACACATTGACCACTGTGTGTGCTACCACGTGGCATGCACACCCTGTGTCTGGCATGTACACGGCATCAGCTTTCTGGATTAATGCAGTGTGCTTCCACCAACCTGACTCTCACTAGACCAGAAGCCTGATAATGATATTGGACCTGTTGAATCCCAGCATTGTAATCTCGGAATACTCGTATGGCAGGAAACCTCCATCTCTACTGTAGTGATTATTAATCAAAAGCATATATCATTACACTCATTTAGCTTCTTCGCTAGTTTCTTTTATAAAAGATATTTTAAACTGCATACACCATTTTTGCTGTCAAACCCTCCACCCACCCACGGGGGACCTGACTGGGACACGTGTGGGGTAACTTGGAAGTGACGTATACCTCATGGGTGTATTGGTTTGCGGCTTTTGATCAAGCGCACTAAGCGCTTGTATTAGGTAGGGCACTTGTCAATGGTTCGCGTAAATGTATGTTGATATTGAATCATATATATATAGGTGTTATTACATCAATCATTACTCGGTGTTGGGAACCTATGCATTTCCTAACAACATGTTGTTTAATGACTATCTGTGCAACTTGAATCTTGAAACATGGAAATTAAACAACCCATGATCCCACTCTCTACATATTCAGCTTTGTGAGCTGTTGTAGCTTGAACTTCTCTGTATTCTCAAAGCACAATTGATGAGCAGAATGTTGTTATAATATTACTAATAATGATGATAACAATGACAAAAATATTGGCAAGACCACTCCCTGGTATTAAAATTTACTCCTTTACAAAAGGCAGGTTTATTTTTACAAACATGTTTCTTTTCTTTGAATTTTAAGATTATTAAGCATGCATTGTTTATCTATACTACTAACGTTAAGAGAATACTTATTATATAACTATCTGCATAAATAAATATATTTATATAGGTCTAGCATCTGGTTTGCAATCAATGCACCAATTAATCGCATGCATTTTAATAGATTGTGTAATCCTATTTAATTGCTGTATGATTTCGCCAATGGTGCTAGATAAATGCAATCAAACCAAAGCCCATAGGTATAACATGTGAGTTAAGTAATTTTAGGCAAATACATCAAAAATAAAATCCATTGTTGATTTTAGAAGTTACTATATATACATATATATAATAACTTCTAAAATCAACAATGGATATATATATATGTGTAATTCTATACATACAGTATAATCCTGTTAAACCCAACTTGGAGGGACCCTAGAAATTTGTTTGGATTAACCGATCATTGGTTTAACCAAGCTTTGGCTTTGACGTTGAGTAAGCGTGTATTGCACATGTAATATACAATGTATGTGGACACTTTGATTATTCTTTTCTGTGTATATACAGTATATCCCCATTAAACCAAGCTCGATGAAACCAAATGATCGGTTAATCCAAACTTTTTTTCTGCAGCCTGGCAAAATACTACCATTTGTCATATAAAAAAGTTGGTGGGGGTCTCAGATGACCTTATAACGACATGAAAGTTTGGTTTAACCATACCGGAGTGGCCTGGGGTCCGACAATTTTGTTTGGATTAACCGATCGTTTGGATTAACCGACTTTGGTTTAACCAACGTTTTTATATGATAAATGGTAGTATTTTGCCGGGCCCCCGAAAAAAGTTTGGATTAACCGATCATTTGGTTTAACCGAGCTTGGTGTAACAGGGTTATACTGTATATATGTATACACTAAGTAGAAGAAACACCATTTAGCCTCGTGATGCAAGAGCCCAGCAGTCAGGGGCGTAGCTAGGTGTATGCGCGTACGCCAAAACGTCCACATCGTTTTGTCAAAAATAAATCAAATTAAAAAATAATAAAGAGTGAGAGAGAGAGAGAGGAGGCATGTACTAGTCCGGAGTGTCGAAAACTCAAGTCTAAAATGTGTAAAATCCGCCAGCTTAAGCTTAAGTGGCCCCCTAAACCCCCTGCCGAAATTAGGAGTACACATCGTTAAAGGTCTAGCTACGCCCCTGGCGGTGTACCATTATGTGTGAGTACTTAATCTGTTAAGCCTAATGGTTCCATGCGTATGTCGAAAGGAAATGCCCGCTATTGGTATCTTACTGACTTATGGATTCACTGACAGAACAGCAGAAAGAGTTGAGCGTTGTATTCCCATGTGGCGGGTTGTGGAGTTCAAATCCTGACCAAGTCAAAACAATGACTTAAAAATTTATACTCGTTGCTACCTAGCCTGGTGGTCTGGCATTGCTAGGTTAGGGCAAGGAGCAGTGGAATGAGGAAGCCCAATTGTCCACGATTTAAATTTTCACTACTTAATCAACGAATTAAGAAATAACAAACCTAGTTTTCTCGTTGAGGTGTCTTTAAGTAGCAAGGCAATGGATGCCAGGCACACCAACATTTCATGGGTATGGTCTGCTTAGGTGGTGGGAACAGACAAGGAATGCAAATAATGAGCATGTAACTCATCACAATTAACTGAAATATAACATAGAAATTGATTCCATTTCATTGTTGTCCAGCAGGTGGAGGGTTTGAGGGGCTGAGTTGGTTGCCAAGGCATCACAGAATATGTGCAACCAAATGGTGATGCTTGAAGAGATTGATGAAGGTTCACACAAAGGCTGGCAAATATTTACCAACGTTCACTCAGAGATTGTCAGATGGTGAAGGTTTGCCAAGGTTTGGAGAAGTCTGGTGATGGTTTTGCCCATATTTTCGGAGCTTTACGAAGGTTTTGTGGAGCTTTATGAATATTTTGCAAAAGTTTGAGAAGGTCTGCCCAAAATTTGCAAAGGTTTTGCCAAAGTTTTTGAAGACTGGCGAAAGTTTGGGAATATTTGCGAAGGTTTGCCAAAGTTTGTAATGGTTTGCAAAGTTTGCGTACGCTAACAAAGTTTCACTAAATCTGGCAAGGCTAGCATAGGCTTGGCATGGTTCATGAAGGTTTGCGAAAGTTTGCGAAGGCTAGGCTTGCAAGAGCTGGCAAATGATGTGCAAGCATTGCATATCATGCATGGAATCTGTATAATACTAACGGATACCAATGTACATAACAAACTTCTACTTTTACAATTATTTTGTACACCTTTTTGTTAGGTTTTAGCCCTTCACTAGCCTGTTCTACAATGCTGACTGTTCATTCATTAGTTGGTGTACAGATTGTTACGTGGGTACCAGTGTACACACAGATAACTACTTTCTTTCTACTCATTGATATGTTGTCAAATGATTTGACATGATTCACGCAACAAGCAGACTTTGATTTTAAATTAAGTTAATTATTCAATGTTAGCGACATCATCTGCAGGTGGACGTTGCAGGGGGGGATACTTCCCTGTCTAGTCATTTAGTATTTAAAGATTCGAACAGGACGATTCCACCTCAGTGACTTTCTTAGTGTACCGTAGTGAACCTTATAGTTCAAAATTTCTGCCGAAACATTTTTTAAATAAATCTGTTTTAGTTTTTGTTTCTTTCTTTCTCATTCCTTCACAAACAAATCACAAACAAACAAAATTTAATTCCATCAAACTCTATATATTTAATCAGGTCTGCAACAGTTTGCCACAATTCTTTCTGAAGTGGTGGTGGATTTTCTTTTCACCTTTTTAAAATAAATCTTTTTAATAAATCTTTTTTTTTTCATATTAAAATTTTAGTTTATTGCGATGCCTTCACAAAACACGTGTTGTAAATTCTTTGAATCCAACTAACATGACAGGGATACATTGGGTTCCTGATAATGACATACCATCATGAGTAGCTTGACTGAGTGCATAGCTGCGGTGTATTCATAGATGCCAATGAGAGTGAAGAAATGGCTGAATCTAAAGCATACCTCACAAGTCCATATAGGATATATATAAATATATAGATATATTATTGGGAATCTAATCATGATGCCACACTTCAGGTGTGATTCAATTGAATCCTGAGTTCCATTGAATTCTTGATTGACTTTCAATTGAATCCACCTGGGTGGCATAATTGATGCTCAACAACAGATCCTGCAAGGCATATTGCCTCTGTGTTTAAGGCTGATCTGATATTTTACCTACAGAAGTAATCGATTGTGTAGCCAGCGAAGGAGTCAATTATCATTGCACCGCTTTCCAAGAGTACAACCTTGGTACTGGAGCATGCAACTGTAACAGATTACTAACACCTCAATATTCACAGCTCAAAGCAGAATGCTTGGACAAATTTGGCCCAAATTTAGATATATTATGATTAACACATGTTTGGAGTAAATGTAATGCAGTCCATCATGACTAGATGTTTTGCTGAGTCATCACGGTTGTGAGTGATAATAGGGGTAGAAGAGAAAGAGCTATCATTGTAATACTTACTCATTGTGTGTTCTCTAGGCTGGTGTGACATCCTCATCACATATAAGCAAGGTATCGAAGCGTATCAAACTCATAGGTGAATATAATATGATGAGCTGTCGTCATGGTTCACGATACTGATATTAACATTTGCATGCTGTGTATGTGATGAAAGTACATTACCATTGTCAGATGGTGGTGGTCATAGCCTCTGATAGTATCGAAGGGGGGAAATGTCAGAAATCAATTGAGATTGCGATGATGTCCTACACATGCAGCCATCGAGTGATGACGATATCTATGGACAAAACCCTGAGACATCAGAGAGCAATTGGCATTTAGCCAGAATGAGGCTTTGCACCCAGATTTCTTGCTCTGCACTTCTGAAGGCATGTGAAACATTGCCCCGCCAATGTTGCTACATCCCAGAGACAATAGATGCCAGAGTGAAATGTACTTCATGAGATAGCCGTGAAGGTGAAATGTACTTTGCAAGATAGATGTGGAGTGTGAAATGTACTCCACGAGATAGATGTGGGGGTGAAATGTACTTCACGAGATAGACACAGGCTGAAATGTACTTCACGACAACCATCTGATATAATAACATGTGCATGTGGGTGAACTGGAAGTCTGTCCGCATTTATCGTAAATGATATGAATCGAGTTCATTTTTGGATTTTCTTTCGTAAGAAATCACATATTTCTCCTCACTCACTCATTAATCGATAGGCGTGAATTCTGAATATTAGGTTAGTATCACTCCATTTAAGATGGTGTATTTAAGGTCATATAGTGAGCCTTATGCACATATTAATACATTGGTAAGGAATTTCTGCGTTTCTGTAATAGTATTATTTATGCTAGGGCTATGTAGCTAGCTAGCTGCTGCCTGAGGCAATGGCGTCGCACACTTGTACCACAATCCTCCATATAGTAGGTCAGTAGGTCATCCCTATGGTAACATGTAGATAAAGGCCATAATCACCAGAGTAGGCAGTTTATTAATTTGTTTTTAAGTATATGTATTTGTAAACCGTATGAAATAAACACAACTTTGATATAAGTTAATTTTCGTTGTTCTTCAATCATTTTTTTAGCTTTACCTGCAGAAAGTAGTATCTAGTGAGGTCTTTTGTTGTAATGATAATAAGAAAAAAAGTAAAGCATAGCTTGTTTCTTTTAACAATGCCTCTAAAGCACATTGATTGTTATCATCGGCTATTGAATGTCACCATTTGGTCATTCTGACATATTTCTTTGGAGGAAGCCCACTGCTGCCACATAGGCTACTCTTTCCGATAAGCAGCAAGAGGTCTTTTATATGCACTTTCCCACAGATAGGACAGGACATACCACAGCCTTTGATGAACCAGTTGTGCACCACTGGTTGTAACGGAAAATAGCCCAAACTGCAAATGGGTCCACTGAGCAGGATCGATAGGATGACCAACCCCTTCACAGCTGTCACTTGACAGGTGTCAAAAGCGAACACCTTCTTCAAAGCTCAACGCTATTTAAATCTAAGGTTGGTAGGATGTAAAACCCCAACAAACAAATCAGGATTATTAAAGTTAGTAATATGAGTTAAATGGCATAACTGATTCTCTAAGTACTCTCTCCGCCAATATTTTCTTCACCCCATCCCTTTTCCAGCTCCTCACCCCCCCCCCCCGTAAACCCCACTCCGCACCTCACAAAAAAAAAAGAAAAAAATTGATAACAATAGGAACTGATAACCTAACAGAATGAAATAACTCAGAAATGACTAGCCCTGGCAATAAATGTAATCTTCGAACCCTCAATCAGTGATTCCAAATTCTCCAATCATGCCGTCAGATATTATTACATGTTCCTGTGTCTAGACTAAAATAGCGTGGTGATTCTGGCTTCTGTGTGGCAGGTCCCACTTCATGAAATATGTCGCTAGAGGATGCAAGAAAACCAGCATTTTTTAATGAATTTAAATCTGGCCTTGAGACTCGCCTGTGTCATTTCGCTACATTAAATAGAATTATTCGATCCCCCAAATATTGTAGCCAACCAAGTTGTAGATATGTCATCTCATGGATTTACCATACAGCCTCATAAGATGGCTTCTACTAGTGAGGGTGCTCTATTAAATGTATATGGGTCATTTTCTAAAACTGGGCACTAAAGTGTGACATGGAAACCAATAGTGAAAACCTTCCAAATAATAGCAGTAAACATTCCAAATAATATCAGACTCCATCTTCATATCAAGATCTCCATGCTGTGCATATGTCAGAGTTGAAAAAAAGCTATTGCACCTTTTGATTTTGATCGTATACAAATTGAGAAATACCTTAATATCAACCATATAACATGGAAATCAAAGATGCATCCAGAACATCATTTTAACATACACAACACATTCAAATGAGATTTTATTGATTACATTTAAGCAAACAAGATTGTCTTACAAGAAAAAGAAATGAAAAAAAGGTTGAAAAGGAAGTTTGGGTAAAAGCACGTTGTCAATATATAAATTTTCACTTAGCACAAAATCATACAGGATATACTATTGACATATTTTGTGAGATAGAAGAAATGCATGTAGGATCGCTAACATACTTAACACACACAGGCACCAATAATTATTTGACTTGCTATCAATAAAAGAAAGAATTAATTATCACCATCATAGTTTTCTGTATCGCCCACTGTATTTTCATTATTTTTAGTTAGACCAATATTCAACACAACCATCAACAATAGAATCATGTAATCAATATTGTTGTCATACAGAATCATCCCATTGGCGTTATATCACTGTAGGGAAACTGCCACTCATTAGCCATGTTGCCGGTAACATGCATAATTCAAAATCTTGACTACGGGCCTGATATTATGAATACCATAGAGACAGTTCGTAGCGCGCGTCGCTAGGTACAAAACTGACTTCCGGTTAGGTTCAAAGCCTGAAATCATTCCTTACCTGGCCATCGTCGCTGACGGATCGGTGACTTCAAGGAGTAAATTTGATATACTTTATATGCAAGATGCCGAAACTTGGACGCAGTCGATGTGAAGTTGGAAAGTATTCTAAGGAACTGCTTGCATCCATGGAAAATACGGGTTGTTCAAGCGGTGCACAACAAGTGAGGCGATCGGAAATTCGACCGTCATCGTCAGGGACGATTCAACTGGAGGACTTGCAGTCGGCATCTCCAGTGATGGCACCTTGTACACAAATGGGGGCGACGTTGGAGGATATCTCCCGCCTCCTAGACTCAAAGCTGACTGCGGCGCAAGCACCGCTGTTGGCAAGGCTTGTTTCACTTGAATGTAATAATCTACCATGTTCACCATCTATAGGTCAATCTCCAAGCGGGCCCGAGTGCCAGATAGATGACGTCACTGAGGAGGACGGCGTAACGGTCGTACGCACGAAACCAAGTTCCCCGGTTCGGATATCACAATCGTGTGGGGCATGTGGCGGCTCAGGCCATGTTAGCACGGCAGAAGGTAGTAAAGTTTCAATTCATTCGTGTTGTAATGGTGGATGTATAAATACCCTAAAACGGGCAGCTGCTGGTAATCACCCATTTGGAGATGACGAGTCGGATGGGGAGGACTCATTAATGAGGGACCTTATAAGTATTGCTGGCAAAAAGGCGAGGTTGGCAAACAAGATTAAATTGTTGCCTCATAAGTACGTGATTCGCAATGAAAAGAAGGGGAAAGTAGCTCAAGGTGAATCGTCGTGGTTCGAATATTTTGCTGCCATCAGACGAATGATTAAGCGTGGCGATGTACCAGCTGATTGGGTGATGAAAATTGATGACCACCTTGACTCTATTATTGATATGGCGCATAACTATACATGGAAAACTTGCCTTGACTATAGTGAAAAGGTGTTTTGTATGGTTGCCGATAAGCGCCTTCCTAATGGATGGGATGACGAAGCAAAAATTATTGAAGTACGAAGAGATATTTGTGGGCTTGGTAAGCGTGTGAGCACGGGTGTAGCTGGATCGAGTAATGAGGTGTCGGCATATGAATATCGCAAAGGCATAGACCCGAGGCCGTGCACAATTTGGAATAAGGGTAACTCTTGTGGGTACTTGAGTGATCATGGTGATGGTAGCAGTCGTTTCTTGCACATTTGCTCTTATTGTGCGTACAAGCTACGGAAGAGGCATGCTCACAAGGAGATTGACTGCAAAACAAAAGTGCGTGGGAAGGAGTTGCTAGCCATAGATGTTGATCGTACAAAAATTTTTTAATTTGCAGTTGGCAAGGGACTGCTACAGACAATCAAGACGTCCGTATAGCTGATGGTGGTACCGGATGTTGCTTCACAGAGTCTACAGATGGCAGCACCGTCGCTGTGGATTCCGTCAACCCAGTCAGCTATTATACTAAACAGGTCGGTGATGTTGTTTCGTCTCTGTTAACACCGTTTTCAAAGTTGCTTCCCGCACCTTCCATAGTCGAGTCCTCTTTATTATCACATAATATTGATGAATTGTCTACTGGTAACTATAATACTTGTGCGCCTCAGCTGACCATTACTGAATGTTTGATTACGGAATCGGCTATTGCTAATGTTTCTAGTGCCAGTGCTGTTATTGACAAACGTGGTGCACTACCTATTGTGTCGGGTCAAAAACGCATTATTCCGATAGGTTGTGATGGTGGTGCCACCATACCAAAATTGAGAAAGTTACACTTTCTATCAGATGACCATAAACACATGAGACAGACTGACTGTAACTCTGCATTTAAGTGGTTTAATACCACGGTAAGGAAGCTTAGTAATCATAGATTTAACAGGGGAAGAGAAGGTGCGGGGCCCAAAGTAAATTTGGACGGGGTTAACAGGCGGCCGCACTCGCTAGACGGTTTGAATCTGACTGGGTTCCAACAACCCTGTTGCCATGGGGATACAAAAACACAACAAGATTGTCACGTCCTGAACCATCCGGTATGCTGTGATGACATGCCTCTGTTAAACGTAGTCTCCAATCCTGGTGGGAGATGTTGTTCTTCATTACTAGACCGTCGGGTGCTTAAAAAATCTACTGCCAGTCTTGGACTACCGCGAGAAAAATCTCTCGACATGACTTATGCTTGTCAGCATTGTGGTTGCTACGCCACCGGTGGAAGCTGTTGTTTTTCCACCCTGGGTGGCTCTGTGCCTCCAGAAAACTCTGAGACTAGTCCTGCCACTGGTTTCACTAATTATGTTTCTCCTACTTTATGTCATGCTCCTCACTCTGTTTTGCATAGTCCATTGTTACCTTTGCCTGTTAATATCTATTCAGTTATTAAACCGTTGCATGATGTAAGTCCTACCCCTATTAGTTCTTCGGACATTAGTCGCCCTCGATGTGTTAGCAAGAACACCGGCTCTGGCTGTTGTTCCATTGCCTGGGAGCCAAAGCTGGTTCCAAAAAACTATTTAAATCATAATGTGGTTGGATCGAAAGGTATGATCCCGCCACTTGACCAGTTGGGTGAATTAAAAAACTTATCAAATGTTGTGCGTTTAAATGTTGCCAAAGTTCCACCTCGTGAAAGTGACACACATGTTATGGAGATTGATGGGCCAACCAGTGAGCTCGTTGATATGGATGATGTCTCAGATACCGAGCCTAGTCAGTTTTGTGAGCAGTCTCCCTATGAATATAAAGACTATGTCCTTCGCTCTTGGCCAGAGTTGACCAATAACTGTAATTTGTTTCTAGCCTATGCGTCTATTTATGCTAAAGTCAGGGCCACAGGCCTACCTAATTACTTACTTGCTAGAGTGCCTGTTCCATCGGGTTTGATAATTCCTAAGTGGAAAGAATTGTTAGGGGACTATGCTGATAAAGAAATTATTCAATATTTGGAGTTTGGTTGGCCATCAAACTTTACTGGGAACTTCATCCCGTCTGCATCTGTTAATAATCACGCATGTAATGAGAAAGATTTATTTTGGATTAACGCGTATGTTGCCACTGAATTGTCACACCATGCCATTTTAGGACCCTTTGATGATCTACCTTTTAAACCATGGGCTCAAATTAGTCCAATTATGACCCGCCCAAAGAAAAATACTGACGAGCATAGGATTATTGTGGATTTGAGTTTCCCAAAGGGTCGTGGGGTTAATGCGGGAATAGTTAAGGGTTTTTACCAAGGGAAAAAATTTACATATACCCTACCGACTATTATGACCTTGGCTAAGCAAGTCACTAAATTGGGTACTAATTGTTTTATGTGGTCCATTGACTTAGCGAGGGCGTACAGGCAATTGAGAACCTGCCCCTTGAGCGTGCCTTTATTTGGAATTAAAGTGGAAGGTAAATTTTATTTTGATACTGCTCCGCCTTTCGGTTGTAGAACCTCTAGCATGGCGTTCGCTCGAACTACGACGGCAGTGGTTCATTTAATGAGACAAAATGGTTTTTTTGCGCTTTGTTACCTAGACGATTTTGTTGGTGTGGAAGCCTCACTAGAGGGCGCTCAGAAGGCGTATGACTATATTTTGTTGTTGACTGCGTCGTTAGGTTTGAACCTGTCAATTAAGAAATGTAGTCCTCCGACTCAACAATTGATTTGGTTGGGATATCAGATTGACTCAGTCAACATGGTGGTTAGAATTCCTGATGAAAAATTGCTAGATATCCTGTTAGAATGCAAAAAGTGGGCTATTGGGAGGAAGGTGACAAGAAAGAATGTTCAAAGGTTGGTGGGTCGGGTGCAATTTATTTCAAAATGTGTGTTGCCTTCCCGAATTTTTATGAATCGTATTCTGGATTTTCTCAGAGCTTGTCCCTTCGTGGGCAAAACTATTGTTAGTCAGGAGCTAGTCAGGGATGTGACATGGTTCCTACGTTATGCAGAAGGGTCTAATAGATTAGTTTTATTGAAGCACTCCCCGTCTAAGAAGTGGATCATTGAATGTGATTCTTCAATGCTTGGTGGTGGGGCATTTAGTGACACTCATTTTTACTCAAATCGATATTCCGCTGATTTTCTTGGTAATGACTTTCATATTGCTCAGTTAGAAGCTTTAAATTTGATTCTGGCATTACAGAAACTGTCTCCTCCTGATCCACATAATTATCAGATTGTGATTAATACTGATAATGCAGCTTCCCAACAGGTGCTATCCTCTGGCGCTGGGCGGGACCCAGTATTGTGTGCATGTGCTCGTGAGATTTGGCGTTTTGCTGCGCTGAATAATTGTGACGTCCACATAGTGCACAAACCTGGTAAAGACCTAGTGTTGGCGGATGCCCTTAGTCGGTTGTTCATTGACGATAAATTTCGGACTATTGCCGACCGACTGTGTCGTGAAAAACGGTTATCAGAGGTGCATGTTTCTCATTCCATTGACGTCCTTGATCTATACCTTTGAAATAGCTGCTCGTTGATAGTTTCTTGTTTTGCCTTTATCAACTTGCAGGTAATCACGCAGTAGTGAATAGGCTTAGCGTGTATTTTACAGCGGGACTTTCGGAAGGGATGTGGCGTAATAAGAGGGTACAGTTTAGGGAATATCTGAAGTTTTGTAGTAAAAGTAAAGATAACCCTAAAAAACCTAAACTTAAAACGGTAATGTTGTATTCATTATATTTAAACGATAAATTGAAAACAGGAGGGGCTATAAAAAACTATATGAGTGGGGCAAGAACGTGGGTGAGATTGTTAAGAGGTAACACTGAGGCATTTGATAGCTATGCGGCAGCAATAATTAAATCTGGCATGTGTAAGCTAAAAAATAAAGATGTAAATAGAGCATTCCCGTTAAAAATTGAACACATTAAAATAATAATTTTAAAATTCATGAAAATCGGTAATGATGGCTTGGTCTTGATTGTTGCTATACTGATAGGTTATTTATGCTTATTAAGACAGTCTAATTTGTTTTACTCTGAGGTAACGGGGGATGGCGGTCACATGATGCTCGGGAGCGACATCAAGGCACACCACACGCACCTAACGATCACGGTCAGGTCTACAAAAACTTCCAGCGGACCGGAGGATGTCTACACCGTTGACATACCTCGAGTTTCGGGCTCTGACTTCTGTCCAGTACGTGCATGGACCAGATACAACAAACGATTCCCAGTGCATGAGGGTGCCCCAGCATTCGTAATGGCGAACGGGGAACCTCTGACTGCTCGACTGTTCACGAAGTGCATGCATACTGCACTGAAATCAGCTGGACTTGCATGGTGGCCGTTGGTCACTGGGCACAGTCTACGTCGAGGGGGAGCCCAAGCGTACGCAAGAGTGGGAATGCCGCTGGACTGTATAAGAACACTGGGCCGATGGAAATCCAACAGTGTCTTTAATTATGTCAATAAAAACATATTTAAGAAGGGACCATCAGCTCTCCTGTCCCAACTTGGCTGAGAGCTCATGGTCCCAAACTACCCACCCAATGAAAGAATGTTGAAAAAAATGTCGGAATGGTTAAAAATATGTGTGTGTGCCGGATGTGAGATGAACGTGTGACCGTGATCCTCCTGTAGCGGCTGCATCATGTCTTCAATTTCAAGCTTCGTAAACAAGAACCCTGCACTTAATAGACTTATCATACGAATATTATGATAATATCCAGCATCAGTATAACCTGCACATAAGTAAATTCTGAAGAGTCATAATTAATATCCCGGATAGATGAACTGCACATAAGTAATGAGTTTGAGAATATAGCCCCTATCAGGCTGTACTGTCTGAGAATAACTAGAGTAGGTAAAAGCTAATAGGCTCAATTGTATTATTGAGAGAAGCTTACAGAAGTCATGTCTCGGAAAGAATTAGAATAAAAAAGGCTGTGTACAAATTTATTAAGCCTGATTAATAAATTTATTAGCCCGATAAAAGTGATTATCTGTGTCTGGTTTTGAATTATACAATATGATCCCCCTCATGTCATCATACTGTCTCCTTTACCATCTAATGTACCTGAAAGATCGAGTACCCTACCAGATATGTCCCAATAGAAGCATGCTACCCACTAGAAGTACACACCCCAATTTCAAGATTGAAAGCATGCACAAATTTACGATCATATTCAGACTGACTGCACATAAAATAAGACAATACCACTTTATTTCAGAGGCACAACAAAAACAAATAAAAATGTATGATCATATTCAGACGGAATGCACATAAAATAAGATAATCCTACTTTATTTCAGAGGCACAACAAAAACAAATCCATGAAATTCTTTAACTTTGAATAGACGCGCATCCATGTGTCTGCACTTGCGCAGTGCGTGTCTATTGTGACATATACAGTAACTTTAATATCTATTTTTACATGAATATTCGCTATATTTTAACAAAGCATTGGCATTCTAGAAATAACTCTAATTAACTTTGCAAAGTCCCATGGTTTTGAGTCTCTGACTTAATCTTTTATAGATAAACATATTAGGTTGGTTGTTATAATCCACATTACTTTAGTTTTAAGTCACTTTTTATAAAACATGGTAAATTTGAATATTTCTGAAATGAAAACAGCTCAATCACTTCGGTCTAATAAAATTCACTTGGATGTTCTCTTCTATGCAAGCAACATGTGTGATGAATGAAGCAGTTGGATCTGTAGGATAAATTCTAGGTCCATTTTTGGCTTAGAAAAGTTCAGGCTTTCATTGGACTATATAGTTTTACTAATGAAGCGAAACAAGCAACCTGTATGGCTGCTTGTCGAGGTTTCATGTCCTCGAAACATGTTTGGTCATATCAGAGTGGGTACTGACGTGTGACAGTGTACACTCATGGTGAATTTATAGTGCTGCCGTACTGGGAGATCAGGCTGCTGGCACCATGACTCGAGATCCCACATTATTCTGATACTGAGATAACCAGTCTTTGCCATATCCTTTGTAATACCGATCACCAGCCAGGTATCAATTTAGTAAGTCATTGGTTTGACCTGGCCGGGATTCGAACTCCCGACCTTCCACATGCGAAGGGAAGCCTGCGCTCTTATTAGTCTTACCAATTTGGCTACCGCGTCCAGTGGCAACCTGCCTAGTATAGACTACATCATGGTTCCGACTGCGCATGTGCTGAAAACGGCGCCGCGAGCAAAGCAAAGGCGTGCAGCCTTTGAGTTTGCCGATACGCGTAGGGCAAAACTGGCATGTTATTCAAAATAAATAGAAATACATAGCAGTTTGGCACAAACATGGACGGAAGGATGCAATATAATAATATAATGAATATGTTTGGTCGTAATGCGAAGCATTGCGCTTGATGTGTGGAGAGGAAGAGACCCTCCCCCCGCCTCCCCGGTCGTCGCGCAGCATTCTCACCTCGCGCGACGCCCGCCTCTCAGCTTTCCTCCTCCCCCTCCCCCCGCCTTGCTTTCGCACATCACCTGTCACCGCCCTCCTGCCCTACCTTATAAGGCCGCCCGCCGGCCACTCTCAGTCACTCGCCTTCCAGCCCTCCTCCAGGCTGCCCCCTTTTCCCGCCCGACCCGACCCCGACCCCCACCCCACCCAGCCCTGAGGACTTCGCTGCCCCCCTGCTCGACCCTCGCCGGAGCTCCTCACCGGATCTCTCCAAGGAGCGGGCCTCCTCTCTCTTTGGCCGCCCGCTCCCTGTCGACGTAGGCCCCGGACACTCCCCGCCCACACAGGGAACCTGACCTCTGAGGCGGTGCGCGCACATCTGCCCCGCCTCGCCCCCCCCCCCCCCCCCTCGGGCGCGCCTCGAGCCCTCTCCTCCTTTTTGGTGGAGGGCTCCTCGGCGCCCCCTCCCCTCACATGAACTTTTACCTCTGCTCCGTATGAGCCCTGTATAGACTCTCTTGTTCCTTTCTGCTCCTCATGAGCCTTACGTTCCATGTACCCTCTACCTGCTCCTCCTGAGCCTCTACTCTGCCCTGTGTACCCCCTCTGTTGCCAGAGGCGCCTCAATAAACGCCTCTGTTTTTTCCCACCCCCGCCTTGCCTTCTTCCTTTTCGCACATCAAGACACAACTCTCCATAATTAAGCATTTTGAGCTAAGAAACATACAATTTCAGTCACTTTACAGGCTGATTTTTGTTTGTTTGTTGTTGTTTTACATCCTAGCAACATCTAAGGTCATATCAGGATGGGGATGTTTACATCACCATTGATTATCCAGAAGTAATTCTTGTTCTAAATATTAAAATGTCAAATGTGTCAACAAAAACTTGTTTCAAAGAAATATATTACCAATATATGATTAACCCTACTCATTTTCTATTTCTACATATGTCATTAACCATAGGATATAAATAAAAACATGAATAAAATTAATAAAACTGACTCTGGCTATGGCTCTAACACTAGTCTGAGTGCCTAGCTTTGTCTAAATCTAAATGCACATGGCATAAGATGTGCTGATTATATTGATTTAAATGCAATGCTGGATAAAAGATTAATATCTTAATTTATTATGTATATTTTTTTAGTTGGTATTCTATGTTTCAAACAAGAGCTGAGATGAGCTGAAACTAGCACATTTCATAGCTGCACCCAGTGTAGTAGCATTAGCCATGTGCTTCGTGCGGGTATGTTTTGCTCTGACGCATCCCACAATGCACCGCGCCGCTGGAACCATGATGTAGTCTATTCGAGGTGATTAGAGAGAACATTGTTAATCATAAGGAAAACGGTGAGTGTAATACTAATTGTAACCAGACGGGATGGCCAAATGAGTTAGAGCGTCCGTCTCCCATGTTGGTAGATCATGGCATCGTGGGTACGAACCCTGGTCGAGTCAAACCAATGACTTAAAAATTGATATTTGTCGCTTCCTAGCCAGGCGCTCGGCATTATTAGGATAGGGCAAGGAGCAGTGGAATGAGGAAGACCAATCGTCCGCGATTGAAATTTCCCCTGCTTAAACAAATAATGTACCCCCCCAAAAAATATATATTATTATCAGTTTGCATCAGGCTAGCTATTTTTCTGTTCTGATATTTGAATTTCTGGCGATCGTGCTTTATTTTGTACAATCATGATGGTTTTTTTTAGGGTTTTTAACATTTATATTTTATCTATATAATGTTTTAATTTTTTTTTATTAAAGATGGCGGGTTGGGACAAAGCACCAGTCAATCAACAGGACACATACATATGTACCCGACATTTCAAGTAATTTCCCGCGGATTTCTTGTCGTGACCTGTGGTCGTCTGCTGATCATCGTGACATGGTGATAGGATGTACTCCCCCTCCCCACCCCTCCCCTTTCCTCCCCTTCCCCCTTCCATTTGACCCCTCCTCATGTCTACCCCCTCCCCCTCCTCCTTCCTACCCCCCTCCCCTTCCCCCTCCCCTAGTCCCCCCCCCCGCCATGTCCTAACACGAACCCGGAGAAGCTCTCGTCTGGTGGATTATCATCCGCGAGGATCTCCGAGACTTGGAGGCACCGCGACCGGATGTGATGAACACTCACTTCCGGTGGCGGGAGGAGGGGGGGGGCGGCCATGGGATTAATCAATCTCCAGCATCCTGATCCCTTGTTGCCTCCAAGCCTGATATGCGCGGTATTGCTAGGATAGCACATGGATAGCTTGGCCTTGTGCCAGGATAATGTGACTGAGTGGGATATCGGGTCATGGTGCAGGCGGTTTGGCAGAACTAGTATAAATTCGCCCTCTATGTATCAAGTGCCAGAACAGACCAGATTGAGTGTTGGGATCTGTGAGAGGTGGCTCCATCCCCACACCCCTCCTTTTACATGCACCGCACCCAAAATAACAATCCGTCCTGATATGACCAGAGAGCGTGTATATAGACGAGAAGGACAACTCCCGCGAAAATCGGTAACACAGGCTACAGTGGCGCCTCTCGCGGTTATTGTTGAACAAGCCTTGAGTTTGCCGGTACGTGCAGTGCAAAACATTAGTTTTATTCAAAATTAATAGAAATCCAGAACCCTAACCTTATAAATTCAATATAATCTTTTTGGTAAACATGTTTTCTATATGTGTTCCAAGCGGCTTGTGTCTAGGTCATGTGCTTTTAGAGATATTTGAATTTTTCTGTATAAAGATTGCTCACCGCCATTGACAAGGCATTGAGTTTGCCATACGTGCAGTGCAAAACGCTTATTTTACTCAAAATTAATGGAAATCCAGAACCCTAACCTAATAAATTTAATATAATCTTTTTGGTAAACATGTTTTCTATATGTGAATCAAGCGATTTGTTTCTAGGTGGTGTGGTTTTAGAGATATTTCACTTTTTCTGTATGAAGATTGCACACGACCATTGACAATGCCTTGAGTTTGCCAGTATGCATACAGCTGTGTCATAAACTATTCAACAACCACCACTTGGAGCACCACAGTCGGCAGCTGTTACACAGTCTAGTATGAGAGTTGTCCCTCTCATCTATATACACGCTCTCTGATATGACCTTAGCGGTTGCCAGGACCCAAAACTCCAACAACTAACCAAATAACAGCAGCCCAGATTATACAGCAACTCATTTGTTTATAAGGGGAAGTGGGAATTCGACCATTAATTGTTCCATTCTTCCTACTATTTCAATTATTGTCAACAGGTTACTTAACGTCTGTGTACTGTGTATGGGAATATACTACATCACCGTTCCAGCAGCGCGTTGCATTGTGGGATGCGTCAGAGCAAAACAAACCCACGAGAAGCACATGGCACATGCTAATGTACTGGGTGCAGCTATGAAATGTGCTAGTTTCAGCTCATCTCAGCTCTTGTTTGAAACATAGAATACCAACTAAAAAATATATATAATAAATTAAGATATTAATCTTTTATCCAGCATTGCATGTACATCAATATAATATGCACATCTTATGCGATGTGCATTTAGATTTAGACAAATCTAGGCACTCAGACTAGTGTTAGAGCCATAGCCAGAGTCAGTTTTACTTATTTTATTAATGTTTTTATTTATATCCTATGGTTAATGACATATGTAGGACTAGAAAATTAGTAGGGTTAATCAGATATTGGCTATATATTTCTCTGAAACAAGTGTATGTTGACACATTTGGCATTTTAATATTTAGAACAAGAATTAATAATGGTGATGTGGATATCACTGATAGTTTTGTGTGGAATTGTGTGTTTCTTAGCTCAAAATGTTTAACTATGGCTAGTTTTGTCTTAGCTATATCCTTCAGATCATTATATTGTATGTGTGCATACATGTTTATGCCAAATTGTTATGTATTTCTATTCATTTTGAATCAAATCAAAGTTTTTCCCTAGGCATATCGACAAACTATTGTGGCCATTCGCATTTGCTTTGCTGCCAACGCCGTTTTCAGCACATGCGCAGTTGGAACCGTGATCCCGTCTATCGTGAATAAAAAATGTCAATGTCAACCTACTCACCAGTCGTATAAGAGGCGAACCCTCCTATACTACTCCCACCACCATAGCTCATAATACTGAACTTAATATTACTAAGCCACTAGCACACTAACCTCCTTCTTAATCTACTAATATTCCCTACCTAGGTACCCGCTGAGCTACCTATCAAAAGTTGGTACCCATCCTGATATGACCTTAGATGTTGCAAGGATGTAAAACTCCCAACAACCAGCCATTGCGAAATGCTCAGTGAGTTTGGGGTTGGCGTATGCGATGCATACTGCTATCGGTATAAGACCGGTGTAACGATTTCAATTTCCCCCCTTTCCAAGTTCCCCCCGGGAATCTGAACGCGCTTTTAATTTCCCTCCGGTGAAATTGAAAACGTTTTCAGATTCTTGGGAGGGAAATTAAAAACAGTTTTCAGATTCCTCCCGCTATTTTCAAATTCCCTCCTCCGGGAATTTAAAATTGTTTAAAAAACTTTTTAAAATGTTTTAAAATTCAGACCCATAATATTTTTTTGTTAGCCATCTTGGACACTTTTTGTGTCATTTGGGGTGAAATATGTTTTGTTGTACTAGTAATAATTTCCATTATGCTATTCTCAATGTATTATTATATTTGTCATGAAAAATAACAAAAATAACAAAAATAAAGAAAATTCCCCAAAAATGGGGGAGGGAGGGGGAGAGAAAGTTAAAACGAGGGAGGGAAAACGAATACGTTTTCAAATTCCCATGGGATGAATTTGAAAATGTTTTCAGGTTCCCCTGCGGGAACTTCAATCAGGGGGGAATTTGAAATCTTTACAACGGGGGTACCAGGTGGTAGGGGGATGGGGTGGGTGGGTCGGGAGCGGGGGTGCTTAGTTATTCATAGTACATGTACTCCGCATATTAAATCACCATTCTCACCATAACTCCACTCTCCGGGAGAAGAGGGAGAAGAGGAAGAAGAGGAAGGAGGACTAGGACGAGGAAGGTGAGACGGATGAGAAAGAGAAAGAGGAGGTTCAATTCCCAGTCGAGTCAAACCAATGACTTACAAAATTGATACTTGTCGCTTCCTAGCTAGGCACTCGGCATTATTAGAATAGGGCAAGGACTGGTTGGCTCGGTGACTGGATAATGTGACTGAGTGGGATACCAGGTCATGGTGCTGATGGCCTGGTCTCCCAGTGGGGTAGCACTACAGTATAAAGTCGCCATGAGTGTGCACTGTCGCAAGTCGGTACCCTTCCTGATATTTACTCTTTAAAACAAAATTCGTACACTAGTTGATTAAGCAAGGGAAATTTCAATCGCGGACAATTGGTCTCCCCCATTCCATGGCTCCTCACCCTATCCTATTATTGCCGAGCGCTAGGCTATGTAGCAACTACTATCAATGTTTTAAGTCATAGGTTAGACTCAGCCAGGGCGTCACATGACATACCAGAATGGGAGGCGGATGCTCAACTCATTCGATTATCGCATATGACCTTAGATGTTGCCAGGACGTAAAACGCCAACAACCACACAGGACGCGCCGTCACGTGACACCGTGCCGGGTCTCTGCGGCGCGTTATCCGGTGAGTCGCGCCTTGTGGCGGGAGGAGACAAGCGGCCTTCATGGGGGTCACGCCTCTGGACATGACCCCGGGTGACCTTTGCGCCAAGGTCATGTGAAAGTCACCACAATGTCAGCGCCACTTGACTGACAACGTTGGAAGCTGACGGAGAGGAGGGGAGGAGGGGAGTGGAGGGGAGGGATGGGGAAGGAAGCACGCCTCTCCTGAGCTACTACTGCCCGATGGTTGCTAAGGAAAGGCTGAAGCTGCGACCTGGCGTGTATGCACAACCGGAAGTAGGGTGAGTGTCACTCTGAAAGGAAAGTGCGAAGAAAGGAAGAAAGGAGGAATGGATGGAAGAGTTACAAGTCTGGTAAAGATTCAAAACAAGAACCTGCTTCAAGTGCTCTCCGCGGATACGTTTTTTTTAAATTAAGTTATTTTCCTTTAAAAAAAATCTTTTTATTTTTATTTTACATTTGTTCATTAAGCAGGGTCACAATACAACAAAGTTGCATAGTCTGAGGGTTTTGAATGTCTACAATACAACAAAGTTGCATAGTCCAAGGGTTTTGAATTGCTCAATACAACAAAATTGCATAGTCTGAGGTTTTGAATTTCTACAATACAACAAAGTTGCATAGTCTGAGGGTTTTTGAATTTCTACAATGCAACAAAGTGTTGGTAGACCATGGGATCGTGGTCGAACCCTGGTCAAGTCAAAGCAATGACTTACAAATTTATACTTGTCACTTCCTAGCCAGGCGCTCGGCATTATTAGGATAGGGCAAGGACTGGTTGGCTCAGTGTCAGGATAATGTGATTTAGTGGGATATCAGGTCATGGTGTTGACAGTCTGGTCTCCCAGTGGGGCAGCACTATAAAGTCACCATGAGGGCGCACTGTCACAAGTCAGTACCCATCCTGATATTACCTTAGATATTGCTAGGATGTAAAACAACAACAAACAAACAAATAATCTAGGCAGTAACACATGTTTAACAAGTTCACCAGTACCTAAGTTAGATATGTAGGATCAATTCGGCGTAAATATATTGGTTTAGAAAATGTGATGCTTTTACTGGATTCTGCAGCTGTACCTTCCAGTATTCAAAAGATGAAGAAAGAATATTTTAATTAAAGGTCAGGTCATCCACAAAAAAACTATTCAGTTGACGCAGCCGCGATTGCCCGAGTGGGGGCGCCACCGGGCTCGGGCCGTGCTACAAACAATACGTTGATACTTCCGCAAATTTATACTCATGTAATTATTATAGACTACATAATTATACAGGTCACTCCGCATTTAAATAAAGTAGATTATTGTGATCAACCAAATATATTTACCTTAAAACTATCGCATAAACTCAAAACCATCGGGTCCGTCCTGATATGACGTTAGATGTTGCAAGAATGTAAAACTCCAACAACCACCCAACTATCACGATCGGACAATGCAGGTGGTGTAATGGTTAGCACACTGGCCCGGAATGCAAAGAGATGTGGGTTCGAGTCCTGCTCTAGGCGCAATATTTCCCATTTTCATCACCCCCATGACACTGGTGCCATGACCAGGATCCTGTACAAGCTACGCGTTGTATAGTTGTTGAACCTACCTTGTGTATGTATGTAAGTGTGTTGCCTGTATGTATGTAATTGTAAGCATTAAAAGACTTACAATTCCAGGGGGATGACTGTAGTGGTCTGCACTGACCTCTCAGACAAGGAGCTGCTTAGACAGGTAGGCGTTGTAAGGTATGTGGGTCAACCGGGTACACGAGGGAACCAGCTACGACTGGTACGTCGCCTAGGAAACTGTGTATAGAATAAAGGTTCAGTCACTAACTGGAACTCGAGGTGTCGACTCGTACTTTACATGGTGTCAGATGTGGCTTGCCTTCAGGGATTATGGCATTATCTGGATTAAAACCCCCGATGCCACTCAACCTAGAGGGCAATCTCAATCTGAACTGGTATCAATGGATTGATTCGTATAGAATTTATGCTACAGCGGCCGGAGTAAGTACCAAGTCTGAAAAAGTCCAGTGCTGCGTGTTTTTACACGTAGCAGGGGCTGAAGCACAGAAGATACATCGCACATTGGATATAGATACAGCTGAACGGGACAAGATAGAAATATTAATTGCGGCTTTCAAGACATATTGCGAGGGTAAGACGAACATTACGGTGGTGAGATACCAGTTCAATACGCTCAACCAGACGAACGAAGGAATGGACACGTACATCAGAACGCTTCGACATCGAGTGTCTTTTTGTCAGTACGGTGATCTCGAGGAGTCATTGTTGTGTGATCGGCTGGTGTGTGGCATCAAAAGCAAAAACCTCCGAGATCGTTTATTGCAGACTAACAATTTATCATTGGAGATGTGCATTAATATGTGTCGGTTGAGTGAACACAGATCGGAGTTATTAACAGATGTGTCGTGTAATGTGTCAGCTGAAAATGTCGATATGATTTCCAAATTGAATAACGGCATGACGTCACAGCGCCAGGCGGCGCCATGGAGACGGACGACACATCAACAACAAATTTCTTCACGTTCGAATTTGTCTGGTCCGAAGTGTTTTAATTGTGGGTACAAACACTTACAAGGACGATGCCCAGCAAGAGACAAGCAATGCATTGCCTGTGGACGAACTGGACATTTTATTAAAATGTGTAAAAGTAATTCGAATCCACGTACGGTAGTCAATGAAGTGGGCGTCGATCGAAACGGTGAGACGGTGGAGTGGATACGTAGGGACGATGGAGATGACGTCACACACGATTTGTTTGTGGGTACACTGAACGACAACGATGCAGATAGGGATAGTCTATGGTATGCCAATATCGTAGTAGACAGCCATGTGATCAAGTTCAAGCTGGACACGGGATCGCAGGCAAACATCATTCCAAGAGAGGTTTATGACAAAATTGGTGGGTTGGTGTTATCACCATCACATTGTCACCTCGTGACGTATTCAGGTCAGCGAATACGGCCGATGGGGGAGTCATGGATCGAAATCCGCGGTCATCCATTAAAGTTCCAAGTCACAAAAGAAGGGAGCCCCCTTCTAGGAAAGTGTGCGTGCGTTGAACTGAAATTGATTGCAAGGGTGGATTCCATATCGGACGTAATGGACCTAGAATCAAGTGCTGATGAACTGGTAAATACCTATGCTGATGTATTTCAGGGTATTGGGAAAATAAAAGTTAACGCTCACATTCATATTGATACCACCGTACCCCCTATTGTTGATGCCCCAAGGAGGATACCCCATGCAATAACCCTTGACGTACGAAATGAGTTAGATAGAATGCTAGCGTTAGGAGTCATAGTAAAACAATCGGAACCCACCCCATGGGTCAGTTCCATAACTATTGTAAGAAAACCTGGAAAGATACGGATTTGTTTAGATCCTACCAAATTAAACAAAGCAATTTTAAGAGGCCCTTATCCAACACGTACTATTGAAGAAGTGGTTGCAAATACCAGTGGGGCCACGGTGTTCTCAGTGATAGATGCTAATAGCGGGTATTGGCAGGTTGAATTGGATGAGGCCAGCTCTCATTTGTGCACGTTCAACACGCCATGGGGCAGGTACAGATACACGCGTTTACCCTTCGGGATAAAGACAGCTGGTGACATATTCATAGAAGAAATGAATGGGATACTGGAAGGGTTAGACGGTGTTAATGTGATAACAGATGACATTTTAGTATATGGTAAAGATGTTAAAGAACATAACAGTAGACTTAAAACAGTGTTAGAAAGAGCCAGGAAATGCAATTTGAAGCTTAACCCTAAAAAGTCTGTAATATGCAAATCACAAGTAAACTATGTGGGTCATTTGTTAACATCTAAGGGTCTGTTACCTAACAAAAACCGCATTCAGGCTATTATTGATTTGCCAACACCCCAGGACAAGAAAGCTGTACAACGGTTTCTAGGGATGGTTGGTTACGTCAGTAAGTTTATACCCAACATGGCGGAATTAACAAAGCCTTTACGTGTAATCCTAAGCAAAGACATCGCATGGCACTGGCAGACAGAACAAATAAAAGCATTTGAAACACTTAAGAATATGTTAACTACAGCCCCCATCCTGAAATATTTCGATGCAAATCAGGACATAGTTTTGCAAGTGGACGCTTCCAAATCTGGGCTTGGAGCGACATTGTTTCAGGAAAAGAGGCCAGTTGCCATGGCATCGAAGGCTTTGGATAAAACGCAGTCGAATTATGCTGTAATAGAAAAGGAATTGCTAGCAATTTGTTTCGGATGTAAGAGGTTTCATGAATATATTTTTGGGAAAACTGTAACCGTTGAGACCGATCACAAACCATTAGTAGCAATTATGAACAAACCAATACATACCTTATCTGCAAGAATGCAGCGTATGAGAATGCGCTTGCAAAATTATGACATCTCTGTGGTCCATACTAAAGGCACCCTAATGTTTTTTGCAGACACACTGTCAAGGGCACACACAATACTAACGAGCCCTGATGACTTATTCGACAACGACATAACGGTGGCAGCAGTGGACTTAGAGCATAACATTATGAACAGGATCAAAACAGAGGTGGCAAAAGACAAAGCTTTACAGAGAATTATAGTATTAACAAGGGAGGGGTGGCCCAAACATAACAGGGGTTTGCACCCCAGTGTAAAACCGTTTTTTACGTACAGGTCTAACATTACAATACAGGACGACATTTTACTCAAAGATAACCGCATTATTATCCCTGAAGCTCTACAAAAAGAGATGTTAAGCAGGGTACACGAGTCCCATCTGGGTGTAGTACGATGTAAACAATTGGCGCGTGATACCATTTTTTGGCCTGGGTTAGGTAATCACATTGAAGACATGGTGTCACGCTGCCAAATATGTCAGGGATTACGAAATAAACAAGCTGCTGAACCCTTGATGAGCCATGAAGTAATAGACATACCGTACTATAAGATTGGGGTAGACCTGTTCTACGTTGAACACACAACATATTTGCTATTGGTGGATTACTACACAAAATTCCCAGAATTGATAGAGTTAACAAGTACAACAAGTATGTCTATAATTGATGCTATGAAGCAGGTATTTGGTAGGCACGGTATACCAAAGTATGTAGTTTCAGATAATGGACCTCAATTCAGTAGTGCTGAGTATGTGCGTTTTGCAAATGAATATGAATTTATTCCGGTCTTTTCAAATCCAATGTTCCCCCAAAGTAACGGTCAGGTGGAGCGATACGTACAAACTATTAAACGAATGATTAAGAAATCAGTGCTTGACAAAAAGGACGTTAACATTGCCTTGCTAAATTACAGAAATACAACTTTGCAAGGCATGGGTGCTTCTCCAGCTAAATTATTAATGTCTCGAACACTCAGATCAAAAATCCCAATTTTGGACAGGCAATTGAGGCCACAACCACAACTATCGAAGAAAAACGAAATACATCATACACAACAAATACAAAAAAGATACTATGATAAAAATGCAGGTCCGGAACACAAAATATTGGGAATAGGAGAACGGGTGCGCTATTTAGACCACAGAGGAGAATGGCAATCTGGTAAAATTGTGAAGGCAAATACACCAGGTCCACGTGATTACATTATTGTAAATAAACAACATCATTTCATAAAAAGAAATCGCCGACACATGTTTAAATCAAAAAAATGTTGATAAAGAACACAGCACCCCAAAGACAAAGGATATGCAGACAATTCCATATACCACTAGATACGGCCGGGATATTTGCCCGGTTAACAGAATGGGATTTTAAGTCCAAGTTAAGTCAATTGCATGTCTGGTGATGTCAATGGACAATTGATCAAGTTGAACATATTATTTAAGTAAATTGCATATTAACTGTATAAGACAAGTTCAATGTTAGTCATTCAGTGTTTACAAAGCAAATACAATCTGGAATGAATTTCACACCATACCGAAGTTGATGTATACAGATGTGTATGTACCCAGCAATTAAATCAAATTAATCACGTTTTGTATCACGAAATGTTAAACATGAAATAAGATAAACATTAAGTAACTTTAAGAATTAAGTGATAGATAATATAACATTATATAGTAAACGATATAATCAAGTGTATGGAAAATATCAATATTTATTAGAGTAGTTACATTGTGCATGTCAGCTAAAGTTACGTATTATCACTGTTATCGCATATTGTCATCAATACAGAGAGTTATTGGACTTGTTAGTAGTTATAAAATTATTGTAGGCGTGTAAGATGTTGTTTCTTGTATCAATGGATATTCATGTATTGATGGATACTCACACGTATCTCTACCATTATCAGATATGAGTGCTCTTGGACTGTTTATATTTCTGGGGGGAGGTAGTCGTATATTTATTGTATTTATCATCTGTTGTAAGTTATTAGATGTATCGCATGATGTACGTTATGGTATTTATCGTATTTATTGTATTTATCATCTGTTGTAAGTTATTAGATTTATCGCATGATGTACGTTATGGTATTTATCATATTTATCGTATTTATTGTCTGTGGGGAGTTGTTGTATTCCATAAACTCTGATGAAAGGGAGATGTAAGATATGTGGGTCAACCGGGTACACGAGGGAACCAGCTACGACTGGTACGTCGCCTAGGAAACTGTGTATAGAATAAAGGTTCAGTCACTAACTGGAACTCGAGGTGTCGACTCGTACTTTACAGGCGTGAGTAGTGTGTTGATATCAGAGATCCGAGGTGGTGTAATGGTTAGCACACTGGCCCAGAATACAAAGAGATGTGGGTTTGAGGCCGGCTCTAGGTGCAATATTTCCCTGTTTTGATCACCCCCATGACACTGGTTCCATGACCAGGATCCTGTACAAGCTATGCGCTGTATAGTTGTTGAACCTACCTTATGTATGTGTGTAAGTGTGTTGCCTGTATGTATGTAATTGTAAGCATTAAAAGACTTACAATTCGAGGGGGATGAGTGTGGTGGTCTGCACTGACTTTGTAGGCAAGGAGCCGTTTAGACAGGTAGGCGTGGGTAGTGTGTTGATATCAGGGAGCCTAGGTGGTGTAATGGTTAGTATACTGGCCCGGAATGCAAAGATATGTGGCTTCGGGTCCCGCTCTAGGCGCAATATTTCCCATTTTCATCACCCCCATGACACTGGTGCCATGACCAGGATCCTGTACAAGCTACGCGTTGTATATTTGTTGAACCTACCTTGTGTATGTATGTAAGTGTGTTGTCTGTATGTATGTAATTGTAAGCATTAAAAGACTTACAATTCCAGGGGGATGACTGTAGTGGTCTGCACTGACCTCTCAGACAAGAAGCTGCTTAGACAGGTAGGCGTGAGTAGTGTGGTGATATCAGAGATCCGAGGTGGTGTAATGGTTAGCACACTGGCCCAGAATGCAAAGAGATGTGGGTTTGAGGCCGGCTCTAGGTGCAATATTTCCCTGTTTTGATCACCCCCATGACACTGGTTCCATGACCAGGATCCTGTACAAGCTATGCGCTGTATAGTTGTTGAACCTACCTTATGTATGTGTGTAAGTGTGTTGTCTGTATGTATGTAATTGTAAGCATTAAAAGACTTACAATTCCAGGGGGATGACTGTAGTGGTCTGCACTGACCTCTCAGACAAGAAGCCGCTTAGACAGGTAGGCGTGAGTAGTGTGTTGATATCAGAGAGCCTAGGTGGTGTAATGGTTAGCACACTGGCCCGGAATGCAAAGAGATGTGGGTTTGAGGCCGGCTCAAGGCGCAATATTTCCCGTTTTGATCACCCCCATGACACTGGTTCCATGACCAGGATCCTGTGCAAGCTATCCGCTGTATAGTTGTTGAACCTACCTTGTGTATGTATGTAAGTGTGTTGCCTGTATGTATGTAAATTGTAAGCATTAAAAGACTTACAATTCCAGGGGGATGACTGTAGTGGTCTGCACTGACTTCGTAAGCAAGGAGCCGCTTAGACAGGTAGGCGTGGGTAGTGTGTTGATATCAGTGAGCCTAGGTGGTGTAATGGTTAGTATACTGGCCCGGAATGCAAAGATATGTGGCTTCGGGTCCCGCTCTAGGCGCAATATTTCCCATTTTCATCATCCCCATGACACTGGTGCCATGACCAGGATCCTGTACAAGCTACACGCTGTATAGTTGTTGAACCTACCTTGTGTAGGTGTGTAAGTGTGTTGCCTGTATGTATGTAATTGTAAGCATTAAAAGACTTACAATTCCAGGGGGATGAGTGTAGTGGTCTGCACTGACCTCTCAGGCAAGGAGCCGCATAGACAGGTAGGCGTGGGTAGTGTGTTGATATCAGGGAGCCTAGGTGGTGTAATGGTTAGCACACTGGCCCGGAATGCAAAGATATGTGGGTTCGAGTCGCACTCTAGGTGCAATATTTCCCATGTTCATCACCCCAACGACAATAGTAACTAGATCAAGAGCTTTTGCATCAAATGTATTTCTATACTAGGGCAGATTGCAGTGAAAGTTTCCCAACACGTATTCTAGTTTTCTACATTTGTTAATATAACATTTCATGTATGTATATACTTTTTTTTTTTTTTTTTTTTGGTTGATTAGTTGTTTAAGCAGGGGAAATTTCAGTCATAGACGACTGGTCTTCCTCATTCCACTGCTGGTCGATAGAAAGCCCGAGCCTACACTTTTACCAACCCAAGGGATATTTAACCTCCCACACCACATAGACATGGTATGAGAGCAACCGGCCTTTGATGACACTGTAAGTTATACACAGAGGTAGAAATCCAAATTGGCAGAGGTGGGGGCACGGGGAAGCTGTGTGTAGTTTGCAGTGTGCCCTCCCCCTCCCCCACCCCACCCCCCGCCCACCACGCCCACCACGCCCACCCCAACCATGGGCTTGACTAATACTAGCTGGGTGGACGCCAACTTTGGTATCTTGGAAGTGACCTATTGATGACTGTGTGTGGGAGGGGGAGGGGTCAGCGGGGAAGGGGGAGTCTGAATGTGTGTGAATGATATGTGGGGGGGTGTTGGTTGGGGTAGTGTGTGTGGGGGATTGGGGAATGTTGGGGTGTATGTGTGGGGGATTGGTGGGGGGTATGTGTGTGTGGCAATGAAGAGGGTGTTGAGGGACATATGTGTGTGGGGGGGATGGGGGAGTGGGAGGGGTCGGGGATGGTTGTGTGTGTGTGGGGGTGGGGGGGTGTCTCCAAGCAGACAGAGACCATTACTGAATGCCTTGTAGGATAGTGCTTGGAGAGTGTGTGTATGTATGTGTGTGCATATGTGTTTATCGGTGTGCATGTGCATGTCGGTTTGTACGTGCCACAAATGGCAGTCACGTGACCGGGAACTGTCCCGGGATGCCACGGACTGACTATTTCCGCCAACCAGCCCGCCCTCTGACGGCAGTGGCAAGAAGTCGTGTTCGGGGTAGGAAGGTCTTCAGAACTCATGATTTGGTGAGTGACCAAAACCACACAAGTCAGTGCAACAACAAATCTAAATAATAATAAACTTCAGAAAATTAGAAGAGAAATACCAAATCTAGTAGTACATTTGAGAACGGCTGGGTGTTTCATTTAGTGTCAGCTTAATAAATGGATTATTTATATCTGCATTTACTTTGAAAAAGAAAACCCACCTAAATTTAGATATAAATAAGAGATACTTTGGCGGTCATTTTCTTTCTTATTCTATTCATGGTTTCCTTATCGATCATAGCAAGTAAAGACAACGGACAGGGTCCAGCTCTCAGTATGTACAAACCTCCGAAGCAAGTTATTACCAGACGGGATGGCCGAATGAGTTAGAGCATCCGTCTCCCGTGCTGGTAGATCATGGGGTCGTATGTGCAATCATAAAATACTTTATATCCTATTTTCCTGTTATTATATCAGTTATTAAAAAAAATGTTTTGCATTAAGCTACCATTTTTTTCACCCCGAGCATGGAGAAGCGTATTCGTTTATTCAACCCGAATCTGTAGGATGTGCGCATGCGCCAAAAAGTGACTCGGGTGACCCGAGTTGGTTAATCGAATACACCCATAGTGATTGAGGTAGTGTTATGGTTATTGTGGTAGTCTTATAGTGATTGTGGTAGTATTATGATGACTGTGATAGTGTCATGGTGATTCTGATAGCAGCATAGTGTTATAATAGTGTCATAGTTGTTCCTGCAGCTCTAGCGGTTTGGGCGTGGTGGTGGGTGTGTGGGTAGGGCACACGGTTGGGTGGGTGGGGCGCTGGTGTGTGGGTACGATGGGTGGTGATGAGGGGAGTGAGAAGCGGTTAACCAAAATGGCGACCCAACAACCAGGTTGCTGATGTCATACAAACATTGACAATGTGTGTGTTTGTAGAGGTACAGGGACGGAAGAGGGACGGAAGAGGGGCGGAAGAGGGGGGGGGGGCATTGGTGAGAGGGTGTGGGGCGGGGGGGCACTGGTGAGAGGGTGTGGGGCGGGGGGGGGGGCACTGGTGAGAGGGTGTGGGTAAAGGTGAAGTGCGGGTGGGAAGTGCGGGTGGGAAGTGCAGGTTGACAGTGTTCTGTTCCACCTGACTCTGGTCTCTGCACCTTGACTGTGTTCTGTTCCATCTAATGATGTTCACTTCACCTTGACTGTGATCTGTTCCATCTGACTCTGTTCTCGGCAGGTTGACTGTGTTCTGTTCTGCCTGACTCTGTTCTCTGCAGCCTGACTGTGTTCTGTTCAGCCAGGCTCTGTTCTCTGCAGCTTGACTGTGTTCTGTTCAGCCGGACTCCATTTTCTGCACCTTCACTGTGTTCTGTTCTGTCTGACTCTGTTTTCTGCACATTGACTGTGTTCTGTTCTGCTTGACTGTGTTCTGTTCCGCCAGACTCTGTTCTCTGCAGCTTAACTGCGTTTTGTTCCGCCTGACTCCATTTTCTGCACCTTCACTGTGTTCTGTTCTATCTGACTCTATTTTTTGCACCTTCACTGTGTTCTGTTATGCCTGACTCTGTTTTCTGTAGCTTGACTGTGTTCTGTTCCGCCTGACTCTGTTCTCTTCAGCTTGACTGAGCTCTATTTTGCCTGACTCTGTTCTCTTCAGCTCGACTGTGTTCTGTTCTGCCATACTCTGCTCTCTGCAACTTGACTGTGTTCTGTTCAGCCTGACTCTGCTCCAGACGGGATGGCCGAATGAGTTAGAGCGTCCGTCTCCCGTGCTGGTAGACCGTGGGGTCGTGGGTTCGAACCCTGGTCGAGTCAAACCAATTACTTAAAAATATATACTTGTCGCTTCCTAGCCAGGTGCTCGGCATTATTAGGACAGGGCAAGGACTGGTGTGCTCGGTGTCATGATAATCTGACTGAGTGGGATGCCAGGTCATGCTGATGGCAGCCTGGTTTCTCAGTGGGACAGCACTATAAAGTTGCCATGAGTGCGCACTGTCAAAAGTCAGTACCCGTCCTGATATGACCTTAGATGTTGCTAGGTCGTAAAACAACTACAAACAAACAACAAAACGCTGCTCTGTGCAGCTTGATTGTGTTCTGTTCCGACTGATTCTGTTCTGTTCAACCTGATTCTGTTCTGTGCAGCTTGACTGTGTTCTTTTCCGCCTGACTCTGTTCTATGCAGATTGACTCTGTTCTGTTGTGCCTGACTCTGTTCTCAGCAGCTTGACTGTGTTCTGTTCCCCCTGACTCTGGTCTCTGCAGCTTGACTGTGTTATGTCCAACCTGACTGTGCTCTGTGCAGCTTGACTGTGTTCTGTTCCGGCTCACTTTGTTCTGTGCAGATTGATTGTGTTCTGTTCCGTCTCACTCTGTTATTGACAGCCTGACTGTGTTCTGTTCCGCCTCAATCTGTTCTGTGCAGATTGACTCTGTTCTGTTGTGCCTGACTCTGTTCTCAGCAGCTTGACTGTGTTCTGTTCCCCCTGACTCTGGTCTCTGCAGCTTGACTGTGTTATGTCCAACCTGACTGTGCTCTGTGCAGCTTGACTGTGTTCTGTTCCGGCTCACTCTGTTCTGTGCAGATTGATTGTGTTCTGTTCCGTCTCACTCTGTTATTGACAGCCTGACTGTGTTCTGTTCCGCCTCAATCTGTTCTGTGCAGATTGACTCTGTTCTGTTGTGCCTGACTCTGTTCTCAGCAGCTTGACTGTGTTCTGTTCCCCCTGACTCTGGTCCCTGCAGCTTGACTGTGTTATGTTCCACCTGACTGTGTTCTGTGCAGCTTGACTGTGTTCTGTTCCGGCTCACTCTGTTCTGTGCAGATTGATTGTGTTCTGTTCCGTCTCACTCTGTTATGTGCAGCCTGACTGTGTTCTGTTCCGCCTCAATCTGTTCTGTGCAGCTTGACTGTGTTCTGTTCCGCCTCAATCTGTTCTGTGCAGCTTGCCTGTGTTCTGTTCCGCCTCACTCTGTTATGTGCTGCTTTACTGTGTTCTGCTCCGCCTCAATTTGTTCTGTGCAGCTTGACTGTGTTCTGTTCCGGCTCACTCTGTTCTGTGCAGATTGACTGTGTCCTGTTCCGCCTGACTCTGTTCTGTGCAGCTTGCCTGTGTTCTGTTCCGCCTGACTCTGTTCTCTGCAGCTTGACTGTGTTCTGCTCTGCCTGACTCTGTTCTCTGCAGCTTGACTGTGTTCTGTTCCGGCTCACTCTGTTCTCTGCAGCTTGACTGTGTTCTGTTCCGCCTGGGTATGTACTATGCAGCTTGACTGTGTTCTGTTCCGTCCGACTCTGCTCTGTGCAGCTCGATTGTGTTCTGCTCAGTCTGACTCTGTTCTCTGCAGCTTGACTGTGTTCTGTTCCGCAAGACTCTCTTCTGTGCAACTTAACTGTGTTCTGTTCTGCCTGATTCTGTTCTGTGCAGATTGATTCTGTTCTTTGCACCTTGACTGTGTTCTGTGCCGCCTGACTATGTTCTCAGTAGCTTGACTGTGTTCTGTTCCACCTGACTCTGTTCTGTGCAGCTTGACTGTGTTATGTTCCACCTCACTCTGTTCTGTGCACCTTGACTGTGTTCTGTTCAGTCTGACTCTTTTCTCCGCAGCTTGACTCTGTTCTGTTCCACCTGACTCTGTTCTCTGCAGCTTGACTGTGTTCTGTTCCACCTGACTCTGTTCTGTGCACCTTGACTGTGTTCTGTTCCGCCTGACTCTGTTCTCTGTAGCTTCACTGTGTTCTGTTCCACCAGACTCTGTTCTATGCAGTTTGACTCTGTTCTCTGTTGCTTGATTTATTCTATTCAGTTTGATTCTGTTCTCTGTCGCTTGATTTATTCTATGCAGTGTGATTCTTTTCTTTGTCGCTTGATTTATTCTATTCAGTTTGATTCTGTTCTCTGAAGCTTGAATTATTCTATGCAGTTTGATTCTGTTCTCTGTTGCTTGATTTATTCTATTCAGTTTGATTCTGTTCTCTGTTGCTTGATTTATTCTCTTCAGTTTGATTCTGTTCTCTGTCACTTGATTTATTCTATTCAGTTTGATTCTGTTCTCTGTCACTTGATTTATTCTATTCAGTTTGATTCTGTTCTCTGCAGCTTGATTTATTCTATTCAGTTTGATTCTGTTCTCTGCAGCTTGATTTATTCTATGCAGTTTGATTCTGTTCTCTGTCGCTTGATTTATTCTATTCAGTTTGATTCTTTTCTCCGTCACTTGATTTATTCTATTCAGTTTGATTCTCTTCTCTGTCGCTTGTCTCCATTCCTTGCAGTTTGTCCGTTTTCTCGGCAACTTGACTTTTTTCTCTGCAGCTTAATTCTGTTCTTAGAAGCTTGGCTCTGTTCTCTGTAACTTGATTCTGTTCTCGGAAGCTTGACTGTTCTCTCTAATACCCCTGTCACACTACGACGTAACGAGCCAACGTGAGCCTAACGTGATGATTTTTCGTCATTACGTTGCCGTACGTTGGGTCACGTTATGATGACGTCATAATGACGTTAGAGTGACGTCGAGCTACGTCATGTTACGTCGTGTTACGTTGGCGCGCGTCAAGGTTTTGAACCTGTTCAAAACTTTCGACGTATCTCAACGTGAAGCCGTTACGTTGGGATGACGTGACAATGACGTTAGGTTGACGTTCCGCGATCGTTATAGCAACGTAAATGACGTTAGAGTCACGTTATGTCACGTCAGACCCACGGCCCAGGTGGGAGCAACGTGTGGGCAACGTTTTGCACATTACGGTCACGTTACGGTCACGTTACGGTCACGTTACGGTCACGTTACGGTCACGTTACGGTCACGTTACGGTCACGGTTACGGTCACGTTACGGTCACGTTACGGTCACGTTACGGTCACGTTACGGTCACGTTACGGTGGCGTTACGGTCACGTTACGTCCACGTCGCACCCGTTACGGCGACGTTACGCTCACGTTACACTAACGCATGGTCACGTCGCCAATTACCCCTCCCCCCTAACGTTGTCACGTTACAGCTAAGGTCACGACGTATGCCCACGTTACTTTCACGTTACGCTCACGTCCACAATTTGCATATTACGCCGATAACTTCGACGTGATATCATTATTTTCACGTTGTGGTTACGCTGACGTAGTCACGTCGTAGTGTGACAGGGCCATAACATACAAGCACAGCATTCAAGCAAAGTCATAGAAACAGACACAGATAAAGATACAGATACAGACATGAACAGATACATACATACAATCACACACATATGCAGTCACAGATCTAGTCACAGACACAGACACACATACACATGAATGCCCCGGTCACATACACGTTAGACCCCTGTCTCAGTACGACGTAACGAGCGAACGTGAGCCTAACGTGGTGATTTTTCATCATTACGTTGACGTTCGTTGGATTATGTTATGATGACGTCAGAATGACGTTAGGCTGACCTCGAGCTACGTCACAATACGTCGTGTTACATCAAGTTACGTCGAGGTTTTGGACATGTTCAAAACTTTCGACGTAGCTCGAACGTAAGGGTTTACGTTCGCTGTATGTTCTGTTCACGTTCAGCGAACGTCAATGACGTTAAACGGACGTTAGGCAAACGCTGCTCACTACGTTCAACTACGTTCCACTATGTTGACCGACATTAAACCGGGTGGAAATGCCCACGCGGTGTAATGGGAACGTCAGGAGAACGTCAGAAGAACATCAGGAGAACGTACATTCAACGTACATTCAACGTCTCATGACGTATGTAACATCACGTAACATTCTTCTGGCGATGGAATAATGTTCATAATGTTCCGTGAGCATAATGACGTTGTCCTCTCTCGTTGAATGACGGTATCACTACGCTTTACCGACGTTACGCTCTCGTCCACTACACTGCATCCACGTTCAACTTGTGCCCAAATTTGCATACTACGCCGAGAAGTTCAATGTTCTTCACGTTCTCCCTACGTTGACTTTGTTATGTCGTAGTGTGACAGGGCCTTTAGTGAAGGTAGTTGAACGTGTAGGTGAACGTAGTGGAGGCTAACATGGGTCAAACGTGGTGTAAGTATGTTAAACTACGTTGAAATATGTTAAGGGAAGGCAGGTTTTGGTATGGATAAATACATTGTGGTACGGATAAATATATGTTATGGTATGGATAAATACGTTATGGTATGGATGCCAGTACGTTCAACTATGTTCGCCTCCACTACGTTCACCTATGTCCACTAATATCTATGTGACCAGGGCTTCGTCCAAGTATGCTAGAGTAAGCTAGAGCACACTAGAGTATGCTAGAGTACGCTAGAGTATGCGAGACACAGCACTGTGTGTCATCCAGTGCTCAGTGACCCCCATTTGTTTCCACCCGTCTGACCAGAGGTGCACGCTCTAAAGGTGTTTTTTTTTAGTACATCGGAAACATGCCACTTTAAGCCCTAGGGAGGGCGGGGTGGAAATGAGAGTGGAAGATGTGAGAGGCGATGGGTGTGGGAGGGGATGGGTGTAAGGGTGTGGGTATTTGTGAGGGTGTGTGTAAATAGATGTTAGGGTGTGTCTGGTGATGTGGTTATGTAAGTTGTTGGGTGCATAGTAATGTGCTTGTCTGTATGTGTGTACAGTACAACCCCGTTAAACCAAACTTGAAGGGACCATAAAAATTTGTTTGGATGAACCGATCATTGGTTTAACCGAGATTTTGGCTTCGACTTTGACTTGGCTTTGGCAAAGACGCAAGTGCATTATGAATGAAATATACAATGAATGTGGACACTTTGATTATTGTTGTTTTTATGTATATACAGTCTAACCCAGATAAACTAAGCTCAGTTAAACGAAATGATCGGTTAATCCTAACTTTTTTCGGCGCCCGGCAAAATACTACCATTTATCATATAAAAAAGTCTCAGATGACCGTATACCCACATGAAAGTTTGGTTTAACCATACCTGAAATGGCCTGGGCCCGACAATTTTGTTTGGATTAACCGATAGTTTGGATTAATCGACTTTGGTTTAACCAACTATTTTATATGATAAATGGTAGTATTTTGCCAGGCCGCCGAAAAAAGTTTGGATTAACCGATCGTTTGGTTTAACCGAGCTTGGTTTAACGGGGTTGTACTGTATATGTGTCTGCCTGCATCTGTGTGTATGTGCGTCTGTGTGTCTGTGTGTATACACCGGCGGTGTGTGGTCGGGTTCGATACGGTGAGATAAGCAACCACCACACACCCTGTATGTATGTGTGTATGTGTATAGACACGGTCCTTTGACTCAACTCTCCTCATTTCTCTTTCCTAGATTCTGCCCATTTCGATTTCTCCCAGGCACACTTCTTCCCTTGACCAGGGTAGTTGTGTTCTTGGGTGGGGCCCTTCACCTTTATGATTTCGCTGTCTTGTTCTTGTTGCTGGAACGACCACTGCTCCCACCTTTGCCCGCCTTCCTCAAACCCCTGCTGCTGACTGGATTCAAGTGCTACACTACACTACACTACACCTACAGCTCAACTACACGCCGGACCGAAGAGATTCACTGCAACCCCAACGCCTCGCCGTCACTACGTTGTGAAGATGTCCCCAGTTTCTACAACACTCCCTCTACGAAGTTAAGTCTTCAACCACAGATTGGGCCGATTTATCGGAGCCTCTCTACCCAATGTTGCAGGTCTGCAACCGGTAACCGTCGTAAGGTTACAAACACCCCCAATTGTTGTTGTTGTTGTTATGTGTATGAAATGTATGTAAGTATGTATGTGTGTTGGTGTGGTGTGGTGCGATACAATGAGGTAACCAGCCACAACGCACCCTTCGTGTATGTGTATATAAATGTATATGTGCATGTGTGTTTGGGTGTTGGTGTGATGGGATGCGTAACGATGAGGTAAGCAGCCACAACACACCCTGTTTGAATGTGTGTATATATACATATATATATATATACATATATATGTATATATGTGTGTGTGTCTGTATGTGAGCATGTGTGTTGGTGTGTGATACGATGTGGGAAGCAGCCACAATACCCTTTGTATGTGTGCATGTATGTGTGTATACATATAGAGGAGCGGGGCATAGCTCAGGCTGTAGAGTGTGAAGGTGTCCGTCATCCTATCGATCCTGCACAGTGGACCCATTCGCAGTTTGGGCTATTTTCCATTCCAACCAGTGGTCCACAACTGGTTCATCAAAGGCTGTGCTATGCGCGTTCCTGTCTGTGGGAAAGCGCATATAAAATACCCCTTGCTGCTTATCGGAAAGAGTAGCCTATGTGGCAGCAGCGGGTTTCCTCCAAAGAAATATGTCAGAATGACCATATGTTTGACGTCCAATAGCTGATGATACGAAAATCAATGCGCACTAGAGGTGTCACTAATTAAAGTTGCATAGTCCGATGCTTTTCAGTTTTTGCTATTTTCTGAGATAAATATATTATACTAATCGTTATAATCTAATTTACTTTAGTTTTAAGTAACTTTAATTTTAAATGGCTAAGTTTTGAGATATTTGACATCAAAACATGCCAAAATAATTTTGGCAAGCACGCCAAAATTCGGACACCATAGACTTCAGTAGTAACAGTTTCTATTAATTGACTTATTATGCCCTTCTATGCAGCAACAAATGCTGAATAAGGACACCAGTATCTAACTTGGATATGTAGAATCAAATCTAGATAAGTGTTTTGGTTTTGAAAATTTGATGTTTTCATCGGACTATGCAACTTTAAAAAAAGCTTTACTTTGTGTGTGTATATATATATATGTCTGTTTCTGGATGTGTGCATGTGTGTGGTGGTGTGGTGTTGTGGTGGTGTGGTGGTGTGTTTTGGGGTGAGATACGATGAGGTAAGCAGCCACAACACACCCTGTGTGGGGCGTGTCCCTGTCTCCGTGCCTGGATACTAAACAATACCCACCCCACATCTTAAGCCATGTTCAGACCTGGGCGTTAAGTCGCCTCTTCTAGCGCCCCTTATCTAAGTCGGCTCACATTGGCAGTGTGGACGCGACGCTGAAGCGAATTAGGGCTAGTTCGCCTCATCTAGTTCGCTTGAAGTAAACCACGTCGCAAGGTAGTCCAGATGAACCGAACTAGCTTAAATCGGCCCACCTTGCTTGTGTGGACGGTAGCGGTTTACTTGAAGCGGATTAAGCACGTCACACTATATAATATAATTTGGTCTATGAACCGGCTAGAGGTGCACATATATTTTTTTCATCATTTATTTTTAGGGTTTCACTGCCCAGCAGAAGTTTTGACCATTCCAAAACAATACGATTCAGTTGAAACAGATCTAGGTCGAACCCACACTCTCTCATGCCGACGTCGACTAACCGAAACTGGCGCTGGTTAGTATGGACTTGCTCATGTGCAGATATCGATTTCCGCCTTAAACCGCTCCATGTGTGGACACGACACTAGTTCGCCTCATCTAGTTTGCCTTATCTAGTTCGGCCTAAAGTTGTGTGTGTGAACATGGCTTTATTCACAGCTCAAGTACAGTAAGTACATATAGCCACAAGTCAGGACACCCACTTCCAACGAAGTCCACTTAGATTAGATATTGTGAATCAATCACGATTAAATGGAAGTTTTTTTTTGTCAAATCAGACAGGATGGCTGAATGAGTCGAGCACTGGCTGCCCTTGTGGTAGGTCAAATTACTGGTGGTTCAAACCCCAGCCAAGTCCAAACAATGACTCAAGTAAGGTAGATTAGAATGATCAAACTAATATATTTATATCAAATAATGTCAGAAAACTGAAAACCATCAGATTTTCTGGAACTATAGCATTGCATAATCCAATGAAAAAAATTGCATTTTCTACTTTAAGATAATTACCTAGATTTGAGCTTACTTATTTAAAAGTGATATATATTTATTTTTTTTTTCTTGAAGATTTATACTGCCTATCATGGATAAGTCTGAATAGACTTGTTTTCACCATTAGACAGTTTGTCGAGAGAAAGCCCGAGCCTACAGTTTTACCGACCCAAGGGATTTTTAACCTCCCACACCACATAGACATGGTATGAGAGCAACTGGCCTTTGATGACGGTGTAAGTTATACACAGCTGTGGAAATCCAAATTGGCAGAGTTGGGTGGCATGGGGAATTGAACCACCAACCTTCAGATTAGGAGTGCGACCTAGAAAAAAGTCAGACACTCTAACCACTGCGCCACAGAGAACACCACTCATTAAGTAATTCTTTGAGGTTTTGCTCTATAGGAAGGTCAGAAGCAACTGTCTTAAGCTAGGATTCCTTACACGCGGTATGCGTTATGCGTATGCGAATGCGAATGCGGCAAAAAATCGAAACGCCTTGAAGTCAATGGGCTGCAACCCTTACACGTGGTATGCGAATGCGAATGCGAATGCGAATGCGAATGCGAATGCGACAACTCGATCGGTCCCTGTAGCGATCGGTCCGGCATGCGGCATGCGACACAGGGGTGCGAATAGAAAAGCATCAGTCGCATTTGTCCATTGATATAAGGCTGGAGGAGGCAACTGATAATTACGGACAGCCGGGACAAGGGTCAGGGAGGGGGGTTGTCAAGGCTGCTGAGTGGAAACATATGGTAGTGGTTGTGGTGGGGGTTCGGGTTGGTAAAAATGCTACCAGAGCCACAAAAAATATGAATACTTATCTATAATTTGGTAATTATAAAGGTAGGAACCTCCATGTGCAGTACCAAGAGGTACATGGATATACATGCCATATTAGGCCATATACAGTGCAGTATGGAGTATACTTGTTTATTTTTATTTTTTAAATATATCCAGTCATGTGCCGTCTGCCGCATGCCGCATACCGTGTAGAAGGAATCTCCCCATTCGCATACCGCATACCGCATGCCGCATACCGCATGCCGCATGCTGCATGCCACATACCGCGTAGAAGGAATCTCAGCTTTAGACAGGAGATGGCATCAGCTAGTTCGTTTAGGAATATTGTATTGGACTTGGATTCAACTGGTGTGGACTTGGAAATTATTTTGAATGTTTGCTCTTTAAGAAGACGTAACTCCAAAGTTAGGCAATTATCGCAAAGATTATTCCAAACTAAAGTAGTGTGGACGCTACTGGTCAGGGCCCGTATGCATGGAGCGGTGTTAGCGGCGTGTGGTGTTATACCTCTAACTCCGGGTATCTATCTCCGGTTATCGGCGTCGTAGAGAACTATGTCAAGCCGTATGCATGGGCGCTTAAACGGTGAGTGTTAGCTAAATGTGAATGTATTTATAGATTTGGGAAATCCCTCTGCGTTTGTAGCCATATATTAGGCCCAAATCTATTCAATGCGATCATATTTGACAGAATTACATACGCAATAAGTGAAATTTCAGCAAATTAACCCTAAAAACGAAGCGATATTAATGCTGCCGCCGTAACGGCGGCGATATTAATAGTTATATTTTCGAATCGACGAAAGTAAAGTAAACAAATCGCCGCTGGCGCCGCATCGACGTCGCTTTCCCTACTGGCGCCGGTGTCGATTTGTTTACTTTACGTTCGTCGATTCGAAAATATAACCATTAATATCGCCGCCAATGCGGCTGCTGCATTAATATCGCTTCGTTTTTAGGGTTAATTTGCTTAAATTTCACTTATGTAATTCTGTTAAATATGATAGCATTGAGTAGATTTGGGTTCCATCCTGACACTAACCTAACACTAACACCGCTGTAAACCTGCTATGAGCAGAGTTAGAATTTCCGAGTTTAAACGCTCGGTGTTAGCCCTAACACTGCTCCATGCATACCAACTTTTCGGCGCTAAACCAGAAATCCCGCCATAAATGCGTTTTGTGTCGATAACACCGCTCCATGCATATGGGCCCAGGTTGATATATTCAAGTCAAAGATTCAAAATCAACAGATTACATAATTCTAAAAAGGACCGAACTGTTTTGTTTGTTTCTTGTTTTACATCCTAGCAAAATCTAAGGTCATATCAGGACGGGTACCAACTTGTGACAATGCGCACTCATGGCGACTTTATAATGCTGCCCCACTGGACGATCAGGCTGCCAGCACCATGACCTGATATCCCACTAAGTCACATTATCCTGACACTGAGCCAACCAGTCCTTGTCCTATCCTAAAAATGCCGAGCTCTGGGCTAGGAAGTGACAAGTATAAATCTGTAAGTCATTGGTTTGACTCGACCAGGGTTCGAACCAATGACCCCATGATCTACCAACACTAGAGACGGACGCTCTAACTCATTCGGCCATCCCGTCTGGTTAAAAGGACCGAACTAACAAAGGGTGTCGGCATAGATGGGGAACACATATATTTGCTGGAAGCAAATCGAGGTTTTTTACGCTACTTTAGCTATTCATTTAGTTACTCCTGCAGCACTGACGTGGGGATAGGGCTGATAACCAATCAGAAAGACAAACTGTCAAAAGGCTGGCTTATCCACACAAGTTCCCAATCTAAACAGCTAAGTATATTCTTCAAATACTTATCTATCAAGTATCATTGCCTGCGACGTTTGAATTGCTAAATTTATTACATCACGTAGATTAATAGACTTTTAAATCTGAAACGAATGCACACAGTGGCTACAATATCGGGTGTTTCTTTTTTGTTTCATTCTCTCCCAGTTCCTCAACTCTATGCCAGTATAGATAAACACCGCACACTGGAACCAGCGCTTCCACAGCTTGTGTATACAGTAAAACCTCTCTCACCGACCACCTACACAGATCGACTACTCCCCTATATCGATCACTTTATTTGGGTCCCAAACGATCGCCTATACAATACCGTTGCAAAGATGTTTTGTTTAACTCCCTAAACCGACCATTTAAAGCTGCATAGTCCGATGAAATATCAAATTTTCAAAACCAAACCAATTATCTAAATTTGATTTGACATATCTAACTTAGATACTGATGCACTTATTAAGCATTTGTTTCTGCATAGAAGGCAATACTGAGTCAATTTAACAGAACCTGTTACTGCAGAAGTCTATGGTGTCAGAATTTTGACAAGCTTGCCAAAACTAATTTTCCATGTTTACACTCAAAATATCCCAAAAGTTTACCATTTAAAATTAAAATAACTTTGAACTAATGTAAAATAGATACTAGTGATCGATCTAATATATTTATCTCAGAAAAAGTACAGACATTCAAAACCATCGGACTATGCAAATTTAATGTCGGTCCCATGGTCAGTCGATTTAGAGAGGTTTTACTGTAGTTGATTACTAACCCAAAACAGCTTTGCTCGGATTTATACATGGCAGTCATTCACCCCTACTGTGGGTGGATATATTATCTAGCATTCACAGTGCATGTACGTGTGTGGTGCTGTCGATAGACTACATCACGGTTCCAGCGGTGTGGTGCATTGTGGGATGCATCAGAGCAAAACAAAGCCATAATTGCTAATACACTGGGTGCAGCTATGAAATGTGCAAGTTTCAGCTCATCTCAGCTCTTGTTTGAAACATAGAATACCAACTAAAAAAATATATATCATAAATTAAGATATTAATCTTTTATCCAGCATTGCATTTACATCAATATAACCAGCACATCTTATACCATGTGCATTTAGATTTAAACACATCTAGGCACTCAGACTAGTGTTAGAGCCATAGCCAGAGTCAGTTTTATTTATTTTATTCATGTTTTTATTTATATTCTATGGTTTATGGAGAGTTGTGTCTTAAACATATGCCTTTGCTTTGCTCCCAACGCTGTTTTCAGCGCATGCGCAGTCAGAACCGTGATGCAGTCAATACGGCTTTGTCTAAAGGACGGGCGACGCCCGAGCAGACGACATTCAGCAGTCAATCACCCAGGCCCGCCCGACACAAGTCGTCCAGCCAATCACAGTCTTCCTGGCATGTCGCGCATTGGACCAATCAGCGCGTCCGTATCAACGCGACGGCGCCAGGAAACGCTTGCGGTGTGAAGTGGGAAGTTGGGGAAGAGGGGTGGGTGTTGGAGGGGGGGGGGGTGAAAGGAAGGGGAAGTAGTAGGGATAAGGGGGAGCGAGGGGGGAGGGGAGAGTGCGAGAAGGGGAGGGAGGAGGTGGAGAAGGGGACATATGAGGAGAGGAGGGAGGACTGGGAATGGGGGTTCGAAGGATGGGAGAAGGAGAAGGAAAAGAGGAGGAACAGGGAAGGAAAGAGAGAGGGAAAGAGGGAGGGGGGAAAAGAGGGATGGAAATGGGGCAGGAGAAAAAGAAACGGCAGAAGAGGAAGGGAGGAGGGAGGAGGGAGAGGCTATGAGGGGATGTGAAAGGAGGGAGGGGGAATGGAATAAGGAGAGGGTAGGGATGAGGATGGCGATGTGATTGGAGAAGGAGGAGGAAGAGGGAGAGAGGGGGTGAGGAGGAGAAGAAAAAGGAGTAGAGAGAGGAGGGAGAGAGACGAGGGGAAGAGGAAGGCGGGGATGTGAAGGAGGGGTGAGGGCAGGGAAGGAGGAGAAGGCGGGAAGAGGGGAATGGGGAGAGGGAGGAGGATGAAGAGGGGAGGGAGTTTGGCGAGGTGGGGAGAGGTGGGAGGGGGGAGGAAGGGGGAGGAGGGAGGAGGAGGAGGAGGAGGCAGGGGGTGCTTTGTTCAGAGAGCTGGTGCACAGAGAGGCTGCATGAACCCAACCTTTAAAGTGCGAATTTAGTTACCGCGAGCTTTGTTGTGAGTGTGAATGAAGTCAGTGATGTTAAAACAACTGAACCTCAACCGGAAACCAGCTCCAGCTGCTGGACAAGGAGGGGGTGGGGGGTGGGTGGGGGGGAGGGAGTGTTGGCAGAGGGATTGGTGGTAGGTGGGGGGGATTGGGGGGAGGGAGTGTTGGCAGAGGGATTGGTGGTAGGTGGGGGTTGGGGGGGATTGGGGGGAGGGAGTGGAGGCAGAGGGATTGGTGGTAGGTGGGGGTGGGGGTGGGGGGAATGGGGGGAGGGAGTGGAGGCAGAGGGATTGGTGGTAGGTGGGCATGGCGGGGGAATGGGGGGAGGGAGTGGAGGCAGAGGGATTGGTGGTAGGTGGGGTTGGGGTTGGGGTTGGGGGGGGGGGGGGGGTGAGGGAGTGGAGGCAGAGGGATTGGTGGTAGGTGGGGGTTGGGGGGGATGGGGTGAGGGAGTGGTGGCAGAGGGATGGTGGTAGGTGGGAGGGGGGGGGGGATTGGGGTGATGGAGTGGTGGCAGAGGGATTGGTGGTAGGTGGGGGGGGGGGGGGGTGCGGGGAGGGGTGGTGGCAGGAGGGATTGGTGGTAGGTGGGGGGGGATTGGGGGGAGGGAGTGTTGGCAGAGGGATTGGTGGTAGGTGGGGGTTGGGGGGGATTGGGGTGAGGGAGTGGAGGCAGAGGGATTGGTGGTAGGTTGAGGGGGGGGGGGGGGGATTGGGGGGGAGGGAGTGGAGGCAGAGGGATTGGTGGTAGGGAGGAGAAGTCAGCCACTCAGGAAGTGTGTTAAAGTTGGATCATCCGATGGTTTTGAGTTTCTATCATTTACTGATTTTTTTGTTTGTTTTTGGTCCAGTAGTCGTTTAAGCAGGGGAAATTTCAATCGTGGACGATTGGTCTTCCTCATTCCACTGCTCCTTGCCCTATCCTAATAATGCCGAGCGCCTGGCTAGGAAGCGACAAGTGTACATTTTTAAGTCATTGGTTTGACTCGACCAGGGTTTGAACCTGTGAGTTCGAAACCCACGATCTACCAAATCGGGAGACGGACGCTCACCTCATTCGGCCAGGTTGTTCGTTGTAATCTACCTTACTTTTATTTAGTTCGAAGTGACATTTTGCTTTAAAATGACTAATTTATGACATATTTATAGTGCAAACATATCAAATTAATGTTGGCATGCTTGTCAAATCTTTGACACTGTATGCTTCAGCAGTAGGCCTAACTGGTTCTATTAAATTGACTTAAGCTAGGATTCCTTACACGTGGTATGCGGCATGCGGTATGCGGCATGCGGCATGTGGTATACGAACGGTTTGGGTCCTTTCACCCACACCCACACCCACACCCACACACACACATAGTGTCAGGTTTCTCTAACACTGTTGTCTATGGGCATTCACATTCGCATGCCGCACCGATCGCTACATGGACCGATTCAGTATTCGCATGCCGCATGCCACATGCCGCATACCGCATGCTGCATACCGCGTGTAAGGAATCACCCCCATTGACTTAGATGCTTTTCGATTTTTTGCCGCATTCGCATTCGCATTCGCATTCGCATACCACATACCGCGTGTATGTTGCAAAAAATTATTAATAACTGCATTGGTATCTAAGTTGGATATGTAGGTTCAAATCTAGATAAGTATTTTGCTTTTGAAAATGTTTTTATTAGACTATGCAACTTTAAGGGGGGGACTGGGGGTGGGGTGGGGGTCGGGGGATCGTTGCAGGGAGTGGTGGGGGAGGGAGTGGTGGGGGGGAGGGAGGCACTCAGGGAGTGTGTTAAAGGGGGGTAATTTGGGAGAGCAGGTATGATATGAGTGTCGGCGTGGGGGTGGGGGACGGGAGACGGAGGTGTCGGGGGAGGGGGGGTGAGATGGTTGTGGGGGGTGGTGTAAACGTGCCTAGATTCGACTGTCAGGACATTTCAGGTTCAGAAATGACTCAAAGAGTCTCTTTACATGTATTGCTTCTGGTTTAAGGCCCAGTCAGACCTCACCGGATTGAGGAACCGGATAGAAAATGGACACTGTCTGGTGAAATACGGCAATGTACGGTTTATATACGGTTGGCATCTGGTGTGTCCGTTATCTGTCCGGTGGTGTCCGGCGGTGTCCGGTACAAGTTTTGAACATGCACAAAACTTGTACCGGACACCGCCGGACTGAAGTGTTATGGTTGGTGTCCGTTTTAAGACTGTTTAGTCCGTTTAGTCCGTTTCATGTCCGTTATTCATCCGTTAGGTGTCCGGTTTGTATCCTGAAGAGTCAGGTGACGGTGTTGAGGGAATTCGGTTCGGGGGGGGGGGGGCAGCACACACCACTCACCACACACCACACACCACTCACCACACCCCACACACCCCACACAACACACACCACTCACCACACACCACACACCACACACCACACACACCACACACACCTCTCACCACACACCTCACCCCACATCCCACACACCACACACCACCACACACACTGCACACCACACACCTCACCCCACATCCCACACACCACCACACATACCACACACCACAACCACTCACCACACACCACACACACCACACATCACACACACCACACCCCACATACTACTCACCACACACCACACACCACACACCACACACCACACACACCACACACCACACACCACACACCACACACCACACACCACACACCACACACCACACACCACAAACCACACACCACACACCACACACCACTCACCACACACCACACAGTGACAGTCCGGTGGCTATTCTTAATATGTTCGGTCCGTCCGTTTGACATTCGGTTGTCGTCCGGTTATCGTCCGGTTATCGTCCGGTGGCTATTCATTAATGTACGTTCCTTGTCCGTTTAGCGTTCGTTTCATCCGGTACATTTCGGTACATTTCGGTACATTTTGACACCGGACACCAACAGACTAGACAATTCTATTTCCGGTGGTGTCCGGTGGTGTCCGGTACTCAGTCCGGTAAGGTCTGACTGGGCCTTTAGATAATGTTGTGTGGAGGTAGCCAGTAAAGGATCGCAAAATTAAAGCTCCCCCTCCCCCCCCCCCCCCCCCCCCCGCGACTAAACCACAGATGGGTAAAACAAATGTGGTTTCCCACATTGAGGGTACTGGGGCACGGTGACCGAATCGGTAGAGCGCGGGTCATATCAGGACGGGTACCAACTTGTGACAGTGTGCACTCATGGCGACTTGCTAGTGCTGCTCCACGAGGAAACCAGACTGCCAGCACCATGACCTGATATTCCACTCAGTCACATTATCCGGACACTGAGCGAACCAGTCCTTGCTATATCCTAATAATGCTGAGCACCTGGCTAGGAAGCGACAAGTATCAATTTGTTTGACACTACCACGGTTCGAACCCATGAACCTATGGGTTCGAATCCCCCGATCTGCCAAAACGGGAGACGATTACTGAACTGATTCGGCCATCCCGTCTGGTAATCTAGGTAAAGGGCGCATTCCATATACGCGTAATGCGTAATGCGAATGCGAATGCGACAAAAAATCGAAACGCCTTGAAACCTATGAGCTACATTCCATACACGCGTAATGCGTAATGCGAATGCGAATGTGAAAGAAATCTATTATCCCAATCGCTCCATCTAGCGATCGGTGCATAATGCGTGATGCGTAAAGGTGGTGCAAATAGAAAATCATCAGTCGCATTTGTCCATTGATATAAGGCTGGAGGAGGCGACTGATAATTACGGACAGCCGGGACAAGGTGGTGCGAATAGAAAAGCATCAGTCGCATTTTTCCATTGATATAAGGCTGGAGGAGGCGACTGATAATTATGGACAGCCGTTTTGTTGACCGAAAAGGACGGTCCTAACATGACTCAGTTTAGGATGTTAGGACCGTCCCAATCGGGAGACTGACGGTTATGGGAAAGCTAAAAATGCTACCATATGCACAGAAATATGAATACTTATCTATAATTTGGTTATAATAAAGGTAGGAACCCCCATCTGACGTACAAAAAGTTACATAGATATAAATGCAATATGTGGTCATATACAGAGCAGTATGGGGAATAATTGTTTATTTTTATTTTTTAAATATAGCCAGTCATGTGACGCATTACGCATTATGCATTACGTGTGTATGGAATGATGGCATTCGCATAACGCATAACGCATAACGCATAACGCATTACGCATTACGCGTATATGGAATGCGCCCTTAAGTGTTTTACTTTCGAAAATTTGATCCTTTTATCGGACTATACAGCTTTAAACATGTCTCGCTGCATAGAAGGAATTTTCAGTCAATTACATAGGATTAGAACCTTTCACCGCAGCAAGTCATACAAGCCTAAGTTGTCTGGCATTTTTTTGTGGACACATCAACCGTATTTTACTTGTTTCCATTTTAAATATCTCCAATTTTACCCCTTAAAAGAAAAATTAAGTTACACTGTAATGTATCATAGAGAGTTGCCATGGGCAGACCTGACTGGGGCATGCTGGGAACTAAGGAATGGAATAAAGGGTTACATAACACAACTCACAGTGTTCACACGTACATGACAACACCAAGTTATTATTGTCAATTGGATTGTAATGCTCAAGTTAATATTATACTATGTCAAATCTCCAACAGTTAGAAAGCACTTAGAGAGCCTAACCCTCAAGTCTCAGGATGGCTATATAAGTAGGGCACCCGCTTCCTGCGGGTTCGATCCCCGGTCGAGTCAAACTTGATATTTGCTGCCGCTTGGTCTGACAATGTGCATTAAGAAAGGGCCGATTGGCGCATTATCAGGATACTGTGACTGAGTAGGATATCAGTTAAAGGTATTTACCGGTGGCATGCTACCTTAGTAAAGCTTCCATATATGCCCATTGTTGACAGTTGTTGATATGGCCTACAATGTTGTTAGGCCATGTAACTAAGTATCACTCATAGTGTTGATGTACAACATTTCATCGTATCTATGAACATTGAATCAATGCCATGAACTCACAAATTAATTCGTCAAAGTTCTTTGACTTTCACTTCAAATACCCCCAATGTTAGCCATTTGCAATCAAAGTTATTTTTGTTGTTGTTGTTGATAGATTAGTTGTTTAAGCTGGAGAAATTTCAGTCGCAGACGACTGGTCTTCCTCATTCCACTGCTCCTTGCCCTATCCTAGTAATGCTGAGCATCTAGCTAGGAAGCGACAAGTATCAATTTTTAAGTCATTGGTTTGACTCAACCAGGATTCGAACCCATGATCCCACGATCTACCAACACGGGAGATGGACACTCTAACTCATTCGGCCATCCCGTCTGTAAAGTAAAATATATGTAATCATCACCCTGGTAAATTTATCTTGAAGGCATGATGGAAATTCAAAAGCATCGGACTATATACAACTTTAGTTTGAAGACCCAGTCACACCTACCAGGACGAGCGCCGGATTTTTAGCCAGACCACCCCCGGACAAGTCGCCCGGACTGTCTCACACAGCCCTGGATAAAATCGCTATTTTGGTCGTTTTTGGCCTCGTAGTCACACCTACACGGTGTAGTCCCCAGTCTAGCCCCCGGTCTAGCCCCCAGTCTAGCCCCTGGTCTAGCCGGACCACCCCCGGACTACCCGATGTACCCACGGATCAGTCCTGGACTGGAAGTGGACTTGCTCCTGCTATATATACAAAAATGGGGCTCATCCTGGACTGATCCATGGTAAAACGGGTTATCCTTGGCGATCCGTGGCTGATCTGTGCTCATCTGGCTTGTCTGGGTCTTATCCGGGCAGTCTGGGAGTGGTCCGTGGCTACGTCGGGGCTAGTCCAGGCAAGTCCGGGGCTGCTCCGGGTTGAACCGTGGCTAAAACGTGGCTCATCCGGGGCGAAACAGCCCCGGACTGTTCCAGACTGGTGCGGATGCGGCATGGACTACCCCCGGTCCACACCTGGACTACCCGGACCACCCCCAGATTACCCCCGGATCATCCTGGACGATGCCAGATCGAGCCCGGATCGCAAAATCCCCTGGACCGCCCCGGATATTTTAAACATTTTAAAACATCCGGGACGGGCCCCGGACGAGGCCGGACCAGCCACGGATCACCAAGGATCACCAAGGATCACCAAGGACTAGCCACGGATGAGCCACGGATCACGCCGGGTTGCCACGGACCATGCCGGATCACAGTCCGGGGCTCGTCTGGCCCCTGATCCGGGTAGGTTTGTTGGGGGGCTTTAAGCACTTGTTGCTGGTTAAAAAAGAATATTAAGTCAATTGAATGGAACCTCTTACGTCTGGAGCTCATGCGCATGCCAAAATTAATTTGGCACCGCTTCAAATATCTCCAAAATTACCCAGTCATAATAAAAGTTAGTTCCAACCAAAGTAAGGTAGATTATGATTTACAAGTGTGGACATCTACGCGTAATGGATGTGAACATTGTTTTATTGCCGCGAAGATCCCTCAAGCCCAGCGGGGCGAAGAATAAGTACAAGAGGTGTGACAAAGTAGAATGATTAACTAAGACAAAGTAGAAGTGGAGTGATGGAGTGGAAGTCGGGTGAGTGGGTGGGCGGAAGTATTGAACTGGCGCTTTTAGCTGCTGGAGGAGAAGTGCTGGTGTCGGTGGCTGCTGAGTGGGGAGTTCCCGTGTCGCGGTTTCAGTTCTCAACCAGTCGCAGTTCTCAACATCGCTTCTGCGCATGCGTCAAAGCATCTGCGCATGTGTCAAAGCATCGTCTGCGCATGTGTCAACAAAAGCCTGATTCAAATCGCTGCCTCATGCTGTCACTATAGTGTCATGTCACTAACCTTATAAATTTAATATAATCTTTTCGGTAAACATGTTTTCTATATGTGTACCAAGCAATTTGTTTCTGGGCGGTGTGGTTTTAGAGATATTTCACTTTTTCTGTACGAAGATTGCTCACGACCATTGACAATGCCTTGAGTTTGCCGGTATGTGCAGTGCAAAACATTATTCAAAACTAATAGAAATCCAGAACCCTAACCATATCAATTTAAAATAATCTTGTTGGTAAACATGTTTTCTATATGTGTACCAAGCGATTTGTTTCTAGGTGCTTTGGTTTTAGAGATATTTCACTTTTTCTGTATGAAGATTGCTCATGACCATTGACAATGCACAGTTGATGCTGTTAGATTTTGACGCATGCGCAGAAGGGATGTTGAGAACTGCAACTGGTTGAGAACTGAAACCGCGACACCGGGTGGAGATGGTAAGGGGCGCCTCGGCAGAGGCAGGTGTCCGCCCAGGAGGGAGGAATCCAGAAGGAGGCAGAAGGACTTGCGGCTGTGGATGACGCCTTCACCTACAATTCGGGCACACTTTTATGCATTACGCATGAATAATCAACATCTTTGATGCTACATATCTAACTTAAATACTCGTGTAGTGTTCTCTGTGGCGGAGTGGTTAGAGTGTCTGACGTTTTTCTAGGTCGAACTCCTAATCTGAAGGTCAGTGGTTCGATTCCCCGTGCCCCCATCTCTGCCAATTTGGATTTCCACCGCTGTGTATAACTTACAGCGTCATCAAAGGCCAGTTGCTCTCATACCATGTCTATATGGTGGGGGAGGTTAAAAATCCCTTGGGTCGGTAAAAGTGTAGGCTCGGGCTTTCTATCGACAAACTGTTTAATGGTGAAAACAAGCCTATTCAGGCTTAACCATTTTAGGCAGTATAAATCTTCAACAACAAATGCTTGTTGCTGCACAGAAAGGAACACTGAGTCAAGTTAATATAACCTGTTACTGCCATAGCACTCCTCTGGCATCAGAGTTTTTACGTGTAAAAAATATATTATTTAGCATATTTCCACTTCGAATATCTCCAAAATGTGTCATTTAAACTGAAAGTTAATTTAAACTAAGGTAAGGTAGACTATAGCCGTGTTTACACTGGTGAGTTAAAACGCCTCATATAAAACCACTTGTCTAGATCGATTTACATTTGCCGTGTAAACGCGACGCTGAGGTGTTTTAGGGCTGAATCGATTCATATAAATCGGTATATGTAAACCACCTTGCAAGGTGGTATATATAAAGCGAACTAGCTTAACCACCTCACACGCATGCGCAGTCGAGACCTGAGTTTGTTTATTTTCCGGTTGATCAAAAGCGCATATTATATAATTTGGTCTATGAACCGGCTAGAGGTGCACATATATTTTTTTCATGATTTATTTTAAGGTTTTCACTGCCCAGCAGAAGTTTTGACCATTCCAAATCAATACGATTCAGTCCATACATATCTAGGTCGAACCCACACTCTCTCGTGGCGACGTCGATGAACCCAAACTGGTGCTGGTTAGTCTGGACTTGCTCATGCGCAGATATCGATTTCCGCCTTCAAACTAGTTGCGTGTAAACGCGCCACTACATCGCTTCATATAAATCGCTTTGTCTAAATTGTTTTACATTTGCCCTTGTAAACACAGCTTATAACGATGAACCTGATATGTTTATCTTTAAAAAATGACAGAAACGCAATACCATCGGATTATGTACCTTTAAGATGAAATTCCTCTTCGGTTTTTTTTTAAACAAAAGAACGGGAGAGGTTCTAGTGATGTGGAAGCAGGTGTCAGTTGGTGGTATTCCCGCCAGTTGTAGTCGGTGAACACTTCACACTTCACAGGAGACGGCAACATCAAGGAAGGCAGATGTGGTTCACAGTAATTGTAGAACACGCTGTTGCATTAACCTGCAACCCTATCACTGTTTGTTTGTTGTTGTTTTACGTCCTAGAAACATCTAAGGTCATATCAGGACGGGGAACCAACCCTATCACTAGACTCTGACGGGACCAGACGGGATGGCCGAATGAGGTAGAGCGTCCGTCTCCCGTGCTGGTAGATCGTGGGGTCTTGGGTTCAAACCCTGGTCGAGTCAAACCAATGACTTAAAAATTGATACTTGTCGCTTCCTAGCCTGGTGCTCGGTATTATTAGGATAGGACAAGGACTGGTTGGCTCAGTGTCAGGATAATGTGACTGAGTGGGATGTCAGGTCATGGTGCCAGTGGCCTGGTTTCCCAGTGTGACAGCACTATAAAGTCGCCATGAGTGCGCACTGGTACAAGTCGGTACCCGTCCTGAAATGACCTTAGATGTTGCTAGGACGTCAAACAACAAACAAACAAACTAAACTCACAACATTCAACTTCTCAACTTCAGGTGGCTTTGACTGCAATTTAGAAGTAATATTGTATATTATATATATTATATATATTATATGAATTATATGTCTTATATGTATTGTATATATTCTATATATTCTATATATATTATCTACATTATATATTATATATATCATATATATCATCTATATCATATATATCATATATATCATATATATTATATATATTATATATATATTATATATATATTATATATATATTTTTGTTTAAATTATATATATTATATATATAATATATGACGCCTGATTTCCCAGTGCGGAAGCACTATACAGTCACCATGAATGCGTACTGTGACGAGTCGGAACCCATCATGATATGACCTTAGATGTTGTTAGGATGTAAAACAACAACCAACCAACCAAATGATTCTCAAATAATTACTTATGCAACATGTATATTGGAGATGTGTGAGGAATCAGATCCTTCCCTTATTTATTCTTGCATAATTCCTAACATAACATATATATATATATATATATAAATATGTCCGTAGCTAGACCCTTCCATTATATATGTTCATATAAACACCTATACATAATATATATAGGAGATATGTGAGGAACTATAATCTTTCCGTTAGTTATACTTGCATAATTACCCTTCTTCAACATACATATAGGAGGATATAAATAAACGATTTGTTGCCAGATGCAATTTACCACGGTTGGAGAACAAAGAATTGAACCTTAATAGACTCAAGTCATAGATAAGGTGTTTGTAAGTCAGGGCCAGACTTCGCACCTGGCGCTTATCTTCACACTTCATGCGTTTGAATCATTCAAATGAGGCTGGTTTACCAAAAGGCTGCTGCTATTGTTTTGGCCAAAATACAATGAGTATTTTGAAATCACTCGAAGACCTCTTGATCCAACATTGGTATATTACATATAGTATAGTCCTTCTTTTTCTTCATTTCTTGAGATTTTGGTCGGCTTTCTCTGCCCTGTCATCTAGCGGATTCCCAAAAGTTCCAAAAGAGCAGTGAATAATGACTATATCTTTTAGGTAGGCCCACAGTCTCAGTAGTAGGAGAAACAAAGTTTCGCTGGTCCCTCAAGAAGGACTGAAGCTGAGACCCAGCATGACAAGTCACACCTACAGCTTACAGACGGAAGACCAGACGGGATGCCCGAATGAGTTAGAGCGTCCGTCTCCCGTGTTGGTAGATCATGGGGTCGTGGGTTTGAACCCTGGTAGAGTCAAACCAATGACTTAACAATTGATACTTTTCGCTTCCTAGCCAGGCGCTCGGCATTATTAGGATAGGCAAGGACTGGTTGGCTGAGTGTCAGGATAATGTGACTGAGTGTAATATCAGGTCATGGTGCGGATGGCCTGGTCTTCCAGTGGGACAGCACTATAATGTCACCATGAGTGCGCGCTGTCACAAGTCAGTACCCATCCTGATATGACCTTAGATGTTGCTAGGATGTAAAACAACAACAAACAAACATACAGATGGAAAGTAGGCAATGTCATAAATACACACCATCCTGATCTGACCTTAGATGTTGCCAGGACGAAAAACGCCAATAACCAGATCTAACCAACCAACTCTTCATTGTGTTGTCGCTAGTCATTTACTAATCTCACTTCTCCTTACGTGACCTCCTAGCTGTGTCAGCGCTCTGCCAAGAGCATAAACCTGTACAATGGAAGAGCCAACAGATGAGCCAGAAATAAAGTGATGCTATTCCCTGAGCACTTGTATCCAGCAGACAGCAGCAGGGGTTTCAAGGAAGGGCGGGTAAAGATGGGTGCAGCGGTGGTTCCAGCAACGAGAACAAGGCGAGAGAAGCGTAAAGGTACAGGGCCCCACCCAAGAACACAACTCCCCTGGTCAGGGGAGAAGTATGGCTGGGAGAAACAGAAAGGGTTGAGTCTAGGAAAGATAAATGAGGAGAGTTGAGTCAAAGGACCATGTCTATATGCTCTATGGTGACCAAACAGCGAGCCATAGACACGGACAGAGTAAGAGTAGAAAGTGAAATGCCGGCAGGCTCCCTCTCCTGGAACTCTTTTCAGACATACCGAGGAGGAGCAAGGCCAGCGGAGAGGAGATAGAGAGAGGTGTGGACGAAGTGCGGTGCGGATAGCAAGTGAGTTGAGTCCTTGCTGAGTGACCAGCAAAACTCAGAATAGCTGTATTAGGGTCCTGGCCACCTCTCCACACACACACCCTTATTTGGGGAAGTGTCCTATTTCAGGAGGTCACGTGGTGCTGCCTCCAGTGTTGATGTTTATAGCCCTCTCTTGTGCCGACCAATCACGACACTTAGCGAGTGGCACCATGTGGTTTCTAGCCATGTGGTGGTTGTTTATAAACACTGAGTGGACAGTTGCTATGGTGACTGGCCTGGCAATCATTAGCTGTCTGGGTTTAGGCTATTTGAATTGAAATTGTTGAGAATCACGGTTTATAACCATTAGGCAGCATGCTATTTCTAAATGTATAGCTATATTCAGGTATTGAATCCTGGCCATGTTTCTGGTCAGGTAGTAGTTGTTTGTAAACACTGAGTGGACAGTTGCTATGGTCATTGACCTGTCAGTCATTAGTGCTGTTGGTTTGGAGCGGGCTGTGGCTCAGGTGGTAGAGTGTCCACCTGTGAAGGTGTGGGTCATCCGATCGATCCTACTCAGTGGACGCATTTGCAGTTTGGGCTATTTCCCTTTCCAACCAGTGGTCCGCAACAAGTTTATCAAAGGGTCTGTGCTCTCGTGTCTGTGGTAAAGAGCATATAAAAGACCCCTTGCTGCTTATTGGAAAGAGTATCCAATATGATGGCAGCAGGTTTCCTCCAAATAAATATGTCAGAATGACCATATGTTTGAGGTCCAACAGCTCATGATTAAAATCACTGTGCTCTAGAGCCGTCTTTAAAAAAAAAAAAACTTTCCTTTAGTGCTCTGGGTTTAGGTTTTTCACTACACTTACACTTACTCTTATCCTCTTCTGCTTAAGAAAATTAGGCATCAATGCCTGTTAGTAGGTTTGGCCTGTCTAAGTGGGACCTAGTGAAATTATAGTTTTCATTTGGCGAGCGCTGACTGTAGCGGTAATTTACCCAGTGCTTATCGAGGCGTCCTTTGAAAGAGTTGGGGCGTTCACTACATCAGCTGGTAGTCTGTCCCAAGTGTTTTCTAATTGAAATTGCGGAGAATGACAGTTAATAGCCATTAGGCAGAATACTATGTTCTTTCACAGAATCTTCATAAAGAAATGTAGTTAATATAAGGGTGAATAAATAACTAGCCACTTCTAGGATAATTTTCCATAATTAAAAAAATATATATACATCAGAGACCAGTTGGGTTTGAAGTCAGAGGGATGTGGAGAGGGGGGGGGAACATACTACTGCAGTGAGCTCATTTAAAAAAAGAGTATGACTCCGGCCTGTAATCCTTCCAGTATTGTGATAGGAAACTGCCCTTTGTCCTTTTATGGCTTTTTTTCCCCAGCCATTACCCCGACCCCCCCCCCCGACCCCCCGCCCCGCCCGGATCGAGTGCGGTGCCCGAATCAGCAGAGCGCGGGCCTGGCATGTGGAAGATCGGGAGTTCGGTTCCCAGTCAAGTCAAACCAATGACTTATAAAATTGATACTTGTCACTTCCTAGCCTGACGCTCTGCATTTCTAATAGGCTATGGCAAGGACTGGGTGGTTCAGTGTCAGGATAATGTGACTGACTGGGATATCAGGTCATGCTGCTGGCGACCTGATCTCCCAGTGGGGCAGCACTATACAGTTGCCATGAATGCGCACTGTCACAAGTCGGTACTTGTCCTGATATGACCTTAGATGTTGCCAGGACGTAAAACTCCAATAACCAACCAGCCACAATCCTGTGGTGAGAACCGGGTACTCGTGGTCGTGACGCGGGAACCGGCAGACTCGGAGGTGACGCATTGAATTTGGCCAGCACTGTCCGTCTGGTCGGGTCGAGTCAGCACATCAGGGGCCATATGCAGGAGTCGGTGTTACCGAGCCAAAACGAGTTTAGAGGGGATTTCTGGTTTAGCGCCGAAAAGTCGGTATGCACGAGTCAGTGATAGGCCTAACACCAAAACCTTAAACGAGGTTAGGGTAACCCTGATCCATAGGTGGTTTAAGGTTGGTGTTAGGCACCGATTAGGCCCAAATCTATTCAATGCGATCATATTTAACAGAATTACATACGCAATAAGTGAAATTTTACCAATTTAACCCTAAATTCGAACCGTTATTAACGCTGCCGCCGCATTGGCGGCGATATTTATATTGTCAAATCGACGAATGTAAAGTAAACAAATCGCCACCGCCGCCGCCGAATCGGCGGCTATATATTAGGCCCAAATCTATTCAATGCGATCATATTTGACAGAATTACATACGCAATAAGTGAAATTTCAGCAAATTAACCCTAAATTCGAAGCAATATTAATGCTGCCGCCGTAATGGCGGCGATATTAATACCGACCCACCCTCTGGGGAGGCTTAAGACTAACGTATGTAGATATATACACATATTGAGACATAAACAATACTCGTACTGAACATGACTTCGCCAAAATCCAGCAAACGGAAACGGAAATAGCCTTCTATGGGCGCCGCCATTTGTAAACTCGTATTGAATAACAAATCCAGCAAACGGAAACGGAAATAGATCGTCAAACTTCGGTACGGTGCAAGCAGGATGGACAACAGCGAATTTCAAATCGAACACCGCGAGTGGAGTAAAAAAAAAAAAAAAAAAAACTTTGCTGTAGTTATATCGGTGGGTCGGTCCTAAGCATTGCTTATTCATATTAGTTATATTTTCGAATCGATGAACGTAAAGTAAACAAATCGCCGCCGCCGCCGCATCGACGTCGCTTTCCATACTGGCGGCGGCGACGGTTTGTTTACTGTACCTTCATCGATTCGAAAATATAACTATTAATATTGCCGCCAATGCGGCGGTAGCCTTAATAACGCTTCGACTTTAGGGTTAAATTGATAAAATTTCACTTATTGCGTATGTAATTCTGTTAAATATGATCGCATTCAATAGATTTGAGCCTAATATATGGCTACAAACGCAGAGGGATTTCCCAAATCTATAAATAACTTCAGGTTTAGCTATAATGAAAGTGTTACGTGCTCCTGCATATGACTTGACACAGGTCCCGACTTCGGTGATAGCTAAACGGTAACAGGCTCTAACACCAAACCCCGCTAACACTGACTCCTGCATATGGCCCCAGGGCGGTAGAGTGTTCTGGTTGGTGTGGGGGTGGGGGTGCAGGGGTGGTGGTGGGGGGGGGGGGGGGGGGGCGGTGAGGGAAGGGGGTAGTGAATGGAGAGGGTTCATTACATCAGACGGATTCAATAAGGCAGAGTTGGTATCTCTTCCAAGGGGAAAAGGGGAAGGGAGAGGAGGGGGGAAGAGGGGTAATGGGTTGGATTGGTTGAGAGAGGGATGGTGGATGGGGAGGGGGAGAGCTGGGAGGGAAGAAGGACGGAGAGAGAAGGGTGGGGTTGAAGGAAGGAGGCTGGAAGGGAAGAAGGCAGTGACAGAGAGGGGTAAGGGGAAGGGGGGGGGGACGGAGAAGGGAAGGGAAGAAGGCAGTGAGAGAGAAGGGTAAGGGAAGGGGGAGGGAGAAGGGAAGGGAAGAAGGCAGTGAGAGAGAAGGGTAAGGGGAAGGGGGGAAGGGAGAAGGGAAGGGAAGAAGGCAGTGAGAGAGAAGGGTAAGGGGAAGGGGGAGGAGGGAGAAGGGAAGGGAAGAAGGCAGTGAGAGAGAAGGGTAAGGGGAAGGGGGAGGAGGGAGAAGGGAAGGGAAGAAGGCAGTGAGAGAGAAGGGTAAGGGGAAGGGGGAAGGGAGAAGGGAAGGGAAGAAGGCAGTGAGAGAGAAGGGGAAGGGGGAGGAGGGAGAAGGGAAGGGAAGAAGGCAGTGAGAGAGAAGGGGAAGGGGAGGGGGGGAGGGAGAAGGGAAGGGAAGAAGGCAGTGAGAGAGGCGGCGGGTGTGGGTGTGGAGGAGGGGCGTGGATGGAGGGGAAGGATGGAGAGTGTGTGGGGGAGGGACGATGAGGGGGGAAGAAGGGGGTGGAATGTACCTTTAATTGTTTGTTTGTTGGGGCTTTACATCCTTGCAACAACTAAGGTCATATCAGGACAGGTACCGACTTGTGACTGCACACACTAAGGGCAACTATATAGTGCTGTCCCACTCGGCGACCAGGCCACCAGCATCATGACCTCATTTCCCACTCAGTCGCATCATCTTGACACTGATCTAACCAGTCCTTGCCCTTTCGAATATATAGCGAATATATAGCGAATGGTAGACAGGAAGTGTGAACACTTATTTGTCTCTCATTTTTGCTTGAGTGCAAGTAAATAAGCCACACAAGGAGTAATTAGTAGCATGTGGTGAATAAGGGGTCAAATTTCCCTGGATCGTCAGCCCATGCTTTTTCTAATCTATTCTTGAATGAATTAATTGACTCAGCATCAATAACATTTTGTGGGAGACTGTTCCATATATTTATGATCCTGTTTGAGAAACTATGTTGCCTTAACTTTGAAATGGCTCTGGGTTTTACTAGTTTGAGAGTATGGCCCCGACTGCCTTCTCTTTTATTCAAGGTGAAGAATGTGTTCATATCTATTTTATCAAAACCCTTCATAATTTTAAATACTTCAATTATGTCACTTCTTTTTCTTCTGTAGGAAAGGGTAGGAAGTTTCAATTCCCTAAGCCTTTGTTCATAGGGTAGGTCCTTTATAACTGCAACTAATTTCGTTGCACGTCTCTGAACCTTTTCGATCTCCAGAATATCTTTCCGAAAAATTGGGCTCCAAATTTGTGGAAAGTATTCCAAAATTGGCCTAACAAGAGACTTAAATAGAATGAGAAAATTGTTCTTATTCCTATTAATGCCAAGCGCCAGACTAGGTAATGACAAGTATCAATTCTATAAGTCATTAGGTTGACTCGGCCGGGATTCGAACTCCCGACTTTCCACATGGGAAGCTTGCGCTCTGCAGATTCGGTTATCGCGTCCGGTGTCACAGTTTGAGCGCCCTGCCAGTTTGAGCGCCCTTCTGTTGCTTCTGCGCATGCGCGGATAGACAACATTAAAACCACCCTAACTATCACAGTAATTTGTGATTTTTGGTGCTTTGAAAGGAAATTTCTCTTGTTTCTATTAAATAGTTCAGATCTTTCTCTACAATTTCACATTCAGCCTTGTTTTTATTAGCCAATTGGAAGTTCTTGAATTTATTTTGCGAAAATAGTTTTTGAGGCCATGATCTAGTAAGGCTAACACTGGCACTGACACTCAGAATATCCCAACTTTCACTATTATCTCTGTTTAATACTTTCAGAGTAAATTGCTCTTATGTTACATTCAATACTTCAGATCTTCCTCTTCAATTGCGCATTAAGATATTTTTAATCGATCCAATGAAAGCTTTTAAATCTATTTTACAAAAAAAAGTATACAACCACTGGCAGGGCGCTCAAACTGGCAGGGCGCTCAAACTGCGACACGGGTCAGATACATTTGGAGTTAGTTTGGTGGTAGAGACGTGTTGCCTAAGCAATCACCGACCTCTTACTGCATCGTTGCACCAACTACTAATCGGCCCCATGTGGCAAAGAGACCAAATGGTTGGCCGTAGTCTGAGTTGGACCAAGTCGGCCGTAATCAGTTAGCGCCCTGCCTCAGGATCACGACTCAGAGAATGCAGTACACCTTCTTTGATCTTCTGAGTTCCTGACTTCACTGGCAAAAATAAATAGTCTTTTTTTGTGGGTTTTGTTCTTCCATCCACCCACCCCCACCACTGTTCGAAAATAGCTTCCATTTGTTTGGCTGTCTTTGTTTTGTTTCTCGTATTTACTTAAAGCTGCATAGTTCGATGAAGCATCACATTTTCAAAACCAAAACAATAATCTAGAATGGGGGACATCCGGGGTAGTTCATTTGTTGACACTAGATGGCGCATCGGTACCAGTGGTCCTAAACGGCCATTGACAATGCACTGAGTTCGCCGGTACGCGTAGTGCAATACGTATATTTTATTCAAAATTAATAGAAATACAGAACCCTAACCTTAGAAATTTAATATAATCTATTCGTTGTATGTTTTCTATATGTATACCAAGCGGTTTGTCTCTAGGTCTTGTGGTTTTTAGAGATATTTGACTTCTTCTGTATGAAGATTGCTCACGGCCATTGACAATGCACTGAGTTCGGCGGTACGCCCAGTGCAAAACGTTTATTTTATTCAAAATTAATAGAAATACAGAACCCTAACCTTAGAAATTTAATATAGTGTATTCGTTGTATGTTTTCTATATGTATACCAAGCGGTTTGTCTCTAGGTCTTGTGGTTTTAGAGATATTTGACTTCTTCTGTATGAAGATTGCTCACGGCCATTGACAATGCACTGAGTTCGGCGGTACGCCCAGTGCAAAACCTTTATTTTATTCAAAATTAATAGAAATACAGAACCCTAACCTTAGAAATTTAATATAATGTATTCGTTGTATGTTTTCTATATGTATACCAAGTGGTTTGTGTCTAGGTCATGTGGTTTTAGAGATATTTGACTTCTTCTGTATGAAGATTGCTCATAGCCATTGGGTTTGCAGTGTGACAGTGTGCCGAATAGGCCCACTGGTTCAGTGGCGATGCGAACGGCAGGAATTTGAACTAAAAAGTCGGAGGTCCCCCATTGATTCGACATAGGACTGGTTTGGTCAGTGTCAGGATAATGTGACTGACTGGGATATCAGGTCATGGGGTTGTCGGCCTGCTCTTCCAGTGGGGCAGTACTATAAACTCGCCATGAGTGCGCACTGTCACAAGTCGGTACCCGTCCTGATATGACCTTAGATGGTGCTAAGACGTAAAACAACAACAAACTTGACTAGAGAAGTGAGATGTTGCTTATCCCCCACCCTACCCCACCAAAAAACAAACAAATAAACAAACAAACAATCAGGCTGTGATAACTGAGTGGTTGACCCTGTTTCCATGGCAACACGTCTCGGTCGCCGTGACGACCTCCCACGTGGTGCGTGACATAGTCGTGACTGGCTGCACGTGACGTGGCAGACAGGTGGGCGATAATAGGCTCAGTTGGCATTGACACAGCGACGTGCCGCTGTCAGTGCACCAGGTGTCAGCGGGCTGGTTTTTGGCAGTAAGGGTGTTCCAAGTTCCGCTGGTCCCTCAGGAAAGACTGAAGCTGCCACCCAGGATTCCAGGGCCGCGTTCAGGGTATGCCTTTGAGACGTCTCGGCTTATTTGTGTTCAGGGTGTGTCTCGGAGATGCCTCCCATTTCAGACAGGAGACAAAAAGCAGCTCAAAAATGGCTGCTGTATTCAGTGGTTTCAGCCAATCAGAGCGCTTCTTTTCCATTGCAAAATGGCTGCCGCCTATGGGGACGGCCATTTTTGAGGTGACAGACTGCTTTTACCGTTCAGACTAGCGTGACATCAGGGATTTTCTGGAGACGTCTCGGAGGCATACCCTCAATGTGGCCTAGGTCACAGCTTCAGCTCACAGGGTTTGCCTATTTGTTGTGGTATTCCATCCTCGCCTCATCTAAGGTCACCAGGCTCGGTGGCCAAATCGGAAGAGTGCGGACCACTCATGCGGGAGAGTGGGAGTTCGATTCCATGTCGAGTCAAATCAATGACTTGTAAAATTGATACTTGTCGCTTCCTAGCTTGGCGCTTGGCATTAATAGCATAGGGTAAAGATTGGTTAGCTCAGTGTCAGGATACTGTGACTGAGTGGAATATCAAGTCATTGTGCTGGCAGCCTGATTTCCCAATGCGGCAGCACTATAAAGTCACTACGAGTGTGCACTGTCACAAGCCAGCAGCCATCCTGATATGACCTTAGATGTTGCCAGGATGTAAAACTCCAACAACCACCCAACCCTTCTATATACTGACAACTACTTACTTAATGAGGATAATGCCAGAATCTAAGTTGAATACATGGGTTCAAATCTAGATAAGTCCTTTGCTTGAGACTATTTAACAATTATGCAACTACAGTAATACCTCTTTAGATCGACCGACCATGGGACCGATTTTAAATGGTCCATGTAGGGAGGTGGTTGGCTTAGGGAGTTTTTTTTATTGTTACAATGGTATTGTATGGGCGATCATTTGGGACCCAAATAAAGCGATCGATATAAGGATATTAGAGTAGACCACTAATGTATGGGGCTGAGACATGGACAATCTCTAAGAAAATGTACAAACGTTTAGCAGCATTTGAGATGTGGACTTATCGAAGGATGATGAAAATATCATGGACAAAGAAGATCACCAACAAAGAAGTTCTCAGAAAATTTTAAAATAAGAAATGCTTGTTTGCCACTATACAGACAAAGAAACTTATTTATTTTGGCCACATCATTCGTCAGAGTTCAATATACCATACATTGTTGGAAGGGAAGGTGAATGGCAGCAGGAGACCAAGAACATGGTGGCTTAAAGACTGGTTTACAAATGGTTTACAAATATTTCATGGTTTACAAATATTTCACTGTGGACAGGCTTGAATTATGCACAGTCTATCAGAACAGCACACCATCGGGACAAGTGGAGAACCATTGCATCCAACCCTCGACTAGAGGACGGAACTATTGATTGATTGATAAGGATATAGGGATATAGGGATATAGGGGAGTGGTCGATCTGTGGAGCTGGGCGGTTAGAGAAGCTTTACTGTATACCTAAAAAAAAAAAAAAAAAAGACAAATATAAAAAAACCGAGGGATTATGCAGCTTTATAACCGGCGCAGCCTGACCTCCTTCCAGCACTGGACACACTACCGCCCCAGCCTCAGGGTGCACGATTCTGCCTGGAACTGACAGATCTCAGTCACTGGGAAACGCCAGCCTCGATCTGACCTTCACCTCACGAGATCTCAGTCAGTCAGTGACCTTCGGCGTTGCCCAAACCCAAGGTCACCAGCGCAGAAAGTGTCCCACTCACAGCGACCCCCCCCCCACTTCAATTATAGTGGTAACTAGGCCACGAGGCCAACCACTTTTTGATTACCAAATATAATCCTTATTCTGCTGCATGATAATAACAGAATTATATAATAGTCTTGGTTTCGGTTCACCACAAACAGCAGCGTTCAAGAAGCCCAAAATGCCTAACCGGAAACCAGCTCATCGGAAACCGAATGTAGTCGCTCACTTACCCAACTTGTTCAGGAACAGTGAGGGAAGGAGTGGTTGGGGTTTTTGGTCCGATTACATTCCCTTCCTGGAGATCGGCTAGAATATATTGTCTTTCTTTTTTTTAAGATGGAAAATTATTATGTGTGTTTTATAAAATAAAATAAAAATATTAAAAATAGATTAAATACAAATATTTTAAATATTTGAATATATTTTTTACTTAAAACTCCTGCTCATCCATCCCATATGGGATATCCAAGAAGAGACAAGCCTTGACAGCTAGAGAGTAATAAATTAGGAATTGTTTTTGTTCTGTTTCTTTTTCAAAATAATATCCGAAATAGAATACTGAAGTTTTTTTTTCTGGATTATTTGAGCAATCTTTTCACAAGAATGTCTGCCAACAAATAATCTGCTTGGTCAGTTACCCACAATGCCAAGGACGGGTGGAGGTTAGACGGGGCAGACACACTTGCCTCTTTATCAATTTAATTGCCGCAGACATTCCTTGACCTTGATTCTGGTCAGACAAGGTCGTCTAAGGGCAATGGGTGTTACTGTCAATTCGCCGATCATTCTCTCCGAAATAAAGATGAAAACAAGTTCCACGAAATGTTTGTTTGTTATGGTGTTATGTCCTAGCAACATCTAGGGTCGCACCAGGATGGATATTGACTTGTGATAGTGTGCCTTCAGGTTTATAGTGCTGCCCCACTGGGAAATCAAACTGCCAGCACCATTACTCCTGAATCCCACACCATCACATTATCATGACATTACGGTAACCAGCCATTGCATATTCCTATTAAAGCGGCTGTCACACCTCGCCAGATTGAGCAACGGACAGAATTGTCTAGTCAGGTGGTGTTTGGGCGTGATAAGTATCAAAATGTGGCAAAATGTTGCGATATCGGGTCAAACGGACATGAAAAGGACATGAAACGGACATGAAACAGACATGAAACGGACATGAAACGGACATGAATGGATAGCTAACGGACAGTAAGCGGACTCAAACCAGAAAGAAACATAGACGTCAATCCGGCAGCATCCGTTCCAAGTTTTGTGCATGTTCAAAACTTGTATGGACAAAAACCGGACATCAACGGACTTTGTTTGTTTTTTTTCCATTTCCCCCAATCCGGCGAGGTGTGAGAGCCGCTTTATGCTGAGCGCCGGACTAGGTAGCAACAAGTATCAATTTTGTATATCATTGGTTAGATTGAGCTAGGATTTGAACCCCAGATCTTCCTAACAGGAAGCCAGTGCTTAAATTACCGATTCAGCCACTGCATCTGATCCCAAAGAAATGTAGTCTATGGTACGCATTCTATGGAATCTGCTCACCCCCCCCCCCCCCCACCCCCCGGCAAATGCAGATCACCCCCGAAAACGCCACTGCTGTCTGGCTAGAATAGCTCGACTTTCACTGACTCAGGAGCCGCATTCGATTAACACGACCCAGGCAACTCGGCTCACCCGAGTTCCTAGAATTTCAAATCGAACACCGTGAGAGGAGTCGACAAAATCAAGTGCCGTGTGCAAAAAGACCCGACCCCAGTAACCCACGTCTTGGCTGGAGGGGGGCTTAGGAATGATGACATCAAATGTGCGCTGGTACTGTCCTGTAGGATAACAGCTACCAGTACCAGTCCTGCATGTTGTTTTTTTGTAATAACCCAGATTAATGAAATAGAAATATAACAAAACTATGCAATCATAAAATACTTTAAATCCTATTTTGCTATAGTTATATCGGTTATCTGGAGAAAAAAAAAAAAAAGACTTTGGATTCAGCCACCATTTTTTTCCGCCCCGAGCATGGAGAAGCGTATTCGTTTATTCAACTCTGAGTCTGTAGAATGTGCGCATGCGCCAAAAAGTGGCTCGGGTCACCCGAGTTGATTAATCGAATACGCCCAGGGTGGCAAGATTAAAACCGTAAAATAAGGACACACAAAGACAACCTTAGTTTCTGTACGTATCTGGCCATTGTGTTTATGTACAGTGCTTGAATATTAGTGTATGAAAAACCACCAACAAAAACACACATTCCAATATCTCACCCTAAACTTAATTGTTTGTTTATTAACAATGCCACAATGTTTCCCTCTTTTATTTTTGATTTGTCAACCATAATCAGATATTGAAATAGATGCAGCATACTGAGGTTTTTGTTGTTGATACTTTACATCCTAGCAACATCTTAGGTCATATCAGGGCAGGTACTGATTTGTCACAGTGTGCACTCATGGCAACTTTATAGTGTTGCCCCACTGAGATACCAGGCCATCAACACCGTTGTAAAATATTCCGATAAAACGCATTGGTGGGGAATGTGAAATGGTCTATAAAGGAATACAAATGGTCTATTAATGTAAATGATGTGTAGGGCCAGGTGGATGAATGTGTTTATGTAGTTGCTGGTGACTCTTTACTCTCACTCTACTTTTACTCTTTATACTCTTCCTTTCTCTCCTTGCCTCTATTGATTTCATATAGCCTGCCTACACAAACCACAGCTGCCAGCCGACGACTTTACACCATGATCCAATATCCCTATTCAGTCACATTATCCTAAGCAAACCAGTCTTTGCCCGTTTCTATCAGGTTGTGACTAGTATACTTTTTTTACAAGTCATTGGTTTGACTAAGTCAGTGTTCGAACCCACGACCTCCCGAGTGAGAAGCTACTCAGTGCTCTTATCGATTTGGTCAGTCCGTCTGGTATATGTATGGTACGACGTAAGAATCAACTGGTTGGTTCGGGGTTTGGCATCCTAGCATCATCTAACGTCATATCAGAATCAGTACTCATTTGTGTCAAAATGCACTGATGGTTGCTTTATAGTGTGGCTTCTCTGAGAAACCGCACAGCTGGCATAACATGATATTCCACTCAGTCACATTATCCCGATATTGAGTTGTCACACTGTGCTTTCGTAGTGGTTGTATACTGTTGCCTTACTGTGATACCATGTAACTGGCGCAATGATAGAATATGCCCCTCAATTAGCTTATCCTGATGCTGAGCCAACCAGTCTTTGCCAAATAAGGTGGTGACAAATGTGATGTTTACATCAGATTACAAGCTTTAAAGCTGCATTATCTGATGTAAACATCAAATTTTCAAAACCAAAACAGCTCGATTTGATCCTACATATCCACTGTAGATACTGATGGACTTATTAAGTTTGTAGCTTTGTATCAATGGGAATAATATATCAATTTTGCTGAAACCTATGGGTGTCAAGATTTATACTGCCTGTCATGGATAAGTCTGAATAGACTTGTTTTCACCATTAGACAGTTTATCGATAGAAAGCCCGAGTCTACACTTTTACCGACCCAAGGGATTATTAACCTCTCACACCACATAGACATGGTATGAGAGCAACTGGCCTTAGATGACGCTGTAAGTTATACACAGCGGTGGAAATCCAAATTGGCAGAGATGGGGGGCATGGGGAATCGAACCACCAACCTTCAGATTAGGAGTCCGACCTGGAAAAAAGTCAGACACTCTAACCACTCTGCCACAGAGAACACATTTTCGTCATTTGAATGTTTCCAAAGGCAGCCTAGGTGGTGTAATAGTTAGCAGCTTAGGTGGTGTAATAGTTAGGCCCGGAATGCAAGAGATGTGTGTTCGAATCCCGCTCTAGGCACAATATTTCCCATTTTCATTACCCCCATGACACTGGTTGCCATGACCAAGATCCTGTACAAGCTACGTACTCTATGGTTGTTGAACCTACCCTGTGTATGTATATATATATATGTCAGTGCATTGCCTGTATGTATGTAATTGAAAGCATCAAATGACCATTTAAAAGACTAAAAGCCGGCACACACCTCCCGTATAAAACCTAAAACTGCCCGTTTCGTGATTAAAGTTTGGGTTTTAGTCGGTTTCAGTCTTTAGGTGGGTCACCCCCTTACACACCTGAGCCTTGTGATTCATGTATAAGTTTTAGGTCTTATACGAGAGGTGTGTACGGGATTCGAAAAATGAACCGGGCAGTTTTTAGTCGGGAAACGGGACGGGTCGGGTTGAAACGGGAGGGGGGTCACACACTTAAAGACTGAAACCGACTAAAACTTAGTCGGGAAACGGGATGGGTCGGGTTGTGATGGGTCGAGTCGGGCAGTGCAGTTTTAGTGTGTGAATCATATACGGGAGGTGTGTACCAGGTTTTACAATTCCATTGGGGACGAGTGTAGTAGTCTGCACAGACCTCTTAGGCAAGGAGCCGCATAGACAGTTAGACATGGGTATGGTGGTGACATCAGGGAGAGCCTAGGTGGTGAAATGGCTATCACACTAGTCCGGAATACAAGAGATGTGGGTTCGAATCACACTCCATGTGCAATATTTACTATTTTCATCACCCACCCCCCCTAGGACTGTAAGCTAAATAAAATATATGAGAAAAATGGCAGAAACTCAAAAACATTAAAGCTGCATAGTCCGATCAAGCATCAAATTTTCAAAGACAAAGCAATTATCTAGAATTGATTCTACATATCTAATATAGATACTGGTTCACTTATTAAGCCTTTGTTGCCACATAGAAGGGAATACCAAGCCAATTCAATAGAACATGTTACTGCAGAAGCCTATGGAGTCAGAGTTTTGGCATGCTTGCCAAAACTAATGTTACTTTTTTGCACTTCAAATATCTCAGAAGTTAACCATTTAAAATAAAAGTTACTTCAGACTAAAGTACGGTAGATTATAACGATCAATTTAGTATAATTATCTCAGAAAAATGACAGAAACTCAAAGCCATCGGACTATGCAACTTTAAACTATGCAGAAAAATAAAACCCGCACACGCAAACCCATAGCTAAAACTAGTGAGTGATTCAAGGGTGAACACTGGAGGAGGTAGCCAGACACTGGGAGTTCAGCGAGCTGACTGACATTGACCACGTGACCATGCCCTAGACCCTGAGGGCAGCACGGACAGCTTAATGTCGCCACTGATTGAGAGCTCAGGGGGCAGGGTGTCTGGTGGTATCTGCGGGGAGCGGGGGGGGGGGCTGTGTGTTGAGGGGGGAGGAGTGGAGGCGGGGGGGGGTACACCAGGGCCCGTATGCATGGAGCAGTGTTAGCGGCATGTGGTGTTAACCGTCTAACATAGGGTAGCTAGCTACCACCGGTTATCGGCGGCGTCGAGAACTATGTCACGCCTTTTGCATGGGCGCTTAAACGGTTCGTGTTAGCTAAACGTGAAGTTATTTATAGATTTAGGAAATCCCTCGATTCGACAATATGAATAACACTGCCAATGCGGTGGCGGCGTTAATATTGGTTTGAATTTAGGGTTAAATTGATCAAATTTCACTTATTGCATATGTAATTCTGTTAAATATGATAGCATTGAATAGATTTGGGCCTAATATATTGCTGCCGATGCGGCGGGGCGACAGTATGGATAGCGACGTCGATGCAGCTGCGATTTGTTTACTTTACATTCGTCGATTCGACAATATTAATATCACCGCCAATGCGGCGGCAGCGTTAATATCGCTTCGTATTTAGGGTTAATTTGATGAAATTTCACTTATTGCATATTTAATTCTGTTAAATATGATAGCATTGAATAGATTTGGGCTCCATCCTGACACTCACCTAAGACTAACACCGCTGTAAACCTGCTATGGGCTGGGGTTAGAATCTCCGACTTTAAACTCGCAGTGTTGGCCTAACACTGCTCCATGCATAGCGACTTTTCGGCGCTAAACCAGAAATCCCGCCCTAACCGCGGTTTGGCTCGCTAACACCGCTCAATGCATAAGGGCCCAGGGGTACTAATACAGCCTGGGTATGCATTCTGTGTACTCACCAGGAGTATTCAACATGTGAAGGATATTTTATTTGTGTGGGTACATTAGTTGATTGATTTAGCAGGGGAAATTTCACAATTTTGAGCAATTGGGTTTCCTTATTCCATTGCTCCTGACCATGTCCTAGTAATGCCAATTGTCCTAGTAATGCCAATTGTCCTAGTAATGCCAAGCTAGGTAGCGACATTATACATTTTAAAGTTGGTTGGTTGTTCGAGTTTTACGTGCTGGCAACATCTAAGGTCATATAAGGATGGATACCGACTTGTGACAGTGTGTGCTCATAGTGTGTGCTCATAGCGACTTTAGAATGCTGTCCCACTTTGAGACCAGGTCACCAGCACCACCACCTGATAATCCTACTCAGTCACATTATCCTGACACTGTACCATTATGTGGCAAACCATATCGGTGGCGCTATCTAATGGCAGAGTTAACAACACTCACAGTTACCTGACTCAAAATGGATGCCACATTGGTTCAAGTGACCGAAGTTAGTAAAAATGATCTAAATGAATGTGTAGGGTAGGCACAGAAAATATGCTGTTAACAAACCATACATGGCGAAGCATCAGTGGAGTATGATTTGTTTGTTTGTTGTTGTTTTACGTCCTAGCAACATCTAAGGTCATATCAGGATGGGTACCGACTTGTGACAGTATGCACTCATGGCGATTTTATAGTGCTGCCCCACTGGGAAATCAGGCCGCCAACACCATGACCCAATATCCCACTCGGTCACATTATCCTGACACCGAGCTAATCAGCCCTTGCCCTATCCTAATAATGCCGAGCACCAGGCTAGGAAGCTACAAGTATCAATTTTTAAGTCATTGGTTTGACTCGCCCGGGAACCGAACTCGCGAACTCCCGATCTTCCGCACGCGAGGCAGTGGAGTATGATGATGCGCATTGGCATCGCCGATTAACAGAAGAGCAGTGATCAGAACGACCCTAATACCATTTGGTATATTATACATAGATGTGTACAAGCATGAAAATTCAGTCTCAGGTCTACCGGTGCTGCTATCAGGCCAACCTCGTAAATCCGCCTAATGTGAGGCTCTTTGGGCCGACTCGCCTACTTCAACTCAGACGGTCAGATGTCGACTGAGTTGGATGACGTCTGACACAGAGAGTGGCCACTGAGGGCTCAGTGAGTGGCGGGGAGGAGACGGCTTGAGCGAGGTGCTTAAATTAAAGCCGGGTGTACAGCAGCGACACGGCTGAGGTGAGGAGCACTCACCTGATTGGAAATGACTGTAATTAAGTGCACTCAACTCGCTAGAGTATGGATACGGTTGCAGTGAGGTGCACTCAATTTGCTATAGCATTGAGGCAACTGTATTGAGGTCGACTCATCTCACTCACCACATTCAATTACAGACAAAGGCTCAATGACCAGATGGAATGGCCGAATGAATTGAACACTCTCTTAAGCCTGCTACACACCTCCCGTATATGATTCACATGCTAAAACTGACTGCCTGATGCGACCCGTCACAACCCGACCCATCCCATTTCCAGACTAATGCCCGGTACACACCTCCCGTATAAAACCTAAAACTGCCCGATTCATTTTTCGAATCTTATAAGATTCCAGTCTTAAGCCCTAAAACTGAGTTTTAAGTCGCAAATCGGAAGGCTCAGGTGTGTTAGGGGGTCACACACTGAAACCTACTAAAACTCAAACTTAGTCGCGAAACGGGCAGTTTTATGTTTTATACGGGAGGTGTGTACCGGGCATTAGTGTGTAGCAGCAGATCACGGATTCAAACCGATGACATAAACATTAATACTGATCGACACATCCGCTTGTAAAATATTCCCATAAAACGCATTGGTGGGGAATGTGAAATGGTCTATAAAGGAGTACAAATGGTCTATTAAAGTTGCATAGTCCGATGAAAACATAAAATCTTCAAAACCAAGGCACTTATCTAGATTTGATCCTACATATTCAACTTAGATATTGGTGCACTTATTAAACATTTGTTGCTGCATAGAACATCGTAATAAGCCAATTTATTAGAAGCTGTTACTACTGAAGACTATGGTGTCAGAGTTTTGGCGTGCTTGCCAAAATTAATTTGGATTGTCAATGTAGTCTAGGTAGTGACATTATACATTTTAAAGTTGGTTGGTTGTCATCAAATATCTCCAAAGTTAGCCATTTAAATTTAAAGTTACTTCAAACTTACGTAACATAGATCATAATGATCAGCATAATGTATTTATCTCAGAAAATGGCAGAAACTCAAAAGCATCGGACTAGGCAACTTTAATGTAAATGATGTATAGTGCCAGGTGCATGAATGTATTTATGTAGTTGCTCTTTACTTTGGTCAATAGTCATTGTGTATTAGGTAGTTAGTGTGAAAGGGGCACTACTGTTAGTGTGTAACGAGCCTAATGCTAGGTACACACCTACCGTTTACGACGCGATTCGCGCATAGGATCTCGTTATTCGTTAGGTGGGTGTGGACCCCCTAGCACACCAGACGTCCGCGATTTGCGATTACAACTCAGTTTTAGGGCTTAAAACTGAAATCGCAAGCAATTCGAAAAACGAATCGGGACGATTGCAAATCGGGAGGTGTGTGCGGTCGGTCGTATCTTAAACAGTATATGCGTGCTAGCCGCCGACCTGTCTCTGTGTCTCTGTGTGTGTATCTGTGTCTCTGTGTCTCTATGTGTGTGTCTGTGTGTGTGTGTCTGTGTGTGTGTCTCTCTGTGTATGTGTGTGTCTTTGTGTGTGTATCTGTCTCTGTGTCTGTCTCTTTGTCTCTGTGTGTGTCTGTGTGTGTCTCTGTGTGTGTCTCTGTGTGTGTCTCTGTATGTGTCTCTGTGTCTGTGTGTGTGTCTCTGTGTGTGTGTATCTGTGTGTGTCTGCGTGTGTATCTCTGTGTCTGTGTGTGTGTCTGTGTGTGTGTGTCTGTGTGTGTCTCTGTGTCTGTGTCTATGTCTCTGTGTCTATGTGTTTGTCTCTGGGTGTATGTCTCTGTGTTTTTGTGTCTATGTTGTTGTGTGTGTCTCTGTGTCTCTGTGTGTGTATCTGTGTGTGTGACTCTGTGTCTCTGTGTGTGTGTATCTGTGCGTGTGTCTCTCTGTCTATGTGTGTGTCTCTGGGTATGTGTGTCTCTGTGTGTGTCTCTGTGTCTCTGTGTGTCTCTGTGTCTGTGTGTGTCTCTGTGTGTCTCTTTGTCTCTGTGTGTGTCTCTGTGTGTGTCTCTGTATGGGTCTCTGTGTCTATGTGTGTGTCTGTGTGTGTGTCTCTGTGTGTGTCTCTGTGTGTGTCTCTGCATCTCTGTGTGTGTCTGTGTGTGTATCTCTGTGTCTGTGTGTGTCTCTGTGTCTGTGTCTCTGTGTCTGTGTCTGTGTCTCTGTGTCTATATGTGTGTCTCTGTGTGTGTGTGTATCTGTGTCTTTGTGTCTCTGTTGCTGTGTGTGTCTCTGTGTCTCTGTGTGTGTGTATCTGTGTGTGTCTCTCTGTGTCTGTGTGTGTGTCTCTGTGTCTCTGTGTCTCTGTGTGTGTCTCTGTGTCTCCGTGTGTGTCTCTGTGTCTGTGTGTGTCTCTGAGTGTCTCTGTGTCTCTGTGTGTGTCTGTGTGTGTGTGTCTCTGTATGTGTCGCTGTGTCTGTGTGTGTATGTGTGTGTGTCTCTGTGTGTGTCTCTGTGTGTGTCTCTGCATATGTGTGTGTGTCTGTGTGCGTATCACTGTGTCTGTGTGTGTGTCTGTGTGTGTGTCTCTGTGTATGTGTCTGTGTATCTGTGTCTATGTGTGTGTCTCTGTGTGTGTATCTCTGTGTATTTGTGTCTCTGTTGCTGTGTGTGTCTCTGTGTCTGTGTGTGTATCTGTGTCTATGTGTGTGTCTCTGTGTCTGTGTCTCTGTTGTTGTGTGTGTCTCTGTGTCTGTGTCTGTGTATCTGTGTGTGTCTCTCTGTGCCTCTGTGTGTGTCTCTATTTCGGTGTGTCTCTGTGTGTGTCTCTGTGTCTGTGTGTGTCTGTGTGTGTCACTTTGTCTCTGTGTGTGTCTCTGTGTGTGTCTCTCTGTGTGTGTCTGTGTGTCTCTGTGTGGGAGGGAGGGAGGGAGACACACAGAGACACACACAGACACACAGAAACACCAGGACACAGAGACACACACAGAGACACACACAGAGACACAGAGACACAGACACACACACCACCACAGAGTAACACACACATACACACACAGACACAGGGAGGGAGAGAGGGAGGGAGGGAGGGAGAGTGTCTGTGTGTGTCTCTCTCAGAGACACACACACAGACACAGACACACACATAGAGACACACACAGAGATACAGAGTCACACACACAGAGACACACACACAGAGATATACACAGACACACACAGACACACCGAGACACAGAGACACACACAGAGACACACAAACAGAGACACACACAGAGACACAGAGACACAGACACACACACAGAGTAACACACACACAGACACAGGGAGGGAGAGAGGGAGGGAGGGAGGGAGGGAGGGAGAGTGTATGTGTGTCTCTCTCAGAGACACACACACAGAGACACAGACACACACATAGAGACACACACAGAGACAGAGTCACACACACAGATACACACACACACAGATACACACAGACACACACACAGACACACATACACACACAGACACACAGACACACACAGAGACACACACAGGCACACACAGAGACACACACATACACACAGACACAGAAACAGAGAGACACACACAGAGACACACACAGAGACACACAGACAGACACACATAAACACAGAGCCACAGAGTCACACACACACAGACACACACAGACACACACATACACACACAGACACACACAGACACACCGTGACACAGAGACACACACAGAGACACACACCCAGACACACACACAGAGACACACACTCAGAGGCACAGAGTAACACACACAGAGACACACACACAGACACACACACAGACACTCACACAGACACACATAAACACAGAGACACACACACAGACAGACACAGACACACACAGACACACACAGACACACACAGACACACAGACACACACAGACACACAGACACACACAGACACACTGAGACACACACAGAGACACACACAGACACACACACAGACACACACACAGAGGCATGGAGTAACACACACACAGACACACACACAGACACACACAGAGACACACACAGAGACACACAGAAACACAGAGACACACACACAGACACACACACAGACACACACACAGACACACATAAACACAGAGACACAGAGTCACACACACATATACACACCCACAGAGACACACACACAGAGACACACAGAGGCACAGAGTAACACACACACAGACACACACACAGACAAACACAGACACACACACATACACACAGAAGCAGAGAGACACACACCGAGACACACACAGAGACAGACACAGACACACATAAACACAGAGACACAGAGTCACACACACAGAGACACACACAGAGACACACACAGACACACACAGCGACACACACAGACACACCGAGACACAGAGACACACACTGACACACACACAGACACACACACAGACACACACACAAATGCACAGAGTACGACACACAGAGACACACACACATACACACACAGAGACACACACAGACACACAGAAATACAGAGACACACACACAGACAGACACACAGACACACATCCACAGACACACATAAACACAGAGACACATAGTCACACCCACACAGACACCCACACAGAGACACACAGAGGCACAGAGTTACACACACACAGAGACACACACACAGAGAGACACACACAGACACACACAGACACACAGAAACACAGAGACACACACAGAGACACACACACAGAGACACACACAGACACACATAAACACAGAGACACAGAGTCAAACACACAGAGACACACACAGAGACACACACAGACACACACACAGACACACCGAGACACAGAGACCCCTGGCAGGCGCAAGGAAACTGCTAGATGGTGCTGATGGCGACGTAGTTCCCGCAAAACCCACCACGTGCGTGGCTCGCAGTCACGAATCGGATGGTATATGTGCGCGCGCCAGTCAGTATATGCGCGCATCCCTTATCTTCGGTTTTAATCGCGATCGGGTCGCGATCGGGTCGCGATCGGGTCGCGTCGGGCCCAAAGTTTTAGTGCGCGAGTCGTAAACGGTAGGTGTGTAACTAGCATTAGACCTCCACTCACTACCCCATCCCCTGAACTGTTACGGATCACCACACACACACAGCAGGCAGGTGCAGGCCAAACAGCCACACCGCATGGTGGTGGTGGGTAGATCACAATAGCCATGGTGACACAAGAATGCTTACTGTTCATTGGTCGAATTAGAAATGCTTGTTGCTGATTGGAGATAATGGTCAGATGGTATGCCATATCAGATCCATGTACCACTATCAATCAATCAATAGTTCCATCCTCTAGTCGAGGGTTGGATGCAATGGTTCTCCACTTGTCCCGATGTTGTGCTGTTCTGATAGACTGTGAATAATTCAAGCCTGTCCACTGTGAAATATTTGTAAACCATGATGTTCTTGGTCTCCCTCTCCCTCTGCTGCCATTCACCTTCCCTTCCAACAATGTACGGTAAATTAAACTCTGACGAATGATGTGGCCAAAATAAATAAGTTTCTTTGTCTGTATAGTGGCAAACAAGCTTTTCTTATTTTTAATTTTTCTGAGAACTTCTTTGTTGGTGATCTTCTTTGTCCATGATATTTTCATCATCCTTCGATAAGTCCACATCTCAAATGCTGCTAAACGTTTGTACATTTTCTTAGAGATTGTCCATGTCTCTGCCCCATACATTAGAGTAGACCACACATAACACTGAAGAATGCGCTTCCTTGTTTGTATTAATATCTTACTTGATGTTAACACTCTATACATTTTGGAGAATGTTGTTCGGGCTATTGTTATCCTTCTTTTGATTTCTTCCTCACATCTCCCATCATTTGTAATCTTTTGTCCGAGATATATGAATTCGGATACTTGTTCTATGTTTGTGCCATCTATGGTTATATTGACATTTGGTTTATCTGTCTTTTTACTTATAACCATTGTTTTGGTCTTCCTGGCATTCATCTTCATGTTGAATAGTTCCATTAATTACCATTGCTTACTATGGGTAAATACTTGGTAGGTTCCCCTTCCTTTCCAAGGTGACTGCCCTGATGAGCCACATCATATTGCTGTTACACCTTCAAAGCTATTGATCTTCTAACTCATCTGCTGCTCCAGTCTTCATGCACTTGAAGGGGTGACATCCCCTGACCACACCAACAAAGTTGATGTGCACCGCACTTAGTTTAGGCCGACAATTGAGTCGGTATGTCCGCTGGTGTGCACTACCAACTTCTGGTCTTCCCATAAATGGGACTAGCCGCACGGCAGCGGGGGTTTTAAATCAGAGTTTACCTTCTCCTAGATGAGCAGTCAGCCAAGATTGACGAGCCCCACCTGCCCGAAGCATCTGGTTTTGAGGCGCCAGAGATCCGCCTTTGCCCCTTCTCCCGTCAGTAGAAACAGTTTCGCCTCGTGAAGGCCGGGAGTTGGACTTGGTTATCAGAGGCTGTTTGATACGCATGCCATGAGAAAGTACTTTATAGGTAGTGAGAGCTTATCCTCACTATCACTTCCGGCAATAATAACCTTGAAACCTATATAATACCACTATATAATAATAATAAACCTGAGGGTGCAAGCTCCCACTCTACTTTCACTCTTTATACTATTCTTTTCTCTCCTTGCCTATACTGATTTCATATAACCTGCCTACACAAACCACAGATGCCAGCCGGCGACTTAATGGTGCTGTCACATTATGACGCTTCTAGCCAACGCACGTCGACGTATGTGATTTTTTGGCACAATGTCGGGATACGTCACAAAGTGTTACGCGCGCATTAGGCACGTGTTGGTATTCGTTGATGGACGCCGACAGTCGACGAGGGTTGGCGGCATACGTCGCAAGCACAAAACTTTTGATGTGCGCCGATGCGCAGGTGCCAACGTTATGGCTACGTTAGGGGCGCATCGAAATATGTTAGAGTCGCTGGAATAACGTTATGCGAACGCTAGGCAGACGCCGAGCGCGCGTGAGGGTCGTTCCCACATGTTGCACCAAACTGTTGCTTTTTATTGTTCTATGCAACATCTAAGGTCATATCAGGACGGCACGCCAAACTTTTACCACAACATCGGCCGCACGCTACCAATACGTTGGCCTGATGCCGAAAAGTTTGACGTGTCTCAAAGACTAAAAGTGACTTTGCGCATTGGCTGCGCGCCGGCGAGAAGCGTCGTAATGTGACAGCACCATTACACCCTGGTGCTCAGCACTAATAGAATATGACAAGGAGCAGTGCAATGAGGAATACTAATCATCTGTGATTGACATTTCCCATGCCTAATCAACGAATGTAACAACAATAATTGTCAATGTACACCGAGCCTTGTGCAGGTTCTGACACAACAAATCACAATAAACCGGGTAGAACATTTTCCGGGTTGGAACATGTCTGGGCTGGATGTTGCTGTTGCTTTACATCCTAGCAACATGTCTGGTCATATCAAAACGATCACCGACTTGTGACAGTACACACTCATGGTGACTTTATAGTGCTGCCCATTGAGAGACCAGGCTGCTGGCATCATGACCCGATATCCCACAAAGTCACATTATCCTGACACTGAGCCAACCACTCCTTGTCCTATCCTATTAATACCGAGCACCAGGCTAGGTAGCGACAGGTATCAAGTTTATATGTCATTGGTTTGACTCGACCATGAGTCGAACTCCCGACCTTCCGCACGGGAAGCACCTGGGCTTTACCGATTCGGCAACCACGTCTGGTGTGTGGGTTGGAACATGTCTGCATTAGCAAATGTCATGTAATGCAACACCACTGCCACACCCCCGTTCACACACACTGATGGTTGGGGTATCTCACCCCAGAATCTGGTTTGGTAAAAGGTAACTATAGATCTTAGCCATGTCAACAAACCGAAATAAAACTTAATGAGGCAAGGCAATAATGGCATACAACATTTGAGTGGATACCCATTGCAACGCCATCTTGCCCTGTTTGGTGTTAGATGGTGGTACTTGGATATAGCAATACCATCGCTCCCTCTCACCCCCTGCACACCACGCCCCCCCCCCCCCGACCAACCCAAACGAGCACTAACGACCACTGTTTGGCACTGCCACTTTGGTTTAAAGTTAGATAATCCAGTGGTTTTGAGTCCATGGCATATGTTTTCGAGAAATTAATATATTATATACTGATCAGTATAATTTACTTAGAAGTAAATTTTATATAAAAGGGGTTAACTTTGGGAATATTTGCAGTGAAAACATGCAGAATTGATTTCTGTGTGAAAACCACAATATGGATCATAGACTTTGCTTACCCATTTTTGAGCATAGCAGCATAGCAACATAGCAGCATAGCAGCGTAGCAGCATAGCATCATAGCAACATAGCAGCATAGCAGCATAGCAGCATAGCAGCATAGCAGCATAGCAACATAGCAGCATAGCAGCACAACAACATAGCAGCATAGCAACATAGCAGCATAGCAGCATAGCAACATAGCAGCATAGCAGCATAGCAATGTAGCAGCATAGCAGCATAGCAACATAGCAGCATAACAGCATAGCAACATAGCAGCATAGCAACATAGCAGCATAGCAGCATAGCAACATAGCAGCATAGCAGCATAGCAGCATAGCAGCGTAGCAACATAGCAGCATAGCAGAGTAGCAGCATAGCAACGTAGCAGCATAGCAACGTAGCAGCATAGCAACATAGCAGCATAGCAGGATATCAGCATCACAGCATAGCAAAACAGCATAGCAGCATAGCAACATAGCAGCATAGCAGCATAGCAGCATAGCAGCATAGCAGCATAGCAGCATAGCAACATAGCACCATAGCAGCATAACAACATAGCAGCATAACAGCATAGCAACATAACAGCATAGCAGCATAGCAGCATAGCAGCATAGCACAGGAGCATCAAACTGCAAAAAGATGCTTAATGAGTGCGCCTGTATTTATGCTGGATAGGTTGGATCTATTTAAAGTTGCATAATCCCAATTTCTGAAGCTCTGCCAATGTTTAGCATAAATATATTAGGGCAATTATTTTATTTTATCACATTTTGTGACTAAATTTGCATAGTCCGATGGTTTTGAGTTTCTGTCATTTTCGGAGATAAATATATTAAATTGATCGATATGACCTACCTTACTTTAGTTTGAAGTCACTTTCATTCTAAATGGCTAACTTGGGAGATATTTGAAGTACAACCATGCTAAATCATTTTTGGCAAGCCCGTCGAAACTCTAACGATGTAGTTTACTGCAGTAGCAGGTTCTCTTAAATTGTACCAGTATTCCATTCAATGTGGTGACAAATGTTTAATAAGTGCACCAGTATCTAAGTTAGATATATGTCAAATCAAATTCAGATAATTGTTTTGGTTTTGAAGATTTTACTGTATCGCCTCAACATGCGCCAACATATGTGATTTTCGACCAACACGTCGGCGTACGTCGTCATACATTACGTATACGTTGGGCATAGGTCATATGGATTCTGGATACGTCGTCTTACGTCACCATGCTTCGAGGCTCTGAAAAAATTGTGTGCATGCTCAAAATTTTCAACGTGTGTCGACGTGTGGCTAACTTGGGAGATATATATTAGTATCAGAGGTTGAGAAGGCTATCAATGATCTAAAGTCAGGTAAGGCTCCTGGAAGTGACCAGATAACATCAGAAATGATAAAAGGACTAGATGAAGTGGGGATTCAAATCATTCATAAGCTAGTAAATGACATCCATATTTGTACGACTCCCAAAGAAGCTAAAACCAACATTGTGTACTGAGTACAGAACACTAAGCCTGATGAGTCATATGTTGAAGATGATCCTGAAAATAATTTTACTGAGAAACAGCCAGAAAATTGAAGAACAAATCAGTAACGTACAAAGTGGGTTGATATCTGGAAGAGGTACACGTGAAGGGATTTTCAATATGAGAATGATTTGTGAACGTTATTGTGAAGTGAACCAGGATGTTTATGCCTGCTTTATTGACTATGAGAAGGCCTTCGACCGAGTCAATCATGAACTGTTAATCAAATGTTTACAAGATATTGGTGTCAATGGCAAAGACATTAAACTAATTGTGAACTTATACTGGACACAACTTGCATTTATAAAAATGGAGCAGGGCCTATCGGATGAAGTTATGATTAAACGAGGAGTTCGACAGGGGTGTGTATTGTCACCATGTCTATTTAACCTGTACACAGAGATGATTTTCAGACACATTGAAGATTGCAAGGGAGTGACAATAGGTGGCATGAACGTCAACAATCTTAGATATGCCGATGACAGTGTAATACTAGCAGACAGTGAGAAAAACCTACAAGATATAGTGAATAGAATCAATAAAGCTGGAATACTATTCAACATGAAGATGAATGCCAGGAAGACCAAAACAATGGTTATAAGTAAAAAGACAGATAAACCAAATGTCAATATAACCATAGATGGCGCAAACATAGAACAAGTATCCGAATTCATATATCTCGGACAAAAGATTATAACTGATGGGAGATCTGAGGAAGAAATTAAAAGAAGGATAACAATAGCCCGAACAACATTCTCCAAAATGTATAGAGTGTCAACATCAAGTAAGATATTAATACAAACAAGGAAGCGTATTCTTCAGTGTTATGTGTGGTCTACTCTAATGTATGGGGCAGAGACATGGACAATCTCTAAGAAAATGTACAAACTTTTAGCAGCATTTGAGATGTGGACTTATCGAAGGATGATGAAAATATCATGGACAAAGAAGATCACCAACAAAGAAGTTCTCAGAAAAATTAAAAATAAGAAAAGCTTGTTTGCCACTATACAGACAAAGAAACTTATTTATTTTGGCCACATCATTCGTCAGAGTTCAATATACCGTACATTGTTGGAAGGGAAGGTGAATGGCAGCAGAGGGAGAGGGAGACCAAGAACATCATGGTTTACAAATATTTCACAGTGGACAGGCTTGAATTATTCACAGTCTATCAGAACAGCACAACATCGGGACAAGTGGAGAACCATTGCATCCAACCCTCGACTAGAGGACGGAACTATTGATTGATTGATTGTCGAAGTGTGGCTCATACATTGAAAATATGCTACATCTATGTTAGGGATACATTGGCGTATGTTAGGAGTACGTTAGGGATATGTTGGCGTACGTTGGCATATGTTAGCCATACGTTCAGCGGCACCCCTCGCGTATCTCTGATGTACATAACTTACTCCCAATGTTCTGTTAACGTATGCGAGCGTAGCCCTAACATATGCGAGCATATATCAGCGTATCGCCAGCGTATTGCCCGCACGTGTTGCCGGTCGGTATATCAAGGCACCACCTGGCCTCTTCCAGCAGACCTGCTCAACTCATCAGAGAGGATGGATGCCCCTACACTCCAGTTCCAGCATGGCTACCAAGTTGCCATTTACCAGCGGGAGCGAGATCTCGACCTCATGGCTATTCTGGCGGCCCGTTTCGATAGGAAAAGGAGGAGATAGCACCAGCAGAGAATGTAGGTCAGACCCTGGCTCGGGAGGCGGCCACAGTTTGGGTTGTATGACCAGCTTCTGGTTGAGCTCCACAGCGAGGACCCAGCGTCATTCGTCAACTTTATGTGGATGCCTTCCCAGATGTTTGACGATATTGTGGCGAGAGTAGGACCCAGGATCGCCAAAAAGTACACAACATACAGGGTGCCGCTCAAGCCTGGGCTGAAGAGCGCCCTTACACTGCAGTACCTGGCCTCTGGGAACAAATACTCGTCAATGAATACCTTTGTAGATATTGAACAGGCTACATAGTGCTACTGTGTCTTAAATAAATGAGCAAAGGTTGTGCCAAGCCTGGTTTTCACCCATGTATAAACGAGGTTTAATTCAAGTTGCATACCCCAATGGTTCTTGGCTACTGCCATATCTTTTTTTTTAAATGAATATATTTGGTTCATTATAATCTACTTTAAATTAGTTTGAGGTAACTTTTATTTTAAAGGGATTTTAAAGGGAAATTAGTGTTGTGCACATCGAAATGCTGGACAGTATAGCCTTCAGGAATGACTGGATTTATTCAATTGAATTTAAACTGGTGTACACACAAATGATTTCCACATACATCCAAAGTTAGTCAATTGTCATAAAAATTACTCCAACTTAAAGTCGAATACATCCCAACTGTCAATCTCCTTGCGACCATTTTGGTTTTAGTCGCAAGGAGGTTGCACATAGGCTACTGAACTAAAAACCTCTTTGCAACCAAAATGATCGCCCAGAGGTCAATGACCATTGCTTTGGTCGCAAGGACATGGGTTCTTTAGTCCAAAGTGGTCGCAAAGTGGTTGCAAAGCGGTCGCAAAGTGGTCGCAAGCCATAGTGTGACTGGGGCTTTAAAAATAAACGTTGGTTTCTAAAAGGTGATGTATCCACATGCAGGGGGTGGGGGGGTTCGTAATAGTGAGATGTGGCGCCGCGATGTACACCTCCTCTGCGATCAGCTGACCAATAAAGGGCAGATGGGAAACCAGTCACCAGCTCGTTATGCGGCCGTTAAACGAATTGCGAGTAACCTGAGCTCCCAAAGCAGCATCCGAGCACGTCGTGTGAAACCAGAGAGCCTGGTAGAGGAGAGGCACAGCAGCCCAGTACCCTGGTGAATAAAGTAGACGTGATGGCCGAATGAGTAGAGCGTCCGGCTCCCATTTTGGTAGATCGTGGGATCCGAACTCACGGGTTCGAACCCTGGTCGAGTCAAACCAATAACTTAAAAATTGATACTTGTTGCTTCCTAGCCAGGCACTCAGCATTATTAGGATACGGCAAGGAGTGGTTGGTTCAGTGTCAGGATAATGTGACTGAGTGGGATATCATGTCATAGTGCTGGCGGCCTGGTCTCCCAGTGGGGCAGCAGTATAAAGTCACCATGAGTGTGCAGTGTGTACCCATCCTGATTATGACCTTAGATTTTGCCAGGATGCAAAACTCCAACAATGAACCAACCCTGGGACCGTATGCATGGGCCGGTGCTATGCGTAGCCGGAGCTACACGCTATATCACGGATAGCTATCCGCGGCTAGGATGGGGTCGGTGAAGTAGGTCAAACAGTATGCACGGTTCCTCTAACCGGGGCGGATAGCTAACCATGTACGTATTTATAGATTTGGGAAAGCCCTCTGCAGCTGATCCCGGCGACCATCGGCGACCACCGCTATTTGACAGTATCGCCGCCGCGGAACCAGCGAAGGCCAGCATCATTCTCGCTGTACTTGTTTGTCACAGCTTCTCAATCATTGACCACGTTATTCCATCAAACTCCTTTCAAGTACCATGGCATCTCCTGTAGATTTTTCGTCGGGCAACAAACGGCCGAGGAAAGCCAACTACGCCGATTGCGAGATCCGTGTGCTCTTGGATGAGGTTATGTTAGCGAGGGCAGTCTTGTTTGGGTAATTCAATGACAGGGTGGCAGCTGCGGTTAATTCGTGTGCGATTGCAAGGCGGTCTAGATTAGAGGTAAAGGAAAAGTGGAAGACAATAAAGTCGGAGGTCATTGGGCGTCAGAGAAGGGCCATGCAAACAGGTGGAGGGCCTCCGGATTCTGCTGTTCTCCCCTACAAGGAGAGAGTGCTCCATATCCTCGGTAGTGAATCCAGCCTCATACAGGGACTGACTGGTAAGTTGACAGAAAACATTGCTACTTTACTGGGACGCCAATCTTACACGAGATAGTACATAACACGTAATAATTGGAAATGTATTGGATGTAAACGCGAAATGTTGTTTAGTATATTATGGCATTGTTACTGTTTAAATACTGTTTACTGGTTATTGCTTGAGGCCAATCTTACACGAGATAGTACACAACACGTAATAAGTGGAAATGTATTGGATGTAAACGCGAAATGTTGTTTAGTATATTATGGCATTGTTACTGTTTAAATACTGTTTATCATAATACCTGAAATCATTAACATTTTTTCATAACAGCTAACACAATAATTGATTTTAGTCCTTTTATTTTCACAAATGGGTACATTTTCTAATGCATTATCAACACACTTTTTTCTTCCTCTCTTGGAGCAACATGTCCGGCCAGCTTCGTCAGTGAGTATATTTGGTAGCATGTGGCAGTGATACATCACTACATTATGTAATTGGTTTTCTTTAACGGAGGCCATTTTGCTGATTTCTTTCCTTAGGTCATTAACTACCACACTACAGCCAGCGTTAGAAATGGTGTGCGCATACATACGGTAATAACAAAAATCCACTCTTTAATAACCACACCAGTCTCGTCTGTGTGTCTCCAGTCATTTCTGACAGTAATGACGCAGACGTATCTGCTAGCTCGTCAAGAAATAAATGTACAGAACCGAAACAACCGTTATTGTCTCCCTATACTTAGCGTAGACTTATCGTGCATTCTGCGATACAATTAAAACGACACTGAAAAAGCGTTGATTCCCTACAGTTGGAACAAGTGTTTATTCCCTACAGTTGGAACTAAAGCACAGCTACAGTGGAACATAGTATCACACCATCTCAATCTCATCTACATGTGTTGCCACTTATTAATTATAGTAATAACGCAGACGTATCTGCTAACTCGTCAACAAATCAATGATTAGTACAAAGCCAACCCGTAAATAACTGCAACTACCTTTATTCCCACCATGTACTAATCGATCGTTTTCAATTTAAACAACACTGAAAAATAGAAATTTCACAACGCCCATAGTCCCTAGATTTGGAAACAATTATCAGCTACAGTGGAACCTAGTAGCATACCATGTCAACCTCATACTAATCATTTTCAGGGCCCTGTGTGCTGCCTGAAGGTGGTCTGATGGGCGTGTCGCAGCCATTGTTTCCGAGTAATGGGGATGACAACATCTCCTGCTGCAGCCCTAACATGTCGGCATCATTCTCCATGGGTGACGTAAGGAGACCGAGCGCTTCATCTACACCTCTACCTGGATCATCCACCAGCGAGCCAAATATCTTCAGCATACCGTTCTCTCTACCAGGTAGGCCGAGCGACAGAGAACACTGGGGGGAGATACTAATGTCAACTAGCAACAAAAGTGAATATGAAAACTATACAGCATGAGGTTAATTTGTTTGGACTTTTAAACATCGACAGTGCTTACCACGAAGAGTTAGACCTCTACCACCAACCTACACATCTAGCCGTTGGTTTGCGCGTTAGACAAATTACAATAAACACCACCTTCACCACGACCGTTTTGTCTGTTACACTAAATCTGCAGCACGAGGTTAATTTGTGTGGAATTTTATACATCGACAGTGCTTACCACTAAGAGTTAGACCTCTACCACCAACCTACACATCTAGCCGTCGGTTTGAGCGTTAAATAAATTAAACTAAGCATCGTTTTGACTGTTACACTAAACTGATCCTTTCTCACGACAGTTGACGTCTGCATGCCTGTGGTTGTGGCGGAACTAGACGGTAACATCACCGTCACAGCGGAACCTAATGAACGGGAACTCCATGCCGATGTGACCAGCAGACGCTGGACAGGCATCCAACAGTCGAGAGGTGTCCTGCCAGGCAGGTCGCGTAAACGACCCGGCCAGGAAAACAGCAGCGGCAGCGAGGAACGGGCTTCGTTTATACAGTTTCTTCAAAGTGCCTCAGACGAAAGCAAGACCAAGGTTACTCTGATGCAAGCCCAGATAGAGTCAGAAATATTCAACGCAACGAGACTAAAGGCACACAGGCAACTAATCGAAGCGCAGCATATGCGCGAACGGCTGGAAATCAAAAAGCTGCAAAAGGAGCTGGGGAAAACAGATTAATTACATACGTGTTTCTTTCGGTCAATACTTTTGTAAGTGTTCAGTCAGCTATAAACCGCACTTTGACCAAACCCACTTATATTCTTGTTGTTATCCATTTTAGCAGCATGCCAGTTCTCCTATAGCCTACACTATTTACTAGAGTGTTAATTCTATACATCTATTGTCTTACAAAGAAATTGTCCACTGTTCTCTGGCGGGCAGCTTTGCCGACAGCAGCTCGAACCCGTTCCGACCGATTATAGTTGTCTGGCCGCTGGTTCACGTCCCCATCAAATTCTTCGTGGTCGTTTTCATCATCTTCCCCATCAGAATCTCCATCTGAGTCTGGCGGATCTTCCAGGTTAAGCATTCTTGCTCGGTTGTGTAGGATGATGCACGCCGTGATAACGTTGCAAGCCTTCATTGGTTCCAAACGCAGCCTTCGCAGGCAGTGCCATCGCCTTTTCAAAATACCGATGGACCTCTCTACTATTGCTCGTGCTGACTTGTGGTGGACATTGTAAGCCCTTTCCTGAGGCGAGTTGGGGTTCAGGAATGGTGTTAAGAGCCAGTCTCGCAACATATACCCACTGTCCCCAAGTAGGACACCGTCGACGGGTTTCTGTTCGTCGCTCTCGAATGTGTCTATAGGTCTGATTCGCGAAGGATCCTAGCATCATGAACACTCCCGGGCCATTTTACGATGCAGTCGATGAACACTAGGTCGGCATCACAGATCACCTGCAAAGACAAATCACATATACCATATGGCACTGTAATTTATGGTAAGCAGTAAATGTAATGGGATTCCGATCACAGTACTAAGAATGACAACCATTAGTCCCTGCAGACTGGCAGCGATGGGGTGAATTTGTTACTTATCGCTCGCCCCACAATAACAACAGAATATCGGTGTTTTTCTAAGCATTTCTCTTTACATGAGCACAGTGCTATGCCATCAGTATCTGCAGTGAAAGAGAAACACACACATAGCACACTGTGTGTTACACACACATAGCACACTGTGGAACACACACACAAAACACACTGCAGACACATACGCAGCCTATAACATATATTAACAGCCACAAATTACAATACAAACATACCTGCACATTTATCGAGTGGTAGTTCTTGCGATTAACAAACTCATGTTCGTAGTTGGAGGGGGCCTCAATCCGTATCTGTGTACCGTCTATGCACCCAAATACACCCGGAAAGCCATAGTTAGTGAATATTTTCACCTTGCTCCTGTTAGCGTTCTCCTGAGTAGGCAATTTTACAAACTGCGGCAGTTGACGTAGGAGAGCATCCGTAATTCTGGGTACTGTCTGTGACACTGTAGACTGATTGATGCCTATCAGTTCACCACATACATCTTGGAAGCTCCCTGTTGCGTAGAAGCGTAACGCTACCAACACTTGCAGTAGCGGTGTCACTGCCCCCAACCGCGGCGTGTGTTCTATCTGATCGTGCACACTGTCTGTTAGCGCCAGAATGTCATGCTGGCGAAATCTGAACTTTGTGAAAAGTTCCACATCATCGAATAACTCAAACGGATGAGTCCTGTCCCGAAAAATACGGTTCCTATGCAGTTCTCTTCTGTGATAGCGTCGTAACATAAACACCTCTATCTTGGATTGCGCCACTAACCGCTTGGGATACCCCGTTAACCCTGGTCTGGAGGAAGGGTAACTTAGCCTAGGCTACGGTCGGCGGCTAGCACTGGCACCGGCTCATGCATGCTGATTTTCGACCGTTAGCCGCATGGTGCCAAAATAGCCACGGTTAGGGCACTAGCTCCAGCCCATGCATACAGTCCCTGGTGAATAGATAAAAGAATTCACCAATACTTGCAGAAGGGGGAGATTGAATGACAACATAGTCTAAATATGGGTGAAAGTTGCTTTATAACGGAACAGGAAGTGGAGTTCCTGGTTCCAGTGTCCAATGGCTACTTATATCAGCACAGAGTTGGTGAAATGGGAGAGATTCAAAAAGACAAGATGACGACCACAGAATGCTGTCGATTTCACTTTTAACATCCATTAAACTACATGTTTTATTATATTTTTTAACTCAAAAGTATCGGGTAAACATGAAGATGCCTATGATATATGAAGAACATAGTTTGCTTCTTAAATTAAGGATTTACGTGCTGATTTCATTTACCACCCTTTTAACACTTTTCCTAACGACTTGTTTTTCACCCCTACTTTGCGTAGGGGTGAACCTTTTATCTACCTGGTGAACAGATAGAAAATGTCAAATTTTCAAAAGCAAAACACTAAATTGGAACCTGCATATTTCAACTTAGATACTGGTGCACTTGTTAAACATGTGTTGAGCCATAAATACGATACGGCTGCAGAAGCACAATAGGTTTCAGCCTAAATGATATTCACCTCAAGCTTTATGCCCCATGAAAACAGGGAGCTTGAAAGAAGAGAGGCACAGTCTAGCATCTCTTTTGAAAATAGAGAGCCTGGGAGAAGAGAGGTGGAACTCACGGTCGGGCGGTTGCTTGTTTTGTTTGTTGTTTTACATCCTAGCAACATCTAATGTCACATCAGGAGAGGTACCGACTTGTGACAGTACACACTCATGGTGACTTCATAGTGCCGCTCCGCTGAGAGACCAGGCTGCCGGCACCATGCCCCGATATCCCACACAGTAACATTATCCTGACACTGTGCTAGCCAGTCCTTGCCCTATCCTATTAATGCCAAGCGTCAGGCTAGTTAGCGACAAGTATCAATTTTATAACTCATTGGTTTGAGTCGACTGGGATTCGAACTCCCGACCTTCCGCACGGGAAGCCTGTGCTCTATCGATTCGATCAGCGCGTCCGGTCACTGTGGGGTGTTCTTCCATGTGGAATGAATTACTAGTCAAGTGGTTTCTTTGTTTGTCGAATCATTTGAACACTCACTTCCATGTGACACTGACACTGAGAGTTAGTTCAGCGAAATGGGGTGGCTGAATGAGTTGAGCGCCCGCATCCCGTTTTTGTAGGTCATGGAATTTGCACCCCTGGTTTCGAACCCTGGCCGAGTCAAGCCAACGACTTAAAAGTTGGTTGCTACCTGGCTTGGTGTTTGGCATTACAGTACAACCCCGTTAAACCAAGCTCGGTTAAACCAAACGATCGGTTAATCAAAACTTTTTTCGCCGGCCGGGCAAAATACTACCATTTATCATATAAAAAAGTTTGTTAAACCAAAGTCGGTTAATCCAATGTATCGGTTAATCCAAACAAAATTGTCGGCCCCCAGACCCCTTCCGGTACAGCTAAACCAAACTTTCATGTGGTTTTAAGGTCATCTGAGACTTCTTTATATGATAAATGATAGTATTTTGGCAGGTCGCCAAAAAAAGTTTGGATTAACCGAACGTTTGATTTAACCGAGGTTGGTTTAATGGGGCTAAACTGTATATACATTAAAAAAAACAATAATCATAGTGTCCACATACATTGTACATTCATAATGCACCCCCGTTTTGGCCAAAGCCAAGTCAAAGTCAAAGCTTGGTTAAACCAATGATCGGTTAATCCAAACAAATTTGTATGGTCCCTTCAAGTTTGGTTTAGCGGGGTTATACTGTATCAGGATAGGGCGAGGAACAGTGGAATGAGGAAGTCTAATTGTCCGCGATTGAAATTTCTCCCCACTCAATCCATTAATGCAGAAAATGTATCCTTGTATAAGTCACTATTAGGACTGCTTGCTTCAGTGTCAAAATAATATGACTGAGTGGGATATCGGCCAATAGTATCAGTAGTAAGAACTAAGCACGAAGAAGTCGCCATCAGTGGGCATTTCCACAATGCCCTCATATAGCCCCAGACGTTGTTAGGACGTGAAACCCCGGTTATGCATTCATTATGTGCGATGTCTGCTGTGGATGAGACTTAACAGGATTTGGCAGCTCTCATTAAAATAACACCAATCGTTAGCTACTAACGATTTGAGTCGCCTGAGGCTGGGTACAGTTGGTGTCAGTCAACAAGGAGAGGGGAGGAGCTAGTCGCTAATTGGATCACGTGGTGCAGCAACCGGTGCAAACATTCAAACCGGGGCTGTAGCCTGTTGAAGTAAGACACCTGCCCCAAATAAGGGTTTGGAAGGGCCAGGGTCTCAATATGGGCCTTCCGCATTTCACTGGTCCCTCAGTAAGGCCTGAAGCTGCGACCCGGCATGTTGAGTCGCAGCTTCAGCTTACATGGTGGAAGGTGAAGGGAGGTGGAGATTGCACATACACCCTGATACAGGAAGTGTTATTTTATCTCATGTAAAATTTACATTAAAAACTAATGCATGGCAATAACACTACCAAGTTTGGTTATCAGGAGGAGTATGGTTTTCGGTGCAAAGCCAGGTTAAAATTGATACTTGTTGCTTCCTAGCCAGGCACTCGGCATTATTAGGATACGGCAAGGACTGGTTGGTTCAGTGTCAGGATAATGTGACTGAGTGGGATATCAGGTCATGGTGCTGGCAGCCTGGTCTCCCAGTGGGGCAGCACTATAAAGTCACCATGAGTGTGCACTGTGTACCCATCCTGCTTATGACCTTAGATTTTGCCAGGATGTAAAACTCCAACAACGAATCAACCCTGGTGAATAGATAAAAGAATTCACCAATACTTGCAGAAGTGGGGAGGTTGAATGACAACATAGTCTAAATACGGGTGAAAGTTGCTATATTACGGAACAGGAAGTGGAGTTCCTGGTTCCAGTATCCAATGGCTACTTATATCAGCTACTTTGAAGGATAGGTGGACCATCCTTACCTTCTGCGATGTATGCGGGTAGCTGTGACCCGACATGCTGGGCCACAGCGGTGGTTCGATTCCCCGTGCCCCCATCTCTGCCAACTTGGATTTCCACCGCTGTGTATAACTTACAGCGTCATCAAAGGCCAGTTGCTCTCATACCATGTCTATGTGGTGTGGGAGGTTAAAAATCCCTTGGGTCGGTAAAAGTGTAGGCTCAGGATTTCTATCGACAAACTGTCTAATGGTGAAAACAAGCCTACTCAGGCTTATCCATGATAGGCAGTATAAATCTTCAACAACAAATCTTCAACAACAACTGAGGGACCAGCGGAACTCGGAATATCTGTATTAAATTTTCACAGTCCGAGTGTTTTTGAGTTTATGTCACTTTTCTGAGATATATATATTAAGCTGATTGTCATAATCTACCTTACTTTAGCTGGAATTAACTTTTATTTTGAATGACGAACCTTTGAGATATTTGAAGAATAAACATATAAAGTTAGTTTTGGCAGGCAAACCAAAATGGTGACATCATAGGCTTCTGCAGGAGCAGGTTCTATTAAAGCTGCATGGTCCGATGAAATATCAAATTTTCAAAACCAAACCAATTAAGGGGCTGTCACATTAGGGTTTTTTGCGGGAGCGTATGGCGGCGTAAGCGCGTTACGTCATATACGTCAGCATACGCCGTATACGCTACTCATACGCTACGCATACGCTACTCATACGCTACTCATACGCCGCCAGATGCCGCCAGATGCCGGCGTATGTGAAGCGTATGAGGCATACGCCGCCATAACGCTTTCATAAATCCGTCCGTCCAAATTTGTTTGTGCATGCTCAAAAAAACTCGACCTATGAGGGCGTATGGCGCATACTGTCAAAAAATGTCACAGCACGCTCCCATACGCTCCTCATACGCTCCTCGTACGCTCCTCATAGGTTCCACATACGCTCAAAACCACCCGAAAGGTCACCAAATGTCATCATAGGCCGGCACGTGCAGGACCTACGTAGGTTTTCAATACGCTCCCGCCATACGCCGTAATGTGACAGGGCCTTTATCTAGATTTTATTTCATATATCTAACTTAGATACTGATGCACTTATTAAGCATTTGTTTCTGCGTAGAAGGCAATACTGAGTCAATTTAACAGAACCTGTTGTTGCAGAAGTCTATTGTGTCAGAGTTTTGGCAAGCTTGCCAAAACTAATTTTCCATGTTTGCACTCAAAATATCTCAATAGTTTACCATTTAAAATGAAAGTACCTTTCAACTAATGTAAAGTAGATACTAGTGATCGATCTAATATATTTATCTCAGAAAAAATACAGAAATACAAAACCATCGGACTATGCAATTTTAAGCTGATTGTCATAATCTACCTTACTTTAGCTGGAATTAACTTTTATTTTAAATGACGAACCTTTGAGATATTTGAAGAATAAACGTGCAAAGTTAGTTTTGGCAAGCACGCCAAAACGGTGACACCATAGGCTTCTGCAGGAACAGGTTCTATTAAATTGACTCTGTGTTCCCTTCTATATGGCAATACATGCTTAATAAGTGCATCAATATCCAAGTTAAATATGTAGAATCAAATCTAATTAATCGTTTTCGTTTTTGAAAATTTGATGCTTCATCGGAATATGCAGCTTTAGAGGAGCGGGATGTAGCTCAGGCGGTAAAATGTCCACCTGTGAAGCAATCGATCATCCGATCGACCCTTCTCCTGTTCTCACTAATCTCAGTGCACCCATTTGCAGTTGGGGCTATTTTCCGTTCTATCCAGTGGTCCACAACTGGTTCATCAAAGGTTGTGGCATGTGCTGTCCTGTCTATGGGAAAGTGCATATATAGCGATATAGCGAATGGTAGACAGGAAGTGTGAACACTTATTCGTCTCTCATTTTTGCTTGAGTGCAAGTAAATAAGCAACACAAGGAGTAATTAGTAGCATGTGGTGAATAAGGGGTCAAATTTCCCTGGATCATCATCCCATGCTTTTTCTAATCTATTCTTGAATGAATTAATTGACTCGGCATCAATAACATTTTGTGGGAGACTGTTCCATCTATTTATGATCCTGTTTGATAAACTATGTTGCCTTAACTTTGAAATGGCTCTGGGTTTTACTAGTTTGAGAGTATGGCCCCGACTGCCTTCTCTTTTATTCAAGTGCCTTCTCTATATAAAAGACCCCCCTTGCTGCTTATTGGAAAGAGTGTGTGGCGGCAGCGGGTTTCCTTCAAAGAAATATGTCAGATTGACCATATGTCAGCATGACCATATGTTTAATGTCCAATAGCCGATGATATGGATATGTGCTCTAGATGTGTCGTTAAATAAAACAAGCTTTAGCAACCGACCGGTTCGTCCTATCGCTAAGAGTCCGGACTTTATAAATATAACAAAATGGAAAATAGACCCTCCTTCTCTCTAGACTCTCTGGTGAGGCCGGGACCGGACGTGGCGAGGCAGCCGGGTCAAAGGTCAGAGCGTGGCACCGACTGACCACGCGTTAATGGCGGCGCCGATGCGGAAGGCGCGGTCATTATTTATATAAGTGGGGGGCGAGATCGTGTTTCCGCAAAAGACGTCAACACGCGCTGATTAAAGCAAACAGTTATTTCCATTCAGTGGGTGTGTGGAGGGAGGGGTGGGGGTGGGGGTGGGGGAGGGGTAATAGTTACTGTCTCCTGGACATGGTTCTAAATAACCCATTAGAAAAAGTGTCGGGAAGCTTGATTAAAGTTGCATAGTCCGATGATTTAGAATTTCGGCACTTTTTCTGAGATAAATATATTAGATCGATCACTAGTATCTACTTTTCATTAGTTCAAAGTAAGTTTATATTAAATGGTAAACTTTTGAGATATTTTGAGTGCAAACATGGAAAATTAGTTTTGGCAAGCCTGCCAAAACCCTGACCTGATCATCGCATGACGTAGCCTTCTCGCAAGCTAATAGTGCATAGTAATGCTAGGTTACCTCCGTCGACCCACGTTCGACTGCCAGTTGAGTGTGCCTCCCTCACCTACGAGCGATCACGACAAACTCAAATGGCCCTTACGATGCATCGCGACGATGATCTGCAGTATCGGTCGCGAGTAGTCGTCGTAACGAGTGTTAGGCATATGTAGTAAAATCAAATCTAGATAATTGGTTTGGTTTTGAAAAAATTTGATATTTCATCGGACTATGCAGCTTTAAGGATGTAACCACCAAAGTAAAGGTTGTTTTATTTAACGACGCCTCTAGAACACATTGCTTTTCATATCATCGGCTATTGGACATCAAACATATGGTCATTCTGACATATTTCTTTGGAGTAAAGGCTCTGTCACACTACGACGTATGGCGCCAGCATGTCCGTAATGTGTTGAAATAAATTTAAAATCAAAATAGGTTGGCATACACCAAACTTTTCGCACTGGGCATACACACAACATACACACAACATACACACAATGTACGAAACGTATGCAGAACGTATCTCTGACCTATTGAGAGCGTTCATGTGCCTCACAAAACGTTCGCAAAACTTGTGCATACGCTGACGGTACGCTGACCAACGCTATGTACGTTACTCCATCGCTAGAAGTATGGCGTATACGTTAAGTACGCTGGAGATATGGCAGGCATATGTTCGATGTACGTTTTGGAGTACGTTATGCATCCGTTGGCAGTACGCAGACTGTACGTTCCCAACAGGCTGAACGCATGGCTAACGTGCAGCAACGTATTCCAACGTATCCCTAACATACTCCCAATGTACACCGACGTATCCCGAATGTGCACGCAGCATACATTCAACGTACGAGGCACATGTCGACATACGTTGAAAATTTTGAACATGCATAACAATTTGTGAGCGGCTCGACATACGGTGACGTAAGATGACCTATGACACCGTATCCTGAGCATACCTGACGTATGCCCAATGTATGACGCTGTATGCCGACGTGTTGGTCGAAAATCGCCTACGTCGGCATACGCTAAGGCCATACGTCGTAGTGAGGCTACAGTACTCTTTACGACAAGCAGCAAAGGGTCTTTTATATGCACTTTCCCATGGACAGGACAGCACATACCACATCCTTTGATGAACCAGTTGTGGACCACTGGTTGGAATGGAAAATAACGCAAACTGCAAATGGGTCCAGTGAGCAGGATCGATTGGATGACCCACACCTTCACAGGTGGACAACGTTACTGCCTGAGCTACGCCCCGCTCCGGATACAAGCACCTGAATTTGCAATTTCAGGTGCTAACTGAATGGTTGAAATGCATGTACCCCGCTACTTTTGGGGTTGAAGAAGTAATGCAATCATTTTAGATTCATATAATTTTAATCTAGAATTAAGAGCATTCTAAGACCGCAAGCTTGATGTTTTTTAGGGTTTTTTAAATTTCATTCTCTGCCATTTCATCAACGCTACATCAAAATAAGTAAACAGTAGGCGCTGGAACCAGGGGCTCCACTTCTTATTTGGTTGATTCATGACAAAGCAGTTTTTGCTCGGAATTAGATATGGCTGTCATTCACTCCTGTTGTGGGTAGGGGTGAATATGTTATATAGGGTACGATGTGCCTGTGTATTGGGTGGGGAATGTATTCGGCCTCTTTTTTTCTTGAAGATTTATACTGCCTATCACAGATAAGTGTGAATATACATGTTTTCAACATTAGACAGTTTGTCGATAGAAAGCACGAGCCTACACTTTTACCGACCCAAGGGATTTTTTAAGCTCCCACACCACATGGGCATGATATGAGAGCAACTAGCCTTTGATGACTCCGTAAGTTATACACAGTGGTGGAAATCCAAATTGGCAGGGAATTGAACCACCGACCTTCGGATTAGGAGTCCGACCTAGAAAAAAGTCAGACACTCTAACCTCTCCGCCATAGAGAACACTATATTCTGTCTGGTACAACATTAAAATTGCATAGTCCGATTGATCCTTATAATCTAGCTTAAACTAAGTTAAAGTTGCAGAGTCTGATGGTTTTGAGTTTCTCTCATTTTCTGAGATAAACATATTAGGTTGTTCCTTATAATCTACCTTACTTTAGTTTGAAGTAACTTTTATCTTAAATCGCTAACTTTTGAGATATTTGAAATGGAAACATGGTAAATTAATTTTGGCAAGCTTTCCAAAACTCTATCAGCATAGGCTTCTGCAGTAACAAGTTCTATTACTTGACTCAGTATACCCATACGTGTGACGACAAATGTTTAATAAGTGCACCAGCATCTAAGTTAGATATGTAGAATCAAATCTAGATAATTGTTTTGGTTTTGAAAATGTTATGTTTTCATCAGACTATGCAGCTTTAATGTAACTTTTCTTCAAAATGACTAACTTAGGAGATACTTGAAGTGTAAAACATTCCAAATTAATCTTGACAAACATGTCCAAATTCTGAGAAAATAGGCTTCAAATTTAACAACTTCTATTAAATTGACTCAGTTTCCCCTTCAATGTGGCGGCAAATGCTTAATAAGTGCACCAGTGTATAAGTTGGATATGTAGAATCAAATCTAGATGAGTGTTTTGGCTTAGAAAAATGTGATGCTTTCATCGGACTATGCAATAGACTACATCACCGTTCCAGCGGCGCGGTGCATTGTGGGATGCATCAGAGCAAAACAAACCCACGAGAAGCACATGGCAGATGGGTGCAGCTATGAAATGTGCTAGTTTCAGCTCATCTCAGCTCTTGTTTGAAACATAGAATACCAACTAAAAAAATATATATAATAAATTAAGATATTAGTCTTTTATCCAGCATTGCATTTACATCAATATAATATGCACATCTTATGGCATGTGCATTTAGATTTAGACAAATCTGGGCACTCAGATTAGTGTTAGAGCCATAGCCAGAGTCAGTTTTACTTATTTTATTAATGTTTTTATTTATATCCTATGGTTAATGACATATGTAGAACTAGAAAATTAGTAGCATTAATCACATATGGGTTATATATTTCTCTGAAACAAGTGTATGTTGACACATTTGGCATTTTAATATTTAGAACAAGAATTAATAATGGTGATGTGGATATCACTGATTGTTTTGTGTGGAATTGTGTGTTTCTTAGCTCAAAATGTTTAACTATGGCTAGTTTTGTCTTAGCTATATTCATCAGATCATTATATTGCATGTGTGCATACATGTTTATGCCAAATTGTTATGTATTCTATTCATTTTGAGTAAAAATCAAAGTTTTTCCTATGCGTATCGACAAATTCAATGGCCATTTGCATTTGCTTTGCTGCCAAGGCTGTTTTCAGCGCATGCGCAGTCGGAACCATGATCCCGTCTATCGTAATACAGTCCTGTTTGATTGCCGGGAATAGAATATGAATAGAAGTGTAGTTGATCGGTATGAACAGGCATGTTTGTGATTCTTCCTCCTGTCTCTCACGCCAGTCTCGTTTCCATCATTCATGAAGAGAGAGAAAGAGAGAGCAAAAGAGAAAAGAGAGCATGAGAGAAAGAGAGAGAGAAAGAGAGGGAGAGAGAAAGAAAGAGAGAGGGAGAAAGAGGGAGCAAGCAAGAGAAAGAGAGAGAACGAGAGAGCGAGAGAGAAAGGGGAGAAAGAGGGAGAACAAAGGAGAGACAGAGAGAAAATGAGAGAAAGGAGGTGAAAGAGGGAGAAAGAGAGAGAACGTGGGAGAAAGCAGAGAGAGAAAGAGAGAGCGAGAGAAAGGGGCGAAAGAGGGAAAACAAAGGAGAGAGAGAAAGAGAGAGAGAAAGGAGGCGAAAGAGGGAGAAAGAGAGAGAAAGAGGGAGAAAGGAGAGGGAGAAAGAGAGAGCAAGAAAAAGAGGGAGAGAAACGAGGAAACAAGCACGGTCGCTGGGCAACCGGATGTGGCGATCCGCACCAGATGACCTCCTTGACCCGTCGGCAGGGTCACGGCCGGTCGGTGTTCAGAGAACCCGGATGGGGTTTTAAACAGCCGGCGAGATTAGAGTCGAGATTTTGTCACTTTGTCCTGAGGACGCCGCTATAAGGTATGCAGAGATAGCAACCCGGTGTGGTGGTTTCAGCGGGTTCCCGTGCTCAGAGGTGTCCCTCGCTTCTGCGCTGCTTCTGCGCATGCGCGGATTTCGCATCAACTCGGGTCACCTGAGCCACTTATTGGCGCATGCGCACATCCTACAAACTCGGGTCGAATAATCGAATACGCTTCTCCGCGCTCGGGTGGACAATCTTTTTTTTTTTTTTTTTAATAACCGATAAAAATACAGCAAAATAGGATTTAAAGTATTTTATGATGGCCCAGTTTACCTATATTTCCATTTAATTAATCTAAGTTATTCTTTTTATGCACATGGCACGTGTATTTGTCGACTCCACTCGCCGTGTTCTATTTGAATTTCTGACGACTCGGATGACCCGAGTCGCCCGGGTAGTGTTAATTGATTACGGCCATCCTTATTAGATTCTGACGCATGCGCAGAAGCGAGGGACACCTCTGAGCACGGGAACCCGCTGAAACCACCACACCGGCTGGTGGTTAGGATTTCAGCGTGACCCAGTTCTGGGGACAAGTAACAACAAAAAATAATTTAAAACAAGATAAATTAATTTAAAGATTCCTATTAAAGTTGATGGTCCGATGGCTTAGACTTTCTGCTGGTGTCCCCCCCCCCCCCACGAGATAATTATGTTAGGTTTGATCATTATGAGCTACCTTACTTTAGTTTGAAGCAATTGTTATCTATCTATACTAAATGGCTAACTTTGGGAGATATTTGAAGTGAAAACTTGCTAAATTAATTTTGCCATGCACGCAAAATTTAAATGCAAGTCAAATTTCTGACGAAATAGGCTGAAGGAGGAACAGGTTCTAAGTATGACCCTTCTATGCAGTAACATATGAGACTGTCTCAAAAGGTGCTAAGCAATATGGGACAAAACTTTGTCCATTGTAATGATCAACATACTATCTGCTTATGCATTTGCTCAGGATAAACTAATTTGTTTTTTACATGCTGCTTCATAATCCCAATAGAATACATATTGATTTGAAGCAAATGTCCTTGTGTTTTCAGTGTAACCGTTTCTGTGCTCTTTTGTGTCAATTGTTACAATGGACAAAAAAAAGAAGAATTATTACCTTATGAGACAGGCTCATATGCCTTAATATGATCAAAGACCCTATAATACTAAGACGGCTCACTCAGCCTGTACTGTATAATCAAAATGATCAAACCCACCACTTGGTGCGCTGGCTGTTCTCTTGGTTAAACCGGTGCTATATTATATGTATGAATGTATATATGAATGTGGAAGATGTGTGATGATGGCGATGCTGATGATGATGCTGATGATAATGTGTATTTGTTCATAGCAATTTCATATTGATGTGTATTCATACTTACCTATCTCATGTATAATATAATTGTATGCGTTTACATGTGAAACACCAATCAGCAGCTGGGCTGATCAAACCCACCACAAGGTGGCACTGCAAAATTTACATTACCATGGGAGAGATAGGGAGTGAGCCGTCTTAGTATTATAGGGTCTTTGATATGATGCACTGATACCGCTCACATTGGCACAGGTAGCTAATACCCCAGTCACACGAGGCCTGCGTTTGCTAACGATCGATTCGCGACGTCAAAATGTCCTCCTTGCACCCTCCTTATGTCCTGATTGAGTGCTGCACGTGCAACCTCCTTACGTCCTGTTCCGGTGGCGCCATTCAAAATGGTTGGTGCCCTGGCGCCACCCTGGCGCCGCCCTGGTGCCGCCCTGGGTTGGTGCCAACACAAGCGATGCTGCAGTCACCATGTGGTCGGCGCCGACCTGGCGCCGACCTGGCACCGACATCGCGCCGACATCGCGCCTACAACGTATTTGAATCAATGTATCGAATGGAACGCTGGGTGGTTGGCGTCCTTTTGGGCATAGGGAGGTTGGCGGTGAACGCTGCCTCTCGTGTGACTGGAGTATAAGTCTTTTGTTTTCAACCCGGCGATCTCACGGAGGAATACCATATTTGAAAATGTGCTCTTTGCTTTTTTCTGATCCTGTCTTTGTTCTTTCTTCTCCTCTTTCTTCTTCTTTTGCCCCCCCCCCCACCCTCTTCTCCCACTCCTCCTCTTTCTTGTTTCTGTTTAAAGTTGCATAGTCTGATGGTTTAGAATTTCTGTATTTTTTCTGAGATACATATATTAGATCAATCACTAGTAGCTACTTTACATTAGTTTAAAGTTACTTTTATTTTAAATGGTAACATTTTGAGATATTTTGAGTGCAAACATGGAAAATTAGTTTTGGCAAGCTTGCCAAAACTCTGACACCATGGACTTCTGCAGTAACATGTTCTGTTAAATTGACTCAGTATTGCCTTCTACGTTGAAACAAATGCTTAATAAGTGCATAGGTATCTAAGTTAGATATGTAAAATCAAATCTAGATAATTGGTTTGGTTTTGAAAATTTTATATTTCGTCGGACTATGCCGCTTTAATATATCACCATCGCATCATTTCAAGCATACACAGCTGCAAAGGCCGGACTACCATTTTGCCTCGATATCAGGAAAGACGTTATTCCAATGATATACAAATGAAACAGACAAAAACACCCAGCAGTTTAGGCATTGGATGAGACTTGTAGGCCTGCCATACATCAAGCAGAGAGACCAGACGGGATGGCCGAATGAGTTGGAGCGTCCGTCTCCCATGCTGGTAGATCGTGGGGTCGTGGGTTCGAACCATGGTCGAGTCAAACCAATGACTTGAAAATTGGTGCTTGTCACTTCCTAGTCAGGCGCTCTGCATTATTAGGACAGGGCAAGGACTGGTGTGCTCAGTGTCAGGATAATGTGACTGAGTGGGATACCAGGTCATGGTGCTGGTGGCCTGGTTTCCCAGTGAGACAGCACTATAAAGTCGCCATGAGTGCGCACTGTCACAAGTCGGTACCCCTCCTGATATGACCTTAGATGTTGCTAGGACGTAAAACAACAACACACAAACAAACATCAAGCAGCATTGTTTTGAGTGGGCATGGCCATTTTATATGCAGTTATTCAGAGTGGTTGTTGCGGGGGTATTTTAAATGTTGTTTTTAAATCAAAGTTGCATAGTCTGATGGTTTTGAATTTCTGTAATTTTTCTGAGATAAAGATATTAAATTAGTTGCTATGATCTACCTTAGTTTAGTTTGAAGTCACTTTGATTTAAATTACTAACTTTTGAGATCTTTCAAGTGCAAACATGTCAAATTAATCTTTCCAAGCATGCCAAAAGTCAGACAGCATAGGCTTATTTATATGCAGTAACAGGCTCTATTAAATTGACTCAGTGTCCCCCCTTGACAACAAATTCTTAATAAGTGCATTAGTATCAAAGTTCCATATGAAGAATCAAATCTAGATAATTGTTTTGGTTTTGAAAATTTGATGTTTCATCAGACTATGCAGCTTTAAATCAAAATGAAACATGGCAACACGACTATCATGATCCTGTCTCTGGTGGAAAATGGTGGTTTGCTCCGATTTCCGGAATGTGCACAGTGCGTGTACGGCAACTCCCTAAACCACACTCTTACCAACAATAGCCTCTTCTCTCCTGGTCCAATGGGAACAGGTGGAATGGCCGAATGAGTTGAGCATCCGTCTCCCGATTTGGAAAACACGCGATTCAAACTCTGGTTAAGTCAAACAGTGACTTAAAATTTGATACGTGTCACTTCATAGCCAGGTGCTCGGCATTATTAGGACAGGGTAAGGACTGGTGGCTCAGTGTCAGGATAATGTGAATGAGTGGGATATCAGGTCATGGTGCTGGTGGTCTGGTGTCCCAATGGGGCAGAACTATAAAGCTGCCACGAATGCGCAGTCCGAAGTTGGTACCCGTCCTGATATGACCTTAGGTGTTGCAAGGACGTAAAGCCCCAGCAACCAACTAACCATAGCCATTTCTCTCCTAGCCCCCTGGTGTCGATCTCTGGAACGACAGAGCTCATTTCCGGTGGCGCCATCTGATGGTAGCCACGTGCGGCAGAAGAGGAAACAGACATCCCCTACACGGTTACTGCCTTCTAACACAGATGGCGCCATTGAAGCGATTTCTGTGAATACACTGAAGCGCCACCTGATAAGAGCGGAGAGTTCTGGAACTTCCCTCCCCTTAAAGTTGCATAGTCCGATGAAATATGAAATTTTCAAAACCAAAACAATTATCTAGATTTGATTTCTACATATCTAACGTAGATGCTGACGCACTTATTGAACATTTGTTTCTGCATAGACTGGAACACTGAGTCAATTTAAAGTTTCATTGTCCGATCGTTTTGAGTTTCTGTAATTTACATTAGTTTAAAGTTTCTTGTATTTTAAATGGTAAACTTTTGAGATATTTGAAGTGCAAACATGGAAAATTAGTTTTGGCAAGCTTGCAAAAACACCATAGACCTTTACAGTAACATGTTCTCTTAAATTGACTCAGTGTTCCCTTCTATGAAGAATCAAATCTTCAATAAGTGCATCAGTATCTAAGTTAGATATGTAAAATTCAAATCTAGATAATTGTTTTGGTTTTGAAAATTTCATATTTCATTGGACTATGCAGCTTTAATAGAACATGTTACTGTAGAGGTCTATGGTGTCAGAGTTTTGGCAAGCTTGCCAAAACTAATTTGATATGTTTGCAGTTCAAATATCTCAAAAGTTACGATTTAAATAAAAGTAACTTCAAAATAATGTAAAGTAGATACTAGTGATCGATCTAATATATTTATCTCAGGAAAATTACAGAAACTCAAAACAATCGGACTATGGAACGTTAAGATATTCAAGCCTCTCGGGTATGGGTTTGTGTGGGCCACAAAGAACTGCCAGTGTTGACACTAACACCATCTCTACATCTACAGAATCCACCTGCATAAAATCCTTTGAGTTGACGATTTATTATCCATTTGTGATTCAACCATCACCAGACCGGATGGCCGAATGAGTTAGAGTGTCCGTCTCCCATGCTGGTAGATCGTGGGTTCGAACCCTGGTCGAGTCAAACCAATGACTTAAAAATTTATACTTGTCGTTTCCTAGCCTGGCGCTTGCCATTCTTAGGATAGGACAAGGAGCAGTGGAATGAGGAACACTAATTGTGCGCGATTGAAATTTCCCTGTTTAATCAACTAATGTACCAAAAAAACAAAAAAACTAAATCTTTGTGTCCTAAACCTAAAAAAACAAGCAAAAGCAGCTTCAGCTATAAACAAACTGTGAATTCCAGTAGGCCTATGCAGTGTTTATTTGTGTTGGTGTAGAGTCAAGAAATTGGAAGAGAATGCAAAAACCACAAGATGGTGGCCACAGAAAGTGCTTGATTTGACAATTAAAGTCTACTAATCTGCATGATTTCAAATGTATTTCAGTCCGATCAATTTACGCATGGCCGCTGTAGCGACTGATAAAAATAGACACAGGTGAGAACAGGGGTACATAAATGGTGGCTTGAAGGAAGTTAATGGAAAGTACAATCAAATGGTTTGGCTACCTCTGCTATTTTCATATTCATATAATAGAGTACATTGTTCATACATATTTGGTAGGTATAATAAATGAAGAGACAAGCAGATGAGACTGGATTGGGTGATATAATCTGTTAGAGATTACATAAGCACCCTAAGTACATTTTTCAGGCTTCGTCTTTGTGAAAGCACAAAGCCATGGTAGTGACACAAATAGGCCGAGATCATACTAGCATACACAAGACAGACCTTTAGTTTGAGGTTGAACTTGTAACTTCAACTTGGAACGTGATGTTCAAGTTGTACCGTGACGTTTAACCTTTATGTTAACTTTAGTATCAGGTTCAACCTGAAATTGCACTGAATATTTTAGACAATTTATTTTGAACATAAAATCGGCCTCCCGCCCTTCCGCTCGCTCTCCCACCTGCTCTCCCTTCCACCCTCCAGCTCACCATTGCTCTCCTGTCCTCCATTTTGCTCTCCCGCCTGCTCTCCGGTTCGCTCTCCCTCCCGCTCTTCCCGCCTACTCTCTGGTTCGTTCGCCAGCCATCAGGCTTGCTCTCCCATCCTCCTGCCTGCGCTATCAAATTGGCCATTATCAACATGCTCAGCATGTTTCCCTGGCATAGAAAATGATGCAGAAATTGGACGATTTGGTATTAATATTTTTGGGACCTTTTACATTTCGTAATTAGTTATTTCAGAATGAGCACAAATACCCCATAATCATTGAATTATATAAAGATCTACAGTCAATATATGTGGGAAATTGGAACATAGGTTTATAAAGTTGTCGTTTTAACTTGCACGTCAAATTAGTCCTTTTGCTGTTGTACCATGAGTTGTAACGTCAGGGATACCCCTGAATGATCACGTGACGATGACGTATCTGGGGTGAATCCCGATCGTTACAAGTTGAACGTCAGAAACTAAATGTCTCTACAGATAGCAGCTTGAACGCGAATGGAAATTACAATAAGGTGATTTCAATGCCGTTGCTATAGTTTCTGTATTCGCATACAGGGCTGGTGCTACCATTAGGCCAACTAGGCTTGTTTGTTTGTTTGTTGTTGTTTTACATCCTAGCAACATCTAAGGTCATATCAGGACGGGTACCGACTTGTGACAGTGCGCACTCATGCCAACTTTATAGTGCTGTCTCACTGGGAAACCAGGCCGCCGGGACCATGACCTGGTATCCCACTCAGTCACATTATCCTGACACTGAGCACACCAGTCCTTGCCCTGTCCTAATAATGCCGAGCGCCTGGCTAGGAAGTGACAAGCACCAATTTTCAAGTCATTGGTTTGACTCGACCATGGTTCGAACCCACGACCCCACGATCTACCAGCACGGGAGACGGACGCTCCAACTCATTCGGCCATCCCGTCTGGTCTCTGCCAACTAGAATGCAGACCTCAGAGGGGCGCAGAACTGACCTTTGAGGGACCACAGCTTTATACAAAATTTGGAGGGGGGTGCAAGTATTTGGCCTTGCCTAGAACGCAAAATAGTTGGGCACCAGCCGTGTTTACATAATCGATTACAATAAAGCCTCTCTAACCGACCACCTCCACAGATCGACCACTCCCCTATATCGATCGCTTTATTTGGGTGCAAACCGATCGCCAATACAATACCATTGTAACAATTAAAAATACTCCCTAAACCGACCACCTCCCTAAATGGACCACTTAAAGTCGGTCCCATGGTCTTTCGATTTAGAGGTTTTACTGTATCTAGCAAGGAAAGCCAAATTTTATCCAAAGGCAAAACTTTGTAGACGCCAATCCAAAAATGTCATTAAAATAGCAGATTTTTTCCTCAAGGTAATTTTAATTATCGCCAATTCCACTTTTCATATGATGAAATGATAATGGGGCAATGAGCACAAAAATAGGAATGTTAAAAAATGTATTGTTTGATGGTGTGATTCCAATGTTTATCTCTATTTTTGGATTGGCGTTTACAGGGTTTTGCACCTGAACTCTTCAAAAACATTATCCCTTCCGAAGGCTGTAATTAATGTAAACCAGTTCTCTTTAGATGTACATTGCCACCTTCACTGAATAACATGCACCACCAACCAGTCAGAGAGGAATTATGGCCAATGATCCAACTGGGGCCAGATGTATGAAGCCGGGTTAGCGCTCCAAACCCGTGGTTAGCACGGACTTCCAGGGTTAGCGGCGAAAAGTCACAATGTATGTGCCCGGGTTAGGAAACACCTCGAGAGTTAACGTCGCCTACACTAACACCAAGAAATATCAAGTTTAACGTCGGTGTTAGTGTTACGGTTAGGGCCAAATCTATTCAATCCTATGATATTTAACAGAATTACATACGCAATAAGTGAAATTTCATGAAATTAACCCTAAATTCGAAGCGATATTAACGTAGCAGCTACATCGGCGGCGATATTAATATTGTCGAATCGACGAATGTAAACTAAACAAATCGCTGCCGCCCACCACCGTGCTCGCCGGCAACAGGCGCAGCAATAATGGTGAGCCTGTTCCCGGCGAGCACTGCTATTTGACAATATTGCCGCCGATTTGGCGGCTGGGAACCAGCAGCCTTGTTAGTTGTGAGCCAGTTGCCGGCGAGCACCGCTGTTTGTTTTGTGAACATTTGTCTATTCGACAATATTAATATCACCGCTGATGCAGCGCCAGCGATAATATCACCTTTATCAGTTTGAATTTGCAGTTAATTTGATCAAATATCACTGAGTATGTAATTCTGTTAAATATTGTCAAATAGCGGTGCTCGCTAGCTACACGCTCAGAGGGATTTCCCAAATCTATAAATAACACATTGGTTAGCTAACTCCGCCGCTCTTTCACCACATACATTTCCCGTGACACATATTCCAACACCGACATTACCTAACCCACCGGCCGCCCTTAACACCGGAGCCGATAAAATGTTGTTCATACATTTGGCCCCTGGAGTTTAAGAAAATATAATGAATTGTAATTTTCAGATCATACAATTGCAATACCATTGCAAATTTAGTCCATAACATTGTTTAAAGTTGCCTGGGTCCGATTAAAGCATCGAGATTTTATCCTACATATCCAACTTAGATACTGGTGCACGTATTAAAGCATTTGTTGATACATAGTTTGTTTGTTTGGGGTTATATATCCTGTCAACATGTAAGGTCATATCAGGAAGTGTTTGTTGCTGTATAAAAGGGAATACACAGTCAACTTAATATAACATGTTACTGTTGAAACCCACAGTGTTCGAACATTTTACAACTTTTTTATGTTTTCGCTTCAAATATAAAGCTAGCCATTTATAATCAGTTACTTCAAAATAAAGTAAGGTAGGTTTCACCAAGAAACCTGTTATACTTATCTAAAAGAAAATATGGCAAAAGTCAAACACATCAGACTATGCAGCTTTAAGAATGTACATATGTATTATGTAATGTGCACTACACACGCACCAATCATGACATGGGTAATGTGCACTACTCACATGCAACAATACTGTCAGCTCGTTATTTATATCCATATAATACATTATACAGCACATACGTAAGCCAAAATTTTATTTCCAAGCATAATAAAAACTGGATGTCCAATGCCGATGCCATCAATCCATTTTCTTTTTTGTTTTCTTTGTACATTAGTTGATTAAGCAGGGGAAATTTCAATCGCGGATAATTGGTTTTCCTCATTCCACTGCTCCTTGCCCTATCATAGTAAAGTTTGAATTACTAACTTTCCATCTTCATAAAGGAGAGCTTAGATGCTGACTAATGGTCAGTTACCTGGACCGCATGGTCAAAATATGTGATCAATATTAAGGAGCTCATCCAAAGTTGTCTACAAAATGTAATGGTTGCACAAAGCATACAATAGAGGAGAGGGGGGGAAGCTGCATAGTCCAATGAAGCATCAAATTTTCAAAAGCAAAACGTTTGTTTGTTGTTGTTTTACGTCTTAGCAACATCTAAGGTCATATCAGGACAGGTACCAACTTGTGACAGTGCACACTCATGGTGACTTTATAGTGCTGCCCCACTAGTAAATCAGGCCACTGGCACTATGACCCGATATCCCACTCAGTCACATTATCCTGACACTGAGCTAACCAGTCCTTGCCCTATCCTAATAATACCGAGTGCCAAGCTAGGAAGCAACAAAATAATTTTGTTAGTCATTGGTTTGACTCGACCGAGAACCAAACTCCCGACCTTCCACATGCGAGGTCCGCGCTCTACCGATTAGGCCACCGCACAGGGTCAAAAGAGAAAGAATTATCTAGAATTGATTCTACATATCTGACTTAGATACTGGTGCATTTATTAAACATTTATCGCTACATAGAATGGAACACTGTGTCAATTTGACAGAACCTCTTACTGCAAAAGCCTATGGTGTCAGAGATTTGGCGTGCCTGCCAAAACTAATTTGACATGTCTCCACTTTAAATAGCTCAAAACTTAGACATTTAAAATAAAAGTCACTTCAAACTAAAGTAAGGTAGATACTAACAAATATATATATTTATCTCAGACCATCGGACTATGCAACATTCATAAAATGTTGATACAACATAAACCAGTCATGTTCTGTCATAATATATTAACAGGTACGGGCTGAGCAAGGGTCTGGACAAATGGCACTCATTTGTTTGATCATTAAATATTGAAAACCTTGGATGAACCCTAACAGTAACACTGAAGCATATACTAGTTATACTTGTGTCAACCAGATTTTCTCCCTATTTCTAGGAGTAATTTTGATGTCCTTTATTGAATAAATAAGTTTGTCATTTGATACCTCTTCACCAACGTTAGTGCTACATTATCTATTTGTAAGGTACAATCATTATGGTTATATAAATCATCATGTTGAATGGCTACATACTCCTCCCAATAATTATCTTCAGAATGATTCAGACCTCTTCACCAACCTTAGCACTACATTATCTATTTTAAGGTACAATCATTATGGTTATATAAATCACCACGTTGGATGGCTATGTACTCCTCCCAATAATGACCGTCAGAACTCCAAAGCTTATTTATTTATTTGGGTTTTCCATTCTACCAACACTTAAGGTCACATCAGGATGGGTACCAATTTATGACAGTTCACACCCATGTGAATTGAATAGTGATGTCCTACTGAGATACTGCACATCAGGCACCATGACCTGATATTCTACTTAGTAATATTATCCAGATACTGGACCAACCATTTCCTGCTCTATCCTAGTAATGCAAATCACCAAGCAACGTAGTGGCAAGTATCAATTTTGTAAGTCTATTGCTTGACCCAGCTAGGGATGGATGCCATAAACTCCCACACGGGCAGCAAGTGCTCTACCCAATTAGCCATCCCCGTGCGGTACCATGACTTGACAATTGTAACTTTCGTGAACAGGTGATCCACGAAGGACTCCAAATGGATGACGCAACTAGTCAGCATGATGGCATATGATAACACATTCATGTACAATAAACCTGGCTTGAAAACTGATCAGAACCCGAGTGCCATAGAGTCGGGTAGCAGGGGCGTAGCTAGGCGTACACGTCCACATCATTTTGTCAACAACAACAAAATTTTAAAATAATAAAGAGAGAGAGAGAGAGAGAGAGATAGATAGAGAGAGGAGGCATGTAGTAGTCCGGAGTGTCAAAAACTCAAATCTAAAATGTGTCAAATCCGCCAGCTTAAGCTTAAGCGGCCCCCTAAACCGCCTGCCGAAATTAGGAGCATACATCGTTCAAGGTCTAGCTACGCCCCTGGGTAGGAGAAATATTTCTACCTGATAAGTGATTTCTTATTGCCTAAGCTGAGAAATTGGAATTCTTGATAGATTGTAAATGACTCTTTATGGGTGCTGGAACTGGTCTGGCATCATATGGAATTGTCTATCGTTATACTACATCACAGACCACATATGAGACAGGTCTACCCAACCATAACCTGCGGTATGGGAGAAGTGGAGGGGGTTATAACAGTATTGTATAAACCTTATCTGTTAGGACATCAGTCATCATGTTGTAGAATTTAATATTCCAATATATTATTGCAAATGGAGTGGTGCTGCCTGGTTAGTCCCATAAGTCATCAGTGACTGGAACTGGCGCTTTTGTGGGTCAAGCCCACATTGGCCCGGACCCAGGTGCTGCCACCAATCCAGCAACAGCCACCCCCTCCATATACACACAGACCACCTATACCGGCTTTTTGGTAACCATAGATAACGTTTTCAGTTACTAGTTTTTGTTTGTTTGTTGTTATTTTATGTCCTAGCAGCATTTAGGGTCATATCGGGACGGGTACCGACTTGTGACAGTGCTCACTCATGGTGACTTTATAGTGCTGTCCCACTGGGAAACCAGGCCGTCGGGACCATGACCTGGTATGCCACTCAGTCACATTATCCTGACACTGAGCACACCAGTCCTTGCCCTGTCCTAATAATGCTGAGTGCCTGGCTAGGAAGCGACAAGTATACATTTTTAAGTCATTGGTTTGAATTGACCAGGGTTCGAACCCACGACCCCACGATCTACCAGCACGGGAGACGGACGTTCTAACTCACTCGGCCATCCCGTCTGGTTTTCAGTTTCTAAGATATCAATTCATGCATTAGCTGAATTGAGTGTACCCTCTGGGTTTCAGATCTGGGAAACAAAGTAATTGATAGCAAGTGATAACACGGAAGTAGCTACAAGTGCCTTAAGACTCTCTTGAACGCCGCTGATTTTATCACCATACACTAAGCCTGTGTAGAGAATGCCTGCAGGGTTATGCAATGTTGGGTATACTTCTATCGCCTGGCAAAATGCCTCTTTCGCAAAGTGCTTCTGCTTCAGGAGATAGTAGCAATTACCAAGGATGATATAGTATGCAGCAATTCGCTTTTCATTGACTTCAGAAAAGTGACTCGTTTCTAAGGTTTTTACCAGTTTGTGATCTGTGAGGACTGCTGCCAATCCGTGGAGGATTGGTAAGGCCTTCTCGGGACAGGACATGCCCGCATAACAGAGCGCAATCAGAAAGCGAGTGTGGAAGATTGGACTGAAGATGGCAACACTGTGACTCTTAACCCCAAGAGTGGTGCACATTGTCATTGACAGGGACCACACCAATTCTGGTGGACACAAAGGCTGCAGTGTGCGGTTGTACATTATGTCAAAGGCAAATTCCTTTCTGCACCATTTCTTCCAGAGCAGTTCAGTGAAATCAACAGAAAAGTTAGCATGAGCCATTTTGCCTACGCTCACATCTGTACCAGCGTCACTCCCATCTATTGACAGTTCCTCCTCAAGATTCTGTTTATCAAGGGCTTGCAGCAGTTCGTTTAGTTGGTGTATTGCCTCAGGGTACTGGTGAAGGGAGTAGAATAGATTTGCAAGACGCGTGCGAGCAAGACATGTATCCATGGCCTTTGCTTCCTGCATCATCGACTCAGCTTTAGTCAGATAATATTCCTTCTCACGCATAGCATTGCTTTTCAACCCTTTGACATGGAACAAACTGGCCAGATTAATACTCACCACATGCATGAAGGGTAAGTAGAGTTTATTCTCAATACTAGCATCCTGAACCACTCTCAGAATGGCTTTGTAAAGAATTATGCTGTCATCAACCGAGCTCCCATTCATTCGAGCGCAGCTAGTCAGAATATAAAGAAGCACGGTATCATTAAAGGCATCCAACAGAGAATCACGAACCTGGTCCACCAATTGACGCTTGATATTTGCACTCCATATCTCAAACTTCACCAATGTGTCATGGACAAGGTCGTCGTCCTTAATGTTGTCTGAGTAGAACATAGATTCCAGTGTGTTCTTCTGGTCATAAAATGAGTAGGGCAATAGGTAACAGTGAAGTATTAGCGTCCAAGGCTGGTCTAATAGACAGTTAACTATGTCATGAATATCCTTCAGCACCTTCATTGGAATATCAGCGAACAGATTTTGCTCAGGAATGAAGTAATGGTCACAGCAGCCACTTGAAAGGACACTCATGAATTTATCGCATATCTGCATGAAGCGTGTCAGAAGTGGGTTCTTGGTTTCCTCTGCAGGTAATGGATGTTCTTCTAGCGTCCATAGGATGATCGTCCTGACATGGTCTGTGGTAATCACTCCCTGGTTCAGCACATAGCGATCACAGATCAAGCAAGAGAAGATGAACGCTGCCTGCTTGTCAACAAAGCTTAGGTTATGCAACATTAGTTTCTCTGCTACATAGAAGTTCAATTGCCATTCGTTAATCTGATTCTCATTGCTTCCACAATTAGGAGCTGGGATAAGATGGCAACCAACTGCTGAGACCTGTTGCAAGAGACTGGATGAGGGCCAGCCAGATTGCCGCTGCCGCGACATGAAGTTAAGCGCTTTCATCGGCCACTCAGGATGTAAGAGTGCAGGAATACTCTTCAATGCATACATTTCAGATTTATTGCTATCTTTCACCCCCAGGCTAAACCGTTGTGTAAGATCCCTCAGCTTACTTTGATCAAGAATGCCAAGGACACACTTATAGACGCAGAGGAAATTTGGGGTTTGCTCCATGAAGTTGGCTTGAAACGCTTGGCTGGAGAGGAAGAATTTAGGATTCTCATGTTCGTTGGAGAGAACCATTGTAGACTTTTCAGAGAAGCCAATTCCGAAGGAACCTCGCATCATATGTCCATGTGTCCGAGTTGAAAAGAAGACCTTGACGTGATCCATTTGGCTACACTTTAAGCCAGAGACATAGAACAACAATGGGCATTCCATCTTCCATTTAGTGTGCATATCTTTGAGGACTACTGATGGAGAGTGCACATGGAGAATACGCTGCACTGGCTGTGGCTGCGCGAATTCCAGAATGTTTGCCACTTCAGTTTCACGAAGGTGGAAAAGACTATTCAGCTCATTTGGGCTAATGATGTAAGAGAAATGGGGGTGGGTGTTACAAATACTGGTGAGATTCTCTATTGCGGTGCTGTACTTGTTGTAGATCTCAGTCATCACAGGACCATAGATAACGTCTACTTCACACCTAATAATTTTCTCCAATATGTCCATGCTTGTGGCTTTGTCTTCAATGTTAGAAGTCTGTGCTTTAGGCTTAAATTCATCCCCTGAACTAGACATGGCTGTGCAGTCTTGGTACCTGGAATGGAACAAATGCATTTAGATGCTAAGGAAAAGGAAAAGAAAATAACAGATTTAATTTCCAATGAGTGACATTCAGTTCCATTCAGTAGTTATATAACATGAAGCCAGTTTGTGATATGTGTCACTATTTAATTGAAATGTTATTTTGCCATAAAATATGGTATGGTGGTTTTGACTGTTTAGATAACTAAATGTGTGTGTGGGGGGAAGAGTGCTGGGGTCAGTGCTCCTGCTGTTTCGTAAATGGTTGAGTGAAAGTGGAGAGAAGGGAGAGTAAAACTTAGGAATTTCAATTTTGCTAAGAGTAGTACATACAGGAAATATATTTGAATTTTGAACTATACTGTAAAATATGTGTTATTCCAATTTCATTGTATAATTTTACTTGCAGCGATTGCAGTTACCAATGGCCGTTATGTGTACATTTTACTAGCTATTAAAACATATAAAAATGACAATAGACTTCATGCTGCAGCCTAGGAATCATAGTTATCTCATGCAAACTCAAGTAGGCCCATATATCTTCAATTGTAATGCCATCTAGAGATTAGATTATTATAAAATTGGTTAAATATAATGCATCTTTCCATTTGTCTATGGTTAGAAAAAGAATAGATAAAACACAAAAGCGAGTTTTGGGGGGTTTCTTTTGGTGTTTTTTGGGGGGGGGGGGTCTTTTTGTCTTGAAACAATTTTATACCACAAGACGGTAAAGACATGTACTAGGATGTCTTAAGACCATATGTCTACCTTTAAAGGTCAATGTTTAATACATAAGCATCGGTTTTAATGTGCGGGACCATACCGGTCAGTATACATGTAGGGCTAAGCCTATATTTTCATAGTAGGTCTATTTAAAAGTCGGAACAAAACTTTAGTTAGATACATATTCTAATCGGATTCTAGCCAAGTAGGCCTACGGCTACGAGCGAATCATAAAGATTGTTTTGAAGGATGGGGACCATGCTTACATTGTGAGTATCGTTACCTAGCCTAGCTGTAGTCTAGACTAGAGTAGAATGCAGTTTATAAATGATGTCTGAATATATCCTTATGTGAACTTCTAAATATTTCCAATAAAGCTAAAATTACTTTCTAAGCGTTGACATGTAAATGGGAAGTGCCCATAACATAGCTAGACTGCATTACTATTTCCTTACTATTACCTGGCTATGTATTATTGGAAAATGTTGAATGTTCTCATTCAGTATGTAGACTTGCTGCAATGACATGCTTACAAACACGACTATATGTCTATGAATAATGCAACAGGCGTCATTTGTCCTGAGCCACTACACTATAATTATTACAATTTACAGTGTCGATGTCACCAGTGACAGTGTCAGTGTAATTTGAGAGGAAATAGATTTAGCAGTCGGATTGATCTACATTGCACTGATCTATTTCCCATCACCCGTGTTAAGCAGTGTCATAATGACGCCGTGTCGAAAACATTCGGTATATACATACCTAAAACATACAACGTTACGCTGACATTTGTGTATTGTGTTAGCATTCTGCTAGGAGTCAACATTATACTTCTGACAGGATCGTGCTTGCCACGCCCCCTTGCGTCTGTCTAACGGTTTTAGAATCTATTTTAGGTTTCGCTTCAAACATGTCATTATAAACTATACACTGATTCAGTGAATATTGTCATTAATTATTTCCAAAATAATGAGACTGAGTGAACCATAGAGCGAGGTTTTTCACGATATTTGTTCAATAAGTCAGGGTTTCTTCTAGAGTTGGTTGGTGTCGCCACTCAGTGCTTCGCTTGAGAACTTCAAACATAAACAGGAAGTTGGCAGTTAAGGTCAAGGACGCTCGGTCTAGTTAGGTCCGCCATATTTGGGATTACCGGTATTTTCTCTTGTGTTGAAGATCGCCCTTTATCAGGGTAATCCCCACAGGTAGGCTCCCAAATATTTTATATGTTGTACATAAATCCTTTATGCAGAGACCCGAAAAATATTTTGGTTTAATTCTAATTATTGACCACAGGATGCCGCTTGAAAGCTATTAAACACTCCCAGAAAATGACTAACTTTGCTTTGACAGTTCACTTGAGTCGACTCCCGACTGTGTCTGTGTATCATTGTGTGTGTGTTTTTTAAAGCATTACTTGCACAATAGACTATTCCTCGAATTCATGGTGTGTACTCTAATTGCATTTGTTATAACTGCTCGTTCACTCCACTTGATATTCGCGAAAAATGCGTTGAAAGAAGATGCTAGTTAACGTTGTGTTTACATCCCCAGCGTTGCCGTTGATTTAGCCGAAACGGCTATGATAGTATATTTTGATACCCTACCGGACACACCCCCCTAAAATGAAATCGAATACGGCCTCAGAGTCAGACTTCTCGGTGCCAATATTCTACTAAGCTTAAGTTAAGCAATTGTCATGTATCATTATCATTCACTGACTGCAGCATTATTCAATGTATTGACTATTGTAAAACGTGTGGGTGAAGGGGGGGGGGGACGACTAGACTAGGCACATGCATACAAATTTAGAATACTTTTTTTTTCTTATCTGACTGGTCTAGAATTAAATAGCTTGATTTACAGATAAAAGCACTTCTTAGTTTAAAAAAAAAATTCACTATGGAAAAAGTTATTGCGATTTGAAGTTGTAAATAATTATGGGTTTTTGTACTGTTATTATAGTAAGGCAAGTGAAGTAAATAAGGGACCAATTGTGCCAACTTTTTCAGGTAAACTAGATGAAGCTGTTTTATTTGTCATTCAAAACTTATGAAAATTAGCACATTTATGCTTTCAAGGGTGCTGATTTCAGATCTGGTCTCAGTTTTAGAATTTAAGGATTCCCCTTGAATAAAATAATGATTTCTATGGCAACCAGCATGAGAGATCGCACTAAGATCTACAAAACAAGTAGTTACCAGGGTTACTCCTTATTTTGTATGCGTGCAACCTACAATATGTGTATAATAATTTGATTTACATGTAGGGTTTAACTACTTCTGGCAATTTGTAGGAAAAAGATGGTTGCCATGGCAACATATGAACTTTAAAGTGCCTTTATCCAAAAGTAGCTAAGTGTAAGAAGTCATATGCATTATGTTTTGTCTTTATATGTTCAGTCAAAATGCAATATTTTCCATATTTTTGAATATAATATTTGATATAAATGATATCTATTAGTGTTATGGTGCTGTCACATTACAACGCATTGCGCAAACGTACGTCGACGTATGTGATTTTTGGCCGCTACGTCGTTGTGCTTTAGGCACTAGTTGGTACATCAGGGGTCGGCAACATTTTGTGCATGCACAAAACTTTCGACGTTCGACAATGTGTGGATTTTACATCCATCGTACATTATGTCAGCGTTAGGCATACGTCGATGTACGTTAGTCAGACATTGTTCACTACGTTGACCTACTTTAAAGGCAGTGGGAACGTACAGTCCGCATACTGACAACGTATGCATAGCGTACGTCTAACTTACGTTTAGCGTTTCTCCAGCGTGTCTTGACGTATGTAACATATGACGCATAGTTCTGGCGATCGAATGACGTATATAACGTTCACCGGCGTTCTGTGAACGTACCGTGAGCGTAATTCGAGCATTTTTCGCTGGGAGGTACATTGGCCATACACTGTATACACAGTATATATACATCCAAATTTGCCCCCCACGCCGAAAAGTTTACGCTTCTTGACGTAAAAAAGTGATTTTGTGCGTTACGCAATTACATGTGGAGTCCCACAAGGGTCATTCCTAGGACCACTACTCTTCATAATATACATAGATGACCTAGAGAAGTGGCTAGACATAGGTACCCCAAACACAGGCTGATTACTTGTTGAAAATGCTAAATTCTGTCAAAAAATGCTCCACTTCAACACCCTGGCAAAAAAAAACACAAAGGGTTTTTACAAATTTATTACAGCAGAAACAACCTTTGTTCTCCTACCTTTAACCTTGTCTTGGATTCATTTTATTATTCAAATAAATAAGCCTGATATAGCTAAATAAAAACTACTACCAACTCCCAGTTTTCACTCTCAATCCATAGTAATTCCCAGGTGCAGATGTGTCATGGTATCCCTAGTAGAATTAGCTAGTGTACATCCAATTTGTGCAACAACGCCATTTGTTGATCAAAGTACCCAGGAAAAAGGTACTAATACCCCTAGATAGGTGAGATTCCGAGCTTTCCATTCATATAAAACTGTATATGTTTTAACTTTAGAGAAAATGTCAAAAAAATTGATTGAAATTTGAAGTTACAAAAATTTCCATTTAAGTGCTATTTTCTACTGAAAATAAAATTTTGAAACCCTTAATAGTTGGTATTGAATTAAAGAGAATTTAATTTCCTGTCCAATCATAATACCAGCGCTCATGTGCACGGCGATTTAATGACTACAAATTGGGGGTATTTCTTTTCTTCTTTTTTTAAAATTCTTTAAAATAAAGTTTTTTGTTGGTACATTAGTAGTTTAAGCAGGAGAACTGGTCTTCCTAATTCCACTGCTCATTGCCCTAGTTTTAATTTTGGGAGCTATAAAAAAATGCTATCTTTTTAGCTTTGAGCAGGACCGATAGAGTAACAACCTAAAAACGTCCATATCTTCCTTAATATTAGATCAATTTTTTACAAATGAAGTGTCATTTTCTTTCAGATTCAATATCCTAACAAGTGAAATCCATTAAATCAAGCTCAAACCTGTTTTTAAAAATCACTTGGGATACCTTGGGATACCTCATTACCTGACTGGCCATGTGCAAGGATTTTTGCTACTTTTGAAGAAATGTATAAAATCCTTGTAAAATTAAAATAATTCACATCTATCAAAGTTTATTATATAGATTATGATATAAATAGAAAGAACATAATGAGGATAATAGAATCTCCAGATTTCATGGAATTATCTTGTACATGTGTTTTTCTGTGCCATTTCAAACTTGCTCAAAAGTGAACATTTTTTGCCAGATTTGATCACAATCATTATAAAATTAAAATAATTCACATATGTCAAAGCATACTGTAAATAGAAAGAGCATATTGACGATAATAAAGCCTGAAGATTTCATGCAATTATCTTGTATGGGTGATTTTCTGTGTCATTTTAAACTTGCTCAAAATTGGGCATTTTGCCAGATTTGATCATAATCATTGTAAAATTAAAATAATTCACATATATCTAAGTGTATTTTATATAATTGAAATAGAAAGAAGATATTGAGCCTAATATTAATAAAGCCTGAAAATTTCATGCAATTATCTTGTATGGATCATTTTCTGTGTCATTTAAAACTTTCTCAAAATTGTAAATTTTTTACCAGACTTTATCACTTGCCAAATTGAGCTCTGGAGCATTTTGGACCTATTTCTATCAACTTTTCCCAATCGTATGCGGTCCTGAAAAAAAATTAGGGTGACCAAGACTCACCTATAGATCAGGGAGAAATAAGAATAATCCATCTGGGGTGCATATTTTTTTCCACAAGCCCACCTCTAAAAGTGCTCCACAGCTAAATTTGAAAAATGGTGAGTTATGGGAAATTGTAGTTTTTAGCATTTTTGAAGATCCTTATCTTGAAATGTGACCATCTCCTACCCTAGATCTCTATATTCTCTTTATACATGCCATGGTATCACCAGAAAAAACATTAGAAGTGAGATAGGGTGATTAATTTTAATTTGGGGGACCATCAAAAATGCTATCTTTTTAGGTTTGGATGGGCCCAATTAAGTAACAACCTAAAAACACCCATATCTTCCTTAATATTAGCGATTTTGACATATGAAGTATCATTTTGTTTCAAATTAAATATCCTAACAGATGGAATCCATTCAATTAAGCTCAGACCTGTTTTTTAAAATCACTTGGGATACCTACTAGACACTGAATGCCTCCAGCTATATGCAGATGATACTGTCATATATATGCTGAGGGCAACACTGAGGAAGAGGTAACAAATAAACTACTACAGAAACTGGATGACTGGTGCGAATCTAATAAAATAACCATAAATGCCAGCAAATCCAAAACAGTCCTCTTCTCATATAGAGCACTACCGGAAAGTAACGCCCAGTGCAAACTAGCAAACCAGGTGCTGGAAAAAGTAAAGCACTACAGATACTTAGGCCTAGAGCTGACAGCCAACTAAACTACAACCTATGCGTGACAAAAATCATACAAAAAATAAATCACAAACTCTGGTTATTTGCCAAATTAAGAAAATTCATGACACAAGAAATGTCAATAAAGGTCTTCAAAGGAGTGGTACTCCCGTACTTTGACTATGGAGACACAATATACAATGGAGCAAAGCAAGAACTGCTCAACAAGCTGCAAATCCTACAAAATAAAGCATTAAAAATATCTCTCAGTGTGAACAGAATGCACCCCACCTATGACCTGCACATGCAAACCAAAGCAAAATTGCTATACCGTTTTGTTTGTTTTAAATAGAAGAATAATACATCTCAAGACACTCGCATTTGGGTACAGTCGTGATAGGAAATACCAGAGATACACAAATAAACAATGCACCACTAATAAAAGAAACAAGGATCCGCATAAAGGCCCATGAAAGGAGCACATTAGAAATGGCTGCTAAGGCTTGGAACGTCCAATCAGTAAAAGAACGACAGATCCCTGATCTAAGGAGATACAAAAAGTATCTATGTAAAAAAAAAAAAAATAAAAAAAAAAAGGAGGAGGATGCTGGTGACACCCTAGGACCAGAACCCTAGATGGGCATGTGATAAGTCATATAACTATTAATTGTAGTAGTAAGCTATTGGGTACTGCCTACTGTGTTCAAGCTCAAATGGTCCATTCTGAGTGCAATGCAATTGATCTTTCTGGAATAAAAATATAAAAGATATACATCTAAATATTCAGGTAAGGATGACGAGATCTGTAACTTAAACTATTTCAAGTTTAAGTATCATCAGCGTTTGAAATAAGGCATCTCCGCTTGTCCGAGCCAAGTGAGTTACTTGGCTCGGACAAGCGGACATGCCTTATTTCAAACGCTGATGATCATTAACGATCATTACCATGAAATCCTACAGCCTGCATATGTCATTCTTTATTTGAAACTGACATAGCTTCTCATATCATTCGCGTTCTCTTTTTTGTGTTACAGATCCAGCTTCAAGATGAATAAAATGACGGATTCAAAGTATTTCACCACTACTAAAAAGGGTTTGTATTAGTTGTGTATTAGGGTTTTATGTCTTAGCAAATTCTAATGTCATATGAGGACGTATGCTGACAGTGCACACTCATGTCCTTATAGTGCTGCTCCACTGGCAGATCAGGCCATCAGCACCATGACCCAATATCCACATCAGTCACATTATCCTGATACATTAAACAAAATTGAAGTAATATAGATTATAACAATCAACCTAATGTCGTTGTCGTTTTAAAACAAAGTGCAGAAGCTATGAAACTTTAATTTAAGCAAATATCTTATGCTCATCCCTGTGCCTCTGTTGAATATAAAGAAATTGTCCACCTGGTGGACCTGGGCTGTGTTCAAGGTACACCTCGGAGCCGCCTCGGAGATATTCTGGATGTCATGCTGGTCTGAACAACTTTAGCTGTTGGGTGCCTCGAAAATGGCGGCCTCCATAGGGTGCCGCCATTTGCAATTGAAAAGAACCGCTCTGGTTGGCTGAAACCACTGAATTCGGCAGACTGAAATAGTGAAAAGTGAGACGTCCCTGATTGCATATAGGCCAAAAAGACGTCTCGGAGTCAACTCATAGGCGTACCCTGAACACGGCCCTAACACAGAATGAACCCGGATCCCTGCGATGATTGACCCCCTCAGCCCTGCGGCAGTGAGTAAATAATGTTTGGGTTATTCGTGTGCAGGTGAAATATTTGAACTGAAGGCTGAACTGAACAGTGACAAGAAGGACAGGAAGAAGGAGGCCGTCAAGAAGGTGATTGCCTCCATGACTGTCGGTAAAGATGTCAGGTGGGTTGTCATGTCATTCTAGTGTTTAAAATGTTGTCAGTAAAAGTAAAAAATAAGGCTTGTTTTATTTAATGACACCTCTAACTTCTAAGTCTAAGAGCACATTGATTTTGCTTGTATTGTATCATCAGCTATTGGACGTCCAACATATGGTCATTCTGACATATTTCTTTGGCGGAAACCCGCTGCCGCCACCTATGCTACTCTTTTCGATAAGCAGCAAGGGGTCTTTTATATGCCCTTTCCCACAGATAGGATATCACATACCACGGCCTTTGATGAAACCCAATTTCAGACGGATTCCGGCATTCCGTGCGTAATCTTCCATCATTGCATGAAAACTCTTCTTTTTGTTGTTGTTGATAAATTCTGAGTGTTTAGTTCTTACTGTATAGGTATGATTAATAAAAAAAATCACCCAGCCGCCCCTCCCCCCAAAAGTTGTAAATCTATTTGTATTTCATATGATCTTCTGTCCCCAATTGGCTAGCACACTTTCACACCTTTTTCGCCTTTGACTAGAGCTCTCTGCTTACTTCTCATGAACCGGTGATGTGCACACTTTATCCGCTCGCCTGCCCTATTACTGTATATTTGCTTGTATTTCTGTACTGGGTTTCCCTGTGCTGCCATGTAGTGCATACCCGGGAGTTATCTCAGTTTCCCATTGGCCTATTCTTATCAATGCGTGTGGACATTGTTCCGCTGGTCCCTCAGGAAGAACTGAAGGTACGAACCAGCATGCCGGGTCACAGCTTCAGCTTACACAGCCGAAGATGTGGGAGGTGGTGAAAACGCATACCCAAAGTGGTATTTTAGTTCATGTAAAATATTTCCTATGTCAGTTTCACTGAAATATACATTAGTAACAAATTTATGGAAAGAATCCTACCAAGTTTGGTCATCGGGAGGCATGTCATTATGGTTATCGGGACAATGTGGGTTTAGAGTATAGCGTTTATATTGAAGGATCGGGATCGGAAAAAACCAATTCCACTTTACGCGATGTAAGTTATAACTACAATTCTGTGTGCTGAGTCACAGCTTCAGTCCTCCCTGAGGCACCAGCGAAACTCTGAATGCCAGTCTTGAAAGATGGTGGGGGGGGGGGGGTGGATGGGGCACCAACTTCTCCATCCGGTGTGTGAGCTGTAGCTGTGACCTCGCATGCTGCGTCACAGCTTCAGTCCTCCCTGAGGCACCAGCGAAACTCTGAATGCCAGTATTGAAAGATGGGGGTGGGGTGGGGGGTGGATGGGGCACCAACTTCACCACTGGTGTGTGAGCTGTAGCTGTGACCTCGCAAGCTGCATCACAGCTTCAGTCCTTCCGGAAGGACAAGCGGTCATCTTCACTGATACCTTGCGTCTGTCTGTCCCAAGCCTTATTTGTTATATGGCCTCGGTTGTTTCTATGTAAAATCCCTATCAGTGAATCAACACCAAAATTGTTTTACAGTGCGCTGTTCCCTGACGTGGTGAACTGCATGCAGACAGACAACCTGGAGTTGAAGAAACTTGTCTACTTGTACCTGATGAACTATGCAAAGAGCCAGCCAGATATGGCTATCATGGCCGTCAATACATTTGTCAAGGTAAGGCCTATCGCATTGCATGGTGAGTCTTGGTCGAAGCATAATTTGGCGGAGCCCATCCCTTTCCAGGCCGAACACATGGCTGTTGAGTTCATGGAACCCTTCCGCCCATCTGGCCCTTGTCTTCGTACCATGAAGATATCTCCCCAGTGTTGCCGTCTTGACACCAGCTATTTCATCCATAACGGTGAGACTTGATTTGGATTGCATGTTTAAATTGAAAGCACACATGGTCTACTTTCTGCTCCGATTTATGTTGTTTCTTGTCTCAATTGGCCTAAATTGAAAGTGGTATCGGTCAAACGGTGTGACAATGATTAAGCACCTCATACCGCACTGAAAGGAGCCAGGTAAAGGGTCGGTACTGTAATGAAGGACCCATCACGTGACCTGGTGTATGTCATTCTAGACAGCTTATGGCGCCTTTGTCAAGTAGTTGTAACAGTAATGTTTTACCTGTTTATGCACTCAGGACTGTGACGACAGCAACCCATTGATTCGTGCGCTGGCCGTGCGTACGATGGGTTGCATCCGCGTAGACAAGATCACCGAGTACCTTTGCGAACCACTGCGCAAATGTCTAAAGGACGAAGACCCGTAAGTTACATGCGTACATCAGGGAACCTTTTGTTCGGTATCGTGTCGCGAATCACGATACAAGTTATGTAGATGGCTACGATCGCGAACCATATATACTGACTTTCGCGACACGATATCAAGCAAAATATTCCCTGGTTTATATCTTACTTGCCTTAAAAAGAATTGCTACATAAAATGAGCAATTTCCAAATTGATTAGCAATTGTTGCTAATCAAAATTTTCAAAGCAAAATGCTCCCTATGCATACAGGTAGACAAGATCGCCAATATTTTAGGTCAGCAGTTGGATACTTTATTCTGCAAAATGTATTTTTTCACTGCCTAGGCACAGGTTTTCCAAAGGTTCGTCTTTATCAATATTTAAAGCTACATAGTCCGATGAAGCATCAAATTTTCAAAACCAAAATAATTATATAGATTTTACTCTACATATCTAACTTAGATATTGATGCACATATTAAGCATTTATTGCCACATAGAAGGAAACATTGAGCCAATTTGATAGAACCTGTTACTGTTGAAGCCTATGGTGTCAGAGTTTTGGCGTGCTTGCCAACACTAAGTTTACATGTTTGAATTTCAAATATCTCAAAACTTGTATCCATTTAAAATCAAAGTTACTTGAACCTGAAATAAGGTAGATTATAAAGTTATCAATTTAATATATTTATCTCTGAAAAATGACCAAAACGCAAAACCATCGGACGATGCAACTTTAACATAACCTTTAACATAATTCTGTCGAGGACAATGTGGTAGCAGTAACAAGAATTTCAGATATATTATTAACAACAATAACACCACAAAGAGATAACACCAAAAAAGGTAAAACGCCAGCAATTTGATATGCCTGAAAGACTGGTGCTTTAACATTGAACAAAGCTTGATTCTGAAAAATGCAAAATAATTACACTCTTAAAAGTTATTACGCTTTTACAATACCACCATTCTGATTGAGACTGAGTGTTGTCATGGGTGATTTCTCTGCTTTCAGGTATGTACGTAAAACTGCAGCGGTGTGTGTGGCCAAGCTTCACGACATCAATGCCCAGCTGGTGGAGGACCAAGGCTTCCTCGACCTGCTTAGAGACCTACTCTCCGACTCGAACCCTATGGTACAGTGCGCTAGCGTTGACTTTTTTTTGGCGCATACTTCTTTATTTAATTTAAATTTTGTAATTGTAATAATTACATAAGGAATAATGCACATTTAATTGATTATGCATTCAATAATGAATGTTAGGGTAGCCAGTGAGATCGAAAATTTGTTTTCTACATATAGCGCCCTTTGTTTTGTTTTTTTCAAATTTAGCATCCATTATTTAACACTTAGCACCCATTTTTCTACACCTGACGCCCCTTTTCTCGTACCCAATTTAGTTAAATTTGGCATCCATTTTCTAACTATGTTAAAGCCACTTTTCTACATTTGGCATCCGTGGCACCATTTTTCCCCACTTCACCAATTTGTCAAAAAATTAGCTATCCATTTTCCAACCATTTTTCTACACATAGCACCCACTTTTCGACAGTTGGTGCACATTTTCTAACCACCAATTTGTCCTAATTTGATGTTACTGTAGTAGTCTGCACTGACCTCTCAGGCAAGTAACCACATGGACAGGTAGGCGTGGGTAGTGTGGTGATATCAGGGACCCTAGGTGGTGTAATGGTTAGCACACTGGTCCGGAATGCAAAGAGATGTGGGTTCAAGTCCCGCTCTAGGCACAATATTTCCCATTTTCACTCCCCCCCCCCCCCCCCCCCCCCCACGGCATTACCATTTTTCTACACTTGGCGCACATTTTTCTACTCATTGCGCCCGTTTTTCAACACTTCGCACCCACTTTTCAACACTTGGCGTCCACTTACAGGTGGTGGCTAACGCTGTTGCGGCCATCTCTGAGATCATGGAGACGTCGCCCACGGCGTCGCAGGTACTAGATATGAACTCTCAGATCATCAACAAACTGCTCACGGCCCTGAACGAGTGCACCGAGTGGGGGCAGGTCTTCATTCTCGACTCCATCGCCAACTACAACCCGAAGGACGACCGAGAGGCACAGAGGTGGGTGGCGGTGCATTAAAAAATATATTTACAAAAAGAAATTGGTGCATTAGTTGATGAAACGGGAATATTCAATCACAGACATTTGGTCTTCCTCATTCCACTGCTCTTTGCCCTATCCCAGTAATGCCAAATGCAGGGCTATGTAGCGACAAGTATCAATTCTTTCATCAATGGTTTGACTCGGCCATGTTTCAAATCCTATTAACTACCAAAGCAGGAGGCGAGTGTTCAACTCATTTAACCAACCCATCTGGTCAGACAAAAAGAATTGCCGTGTCATTTTTTTAAAACACGGCCCAACCTAGATAAAGGATTCACCCGGTACTCGCAGTACACGGGTGAATACCAACCCTATATAAAAATGGTCAAAAAAGCGGGTTAATGAAATGAGAGCCTAATTTCACAATCTAAGAAGCAACATTTATTCTTTGTAGATGTCTTCATATTTACCCCGCTACCTTTGAGTTGAAAAATATAATAAAATAGCTAGTTTAATACAATTTAAAATTGAAATCGATGGCGTTCTATAGCCGCCATCTTGGATTTTTGCATTCTCTCCCATTTCACCAAATCTGTGCCAATATATCTAGCCATTTGATCATGGAACCACAGTTTCTACTTCATGTTCCATACTAAACCTATTTTCCCCCGTATTTACACTACATTGTCCTTCACCCGTGTACTACAAGTACCGGGTGAATCTTTTATCTAGGCCCAACCCTTTTAATGATAGCAATTTTGAGGAAAGGGACTAATTAAAAGGGGAAAATGAGTATTGTACAAGACATGATGGGCAAATTGGTAAGCGCGCTGGCTGGCTTCCCATGCATGAAGTCCGTGGTTTGATCCTGACCGACCCAGTTAAACCAATGGCAGGCAAAATTGATACTTGTTGCTACCTAGCCTGTAACTATACATTAATAGGATAGAGCAAGAACTGGTTTGCTCAGTATCATGATAATGTGACTGAGTGGGATGTGCTGGCAGCCCGGTCCTCCTGTGGGGCAGCACTATAAAGTTGTCATGAGTGTGCAGTCGCAAGTCAGTACCCATCCTGATATGACCTTAGATATTGCCAGGACGTAAAACCCCAATAAGCAACCAACCTTAGATGTTACCAGGATGTAAAAGCCAAACAAACTGAGTATTGCAGTCTATCATAATTATATATCAACAAAGACCCTATAATACTAAGAGTAAGACGGCTCACTCCCTATCTCTCCCATGGTAATTTAAATTTTGCAGCGCCACCTTGTGGTGGGTTTGATCAGCCCAGCTGCTGGTTGGTGTTTCACATGTAAACACATACAATTATATTATAAATGAGATAGGTAAGTATAAATACACATCAATATGAAATTGCTATCATCACACATCTTTCACATTCATATATACATTTATACATATAATATAGCACCTGTTTAACCAAGAGAACAGCCAGCCCACCAAGTGGTGGGTTTGATCATTTTGATTACACAGTACAGGCTGAGAGTGAGCCATTTTAGTATTATAGGGTCTTTGATATCAATCTGTGCTTTTCAGTGCTGAATAGTTAAGTGAGATTATTTTACTTCATCTTTTCAATGGTGACAATTTTCTCTTAATTATTATCAAATGTTCCGTTTTGTGGAAATGAATAACTTGAGTTTGACCTATTTTCAGTATCTGCGAGCGTGTGACGCCCCGACTTGCTCATGCCAACTCGGCGGTTGTACTATCTGCCGTCAAGGTGCGTAATTCTGGTTCACTTACTCCATCAGCTAAACAACTCATATAACCCATTTCCTCCTAGAACCGCCTTTAGACGTAGTTGACATGGGTCTTGTGTAGTTTCGCTCAAAACTGTTGTATCAAATAATATTATACATCATTGGAACGAGAACAATGCATAGAATGTGTCGACTACGCCAGCTCACGTATCTTATTGCTAAAGGGTGATTACGACATTAATAGGATAGGACGTGGACTGGTTAGCACAGTATCGGGATAATGTCACTATGTGGGTGGGATTTTGGGTCATGGTGTCTGCAGCCTGGTTGCTCAGTGAAGTTGCCATGAGGGCGCACTGCCAATAGTTGGTACCTGTCTTGATATGACCTTAGATGTTGCTAGGACATAAAACAACAAACAAACATAATCACAAGTCTGTAGGTACGTTCTGCCGTTAGATGTTGCTAGATATAAAGCCCCCAACAAATAAAGATGCGAGCAGCAGCACTAAAAGGTTTCCTTGAGTGCACACTGTCACAAGTCGGTACATGTACCCGTCCTGAGGTGACCTAGAACATAACCCCCCCCACCCCCACCCCCACCCAATAAGAAAACAACTCTTCTTTTTTTTTGCTTTGCAAGCTTTTTATTCATGGGATGGGTGTATTGTTTTGTAGGTGGTCATGAAGCTGATGGAGATGATGGATCCTTCAGCTGACTACATCAACGTGCTGATTAAGAAGCTGGCCCCACCGCTCGTCACGCTGCTCTCCGCAGAGCCCGAGATCCAATACGTGGCTCTGCGTAACATCAACCTCATCGTGCAGAAACGGTGGGCTTGTGCTTCGCGTTATCCAGTGACAAGCTTGCACTGCGCTGTCCACATAGGGACTATTCTACTAACAGTTTTTTTACCAGACGGTGGCCGAATGAGTAGAGCGTGCTTCTCCTGTTTTGGGAGATCGGGAGATCTGAACCCATGAGGTCGTGTGTTTGAATGCTGGTCAAGTCAAACCAATGACTTAAAAATTGATACTTGTCGCTTCCTAGCCTGGTGCCCGGCATTATTAGGATAGGGCAAGGACTGGTTGGCTCAGTGTCAGGATAATGTGACTGAGTGGGATATCAGGTCATGGTGCTGGCAGTCTGGTCTCCCAGTGGGGCAACACTATAAAGTCACCATGAGTGCCCAGTCACAAGTCGGTACCCGTCCTAATATGACCTTAGATGTTGCGAGGACGTACAACAACAAACTAACTAACAGTTTTTGAATAAATTTGGAAGTCCAGAAAGTGTATCACAATAGTTGACAAGTTGTCAGCAATTAGTCTAGGCATAGCCTACAAATACTGATATGTGTATGTTAACTATTGGTGATGCTGTGAATGGGTTAACTGATAGGTGGTGCTGTGAATGGGTTAACTGATAGGTGGTGCTGTGAATGGGCTAACTGATAGGTGGTTCTGTGAATGGGCTAATTGATAGGTGGTGCTGTGAATGGGTTAACTGATAGGTGGTGCTGTGAATGGGCTAACTGATAGGTGGTGCTGTGAGTGGGATAACTGATAGGTGGTGCTGTGAATGGGCTAACTGGTAGGTGGTGCTGTGAATGGGTTCACTGGTAGGTAGTGCTGTGAATGGGTTCACTGATATGTGGTGGTGTGAATGGGTTCACAGCTATGTGGCGCTGTGAATGGGTTCACAGCTATGTGGCGCTGTGAATGGGTTCACTGATAGGTGGCGCTGTGAGCAGGTTCGACCTAATCTGCCCCGCGCCTGCTTGGGTTAGCTGCTCTGACAACTTAATGCTGTATGATATCGTATACGCTGGTACAAAACCATGTAGTGTGGCGACTTGCTATTTTCAGACCCGACATCCTGAAACATGAGATGAAGGTGTTCTTCGTCAAGTACAACGACCCGATCTACGTGAAGCTGGAGAAGCTGGACATCATGATCCGCCTCACGAACCAGTCCAACATCGCACAGGTCCTCGCCGAGCTCAAGGAGTAGGTCTTAGTACCAACAAAAATGGATTAAAAATAAATTAAAACCTATATTACCGTATTCTTGCGGGTTAAGCCCCATGTGTGGGTTAATGCCCCCCCCCCCCCCGACTCGGGCAATATTTCGTAAACACCCACCCCTTAAATGCCCATGTGTGGGTAAACGCCCACCCCCCATTTCGGTGATTTGGCAATTTAAACGCCCAGAGTGTTAACCCGTGAGAATACAGTAATTGAAAACATTATTATTTAAGAAATATTTATATTTTACCAAACAGTTTTAGTTTTATTTGATTAAAGATATTTGTATTTATTTTTGTGTAAGAAAATATTTTTGAATTCCACTTTCACTACAATTTCTTTTTGAAAATCCCTTAAATTGTTCGATTAAATGTTATTCGTTTTATGATTTATTTTTATTTATAGCACTTTGGTACTTTTTCATTTAAAGTATCTTGTTTGAATTTTTTTGTTAATTTAACATTTGAAAAAGAGGCAGCAGATCATTTCAGGTAGGAAGACCAGGAGTGTGCAATGTTAGATTAAAAAAAAATGTATTCCATTTTTCCCACCTATTTTTGGGTTAGGTCTAAAGATGTAAACGTGTATATTATTAATATTCTTATTTGTTGAAGTAGGAGAGTTCTGAAATGTGTGTTCGGTGGGGTTTTTCTTCTTTTCGGGGAGGGGGGGGGGTGTCAGGGGGCGGGGGTTCCCTCTAGTATTGTAACGAATCCTTCCATGTGCAAACTATTGTTTTGCTGTTTGGATGTTTTTTTTCACTTTAGGTATTTTTAATTAATGCATCTTCACTGGAATTACCGCCCCCCCTGAGTAAACTTTCCCTTTGAATCTGATTAAGCGTTTACATTTCTTTTTAAATTATTGCATATCAAATGGCACCCTTACCTCTCCCCCGCTAGCAAACTCTTAATTGAATCTAATAGACTACATCACGGTTCCGACTGCGCATGCGCTGAAAACGGAGCCGGGAGCAAAGCAATGTCGTACTGCCATTGAGTTTGCCGATATGCGTAGGGCAAAACTGGCATTTTATTAAAAATAAATAGAAATACATAACAATTTGGCACAAACATGGACGAAAGGATGCAATATAATAATATAATGAATATGTTTAAGATACAACTCTCCATAATTAATCATTTTGAGGTAAGAAACATACAATTTCAGTCACTTTACAGGCTGATGTTTACATCACCATTGTCATTGATTAGTCAGAAGTAATTCTTGTTCTAAATATTAAAATGTCAAATGTGTCAACAACAACTTGTTTCAAAGAAATATATAACCAATATCTGATTAACCCTACACATTTTCTATTTCTACATGTGTCATTAACCATAGAATATAAATAAAAACATGAGTAAAATAAATAAAACTGACTCTGGCTATGGCTCTAACACTAGTCTGAGTGCCTAGATTTGTGTAAATCTAAATGCACATGGCATAAGATGTGCTGATTATATTGATGTAAATGCAATGCTGGATAAAAGATTAATATCTTAATTTATTATATATATTTTTTTAGTTGGTATTCTATGTTTCAAACAAGAGTTGAGATGAGCTGAAACTAGCACATTTCATAGCTGTATTAGCATGTGCCATGTGCTTCTCGCGGCTTTGTTTTGCTCTGACGCATCCCACAATGCACCTCGCCGCTGGAACTGTGATGTAGTCTATTGTGTGTGTTTTTCTGGCGTTTATGTTGTAGTTATTGTGTATTCAATGAGCCTTCTGGCTTTTTTTTTTCATGGTCCGTACGAAGCCTGGAAAGCCTTGAACTTCATTTGCCCCATTTCAAGGTCTTGAAAAGCCTTGAATTCCATTAAACTGTCACTACTGATCTAAATTAGTCCGAAATCGTCATTCGGCAATTGTTGTTTTTTCCTAAAAATCCAAATGAAAATAGTCTTGAATTCCAATCGAAAACAGTCTTATTGAATTCCATATCTTCACATGTTTATGGACCTTGGTTGGAATTGTGTGTTTAACAGCATTTCCCAACCTGTTCAGGTACTCAACAGAAGTGGATGTTGACTTTGTGCGTAAGTCAGTGCGCGCCATTGGGCGGTGCGCCATTAAGGTGGAGCAGGCGGCTGAGCGGTGCGTGAGCACGCTGCTTGACCTCATCCAGACTAAGGTGAACTATGTGGTGCAGGAGGCCATCGTCGTCATCAAAGATATCTTCCGCAAGTACCCCAACAAGTACGAGAGCATCATCTCCACACTCTGCGAGAACTTGGACACGCTCGACGAGCCAGAAGCCAGGTGAGCGCGTCGGTCGGTTACGTCACCGGCTTTCTTTAGTTAACGCAGTGTTTGTACGGGTCCTTGGAAAGTCATGGAATTTGATGGTTCTGGATAGTCATGGAATTAGTATAAAGATCCTTAAAAATGGCAAATCATGACTATAATTTTTTTTTAACCTACTTTATTTGTCAATCATAAATAACTGCGCATATGTTCTTTAATCATTAATCAGTCATGTCTTGTATTTAAAGTGATTTGTGTGGGTTTATCCTCTGATTTTTATATTAAAACTATAAATACCAATGAAGTGAAAAATAATAATTTATTGCTACCTAGCCTCGTGTTCGGCATTACTGGGATAAGGCTATGGATTAGTTGAATAAGGAAGTCCAATTGTCCATATTTTACATTTCTCCTGCTTAATGAATGGTTTTTTGTGTGTTTTTTTAGAACTTAACCTATCGTATTTTAGAGTGATATTTTGATATCACATGGCAATATAGCGGCACTAAGGCAGTACTAAACTGTTAGCGCTGTCATGGACTTTTTATAGCTTCAGTATGTTTATATTAATATACTAGTTAGTAATGAGCCCCACTACCACACGGTGGTGGTATCGACTACACTGATCCTTGCCAGTCATGCGGATCAGTAGGACGTTATCAGGGGCGGTTTGATTGATTGATTGGTGGTTGCTTTACGCCGTGTCGGCAGCATAGGCCATATTCACGGCGAGAAAGTTTAGTTTTTTGTTCAAACCATCGCTTTTACATGTAAAAGCAGACAATCAAATATGTGCCAATCAGGGGCGGTCCCTATGGTGGACCATTCCACCCAGTGCTAGTGGCTACCTCTCACTGGAGGTTACCCAGCTGACCTGTGGCAGATTACTTCTATTCCAGACTGGGGAGAATAAAGTGGGGAAGCCCCTGAGGACTGAAGCATCTACAGTGACATTCGTTATTCCCTAAGCGGCGTAGAATCCAGTCCATCACAATATATAGATAACTACTCTTTCTTCCTAAATCTATGAGTGGAATCCCAGAATCTGACAGGTGATGATTGTGTGTTTTAGAGCATCAATGATCTGGATCATCGGTGAATACGCAGAGCGCATCGACAACGCCGATGAGCTGCTCGAGAGTTTCCTCGATGGATTCCAGGATGAAAACACACAGGTGTGGTTTCGCGTATGGCATGAAGTGATCACACAAGAAGGCCTAACTGGTATCTTTTGTTCACTTCCTGCTCTTTCAAGTTTAAATCAATTCATTCGTTGGACGAAGTAATTGTATGGGTTGAAATCAACGACCAGGCCTATGGCTCTCACAGCACCACCTACATCTAAGACAAAACACTTATTATAAACCCTCCGATGAGAATTTCCCACCGATCGGCGGTTTCCGGTCTTTTGGGGATTGAATTTGACACTTGTCGATATGAGAATTTCCCGCCAATTGGCGGTTCCCCGACTTTTGGGCAGTGACCAGCCTTTATAGGTCTGACCTGTTCTCATCCCTGATAATAGCTGCACACTGCGCTATCCTCATTGAACGCCGTGGCCGTACAGGTCTTAGGTTCAAAACCCGACTGAATCAAACCAATGACATACAAAGCGGTCTATTGGTTAGAGCACCCGCTTCCAGTGCGGGGGAAGGTCATGTGGCAAGGACTGTTTAGGCAAGTGCCAGAATAATGTCACTGAGTGGGGTATTGGGTCATGGTACCATCAATGTGGCAGCACTATTTAAAATCTGACCAGACGGGATGGCCGAATGAGCTAGAGCACCCGTCTCCTGTGCTGGTAGATGGTGGGGTCATGGGTTCGAACCCTAGTCGAGTCAAACCAATGACTTAAAAATTGATACTTGTCGCTTCCTAGCCTGGCGCTTGGCATTATTAGGATAGGACAAGGACTGGTTAGCTCAGTGTCAGGATAATGTGACTGAGTGGGATATCAGGTCATGGTGCTGGTGGCCTGGTTTCCCAATGGGACAGCACTATAAAGTCGCCATGAGTGCGCACTGTCACAAGTCGGTACCCATCCTGATATGACCTTAGATGTTGCTAGGACGTAAAACAACAAACAAAGTTAAAATCTGCCCTGAGTGTGAACTGTTACAAGTTGGTACCCTTCCTGATATGACCTTATATGTTGCTAGGATGCAGAATCTCAACCAACCCAACACAAAACCCCTTGTTCTGTTATTCAGGTGCAGCTACAGCTACTCACAGCCATTGTGAAGCTGTTCCTGAAGCGGCCGACAGATACGCAAGAACTGGTGCAGCAGGTGCTCAGCCTCGCCACCCAGGACTCGGACAACCCTGACCTCCGCGACCGGGGTTACATCTACTGGCGCCTGCTTTCCACTGACCCAGCCGCTGCCAAGGAAGTGGTTCTGGCAGAGAAGCCGCTCATCTCGGAAGAGACCGACCTCATCGAGCCAACGCTGCTCGACGAGTTGATTTGTCACATCTCATCGCTCGCCTCGGTTTATCACAAGCCACCGAGCGCCTTTGTCGAAGGGCGTGGGGCGCCGATGCAACGAAAAGCCCTGCCTCCGCGCTCGCAGTCGTATGTGTTTGCGCTTTCCGTCTTGTGTTTTAGTTTTACGAGATCCCGCTTTGCATAATAATGTGCCATTTGTCGGATCATTATGGGTCTATTGCTTACTAGAATGTGGTTCAGTTCCAGATAAATATTGGGATATTTATAGCAATGGAAGTCGGAAATCATGAATTTACCTGCATGGTGGGATATGACATTGTTCTCAAGTTTGGGCAGGTTTTTTTTTGGTTGGTCGCTGCTGTTAGTGTCAGTTTATTTAAAATCACTGTCCATGCAACTCGCCGGATGATATTTCTTTATACGAAATTAAATATTCAGGAGAGAAAATCCTTACCTTAAATTTTTTTTAATTTACCCACTTTTATTATGGATCTTACTTAATCTCTTTTATTAAAAAGAAAAAAGTTCTGTTGAATTATTTTTTTCATTTTGTTGCCATGGGGGTGGTGAAAATGGGAAATATTGCACTCAGAGCAGGATTCGAACCCACACTTCTTGTCAATCCGTGGCTAGCGTGCTAATCATTCCACTACCTAAACTCTTTAATGCAATCGCCCTATCCACGCGTACCTGTCTATGTGGTTCCCTGCCTGATAGGTCAGTGCAGACTACTACAATATGTGACTGGGTGTGGTGCCTAGATCGGGAGCGCATGGGCATCACCTGTGGAAGTCAGGTTCCCAGTCGAGTCAAACCAATGACTTATCAAATTGATACTTGTCACTTCCTAGTCTGGGGCTCGGCATTAACAGGATAGGGCAAGGACTGGTTAGCTCAGTGTCAGGATAATGTGACTGCGTGAGATATCGGGTCATGGTGCCGGTGGCCTGATTTCCCAGTGGGGCAGCACTAGAAAGTCGCCATGAGTGTGCGTAGATAATGCCAAGATGTAAAACTCCAACAACCAACTAACCAACTACAATATGTTGTATTTATTTATCTTTCTATTTATGTTTAGTGCTGGCTCTCCAGAGGAGATGGTTTCCACGGAAACGCCGGCGGCTGCGGCAACGACTGTGGCGGCTCCAGTGTCGATGGTGATCCCGGGCGCAGACTCGCTGATCGGCGACCTGCTCAACATGGACCTTGGGCCGCCAATGCACCAAATGCCGGCTGCTGCTATGCCTCAGCCCGAGCAGAGTACCGCCGCTATGGACCTGCTCGGGGAGGGGCTTGACAGCCTCGTAAGTACTCCCTTAGTATGATCAAAGACAATGTACGACAAGATGCGCCACTTAGTGCTTTCATATAGGAATTTCTTAAATAATCATGCAGTGGCGCCATCGCATGGCAAACTAGATGCGTCGTCTTTGATCAGGCGTAGTAATAGTTTTCTTACTCAGACTTAATCACAAATTTTATTTATGTATAGCACAGATTAAAGTGATTAAAGTATGTTTGAACTTTACTAGACTATAATATTGTTTTCGTTATTAATATTAGGAGATAATACACTATAATTGTCGTACATTGTCTTGGATGATAGAGCCATCAGACTGGGCATGGGAACGTGTCCGATTACCTTGTTTGCTGTATTTCACGGGAAAGCGCTGAGTGGTGCATCTTGTCGTACATTGTCTTTGGTATGGTGCAGGCCACGTCTAGCGGACTAATTGGTGTAGTAGTCAGTGAACCAGACGGAATGGCCGAATAAGTTGATCGTCCGCCTCCTGTTTTGGTAGGTCTTTGGGATTCAGACCACTGGTTTTTTAACCCCACCCGAGTCAAACGACTCACTTAAAAATTTATACTTGTCGCTACTGAGCCTGGTTTTTGGCATTACTAGGATATTGCAAGAAGCAGTGGAATGAGGCAAACTAATTGTCCGCGATTGAAATTTCCTCTGCTTAATCAACTAATCTACCGAAAAGAAAATCTGAGATAACAAGCAATCTGACTGATTAACTTTTAAGTGTTTCATTCATTAGTTGACTGTCTGCGCATGTTTTTTTTCAGCTCGGCCCCAGCCAGCCTGCCTCCGGCATTATGGGAGGGGCAGACGGTATGGGTACAGCCCGTGACTCGATGGGCGGGCTGGGAGAAATATTTGGTCTGGGATCCCCAGCGACATCGTATGTTCCCCCTCAGGAGGTAAGGCAATCAAATAGCTGTTTGTAAAACTAGGCGTGCATGTGCGTATATGTGTGTGTGTGTATATGTGTGTGTATGTACATGTATGTATCCTAGAAAATATCATGTCTTAGCAGATTGGACAGGTTGTCGGATACTTTTTATTCCATAATGCCATAGTTTTAAATGTTCTGTCATGTTTTTTTCCTCTCCATTATAATTATACTTTACTTTATTTTGAAGTAATATGTATCTTAAACTTAAAGATAATTTGACGTGAAAATCCGGTGGCTTAATTTTGGTGTGCAGACCGAAATGTTGAACATCATCGGACCTAGATAACAGATTCCCCTGGTACTTGTAGTACACAGGTGAACGACAACGTAGTCTAAATGCGGACGAAAATAGCTGTAGTATGGAACAGGAAGTGGAGTCCCTGGTTACAGTATTAAATGGCTACTTATACCGGCACACAGTTGGTGAAATGGAAGAGAATGCAAAAAGACAAGATGGCGACCATAGAACGCCGTCGATTTCACCTTTAAATTCTATTAAACTATATGCTTTATAACATTTTTCAACTCAAAGGTAGCGGGGAAATATGAAGACATATAAAGAATAATTGTTGCTTCTTAGGTTGAGAAATTGGGCTCTCATTTCATTTCCCCACTTTTTCAACAGCTTTTATATAGGGTTGGTATTCACCCATGTACTGCAAGTACGGGGTGAATCATTTATCTACGTCGGACCTAGCAGTGACGGGTCCTATTAGCTTGATTGACCTAGTATTCTTTCTGTGCAGTAACAAATCTTTAATGTATGCACTAATGCTTAAGTTGTGTATGTAGGGTCAGATCTAAAATGAAATTTTTGTTTGTTTAGAAATTTTTTTTTTTTTTTTTTTATTGAGGCTGTATTTATACTGTCCATAGCATATAAGCCTGGGTATTCAGGCTTGTTTTCAATGCTGGCCAGCTGTAGTGTTGGTGTTGTCTTATCACACAGTAGCTGCTGATAAGGTACTTGATTGCCTGTATTTCAGTAGCAGATAGATAGTTGGTTGGTCTGGTTAGTACTATAGTAGTCTATGTTAATTTTTTTGGATTTTCTTGGCATATATGTGCTTTATTTTTTCTACTCTTATTTCTAGACTAGCCTACTCCTATTTACATATCATAGGCTTGTACGCAGCTGTGAGGTGTGTTATCTGGGTGCTTTTGGTATGGTTACCTTCCATTGGGCGTCTCGCTGGTGGGCCGTGACATGTATCACCTGCCCCTTTGCGGTGCAGCTTAGTTGGGGGTTCCTAGCCTTATTTTGCACAGATATTTTTTGTATGTTTTTAGGTCAGGAATTTGTCGTTCCTTTACTGTTTGGGCATTCCACACCTTGGCAGCCATTTCTAGCGTGCTTCTCTCGTGAGCTTTTATTTGGCTTCTGGTCTGCTTTAGTAGTGGCGCATTATTTGCTCTAGTTGCCCTTTGTGGTTTTGTTAGGAGTTTATTGTCTTGACTATAGCTGTATGCTAATGTTTTCAGATGAATTATTCTCCTATTTTCTAGCAATTTTACTTTGGTTCTTTTGTGTATGTCATAGGTGGGGTGCAGCTTGTCTACTCTGAGGCAGATTTTCAGGGCTCTGTTCTGTAGTGTTTGCAGTTTTTTTTAGAAGTTCTTTCTTTGCACCCATGTAGTTTACATCTCCATAGTCAAAATAGGGTAGCACCATGCCCTTGAAGATTTTTATTGACATTTCTTGTGTCATGTAGTCTCTTAGCTTTGCAAATAGCCACAGTTTGTGGTTTACCTTTTGGACAATTTTGTTTATACATAGGTTGTAGTTTAGTTGGCTGTCCAACTCAAGGCCTAGGTATTTGTAATGGTCTACATTTTCTAGTGTTTGGCTTCCTAGCTTACAGTGTAGTTTTCTTTCTGGCATTTGTTTATGCGAGAAGAGAACTGTTTTTTGACTTGCTTGTGTTGATGGTTATTTTGTTGGACTCACACCACTCATCCAGTTTTAGTAGGAGCTTGTTTAGTTTAGTTATTACCTCCTCTTCTGTGGTGCCGTTTGCATATATGACTGTGTCATCTGCATATAGTTGGAGGCATTCGGTTTGTAACCATTTTTCAATATGATGCTTTCATCGGATTATGCAGCTTCAAATTGAGAATTGTATCAAATGAAGTACTGAGGAGCATCCATTAAAATTGTGATGAAGTGGTAGAAGTACTGAAATTATAGTCGCTTGTCAATTTGAAATTATATCTGGTTATTTTTGTTTTCTTGATTTGTAACTGACTTCATCAACGATGAGAATTTCCTGCCGATCGACGGTTTCCAGCTTTTAGGGCATTGACCAACCCTTTTCAAGTCTGACCTGTTCTCATCCCTGTTTCGTGTAAACATATAAAACCTGCATGTTCTAATACCCTCAACTTTAAAGCTAACCTACTTCCCGCCAAATACTACTGTTTGGTAATTTTTCACAAATGCTAGAACACCAGTGCTGAAGCAATTGACGCTTGTTATATTCGGAGGGATAAGGGGGTGAACAATAAGAGGGGGGGGAAAACTGGATTAACCGAACCGGTGATGTGCTTCCTGCAGACGTGGCTGCCTGCGATGAAAGGAAAGGGCATGGAGATTGCTGGAACCTTCTCGCGCAAGAACGGTGGCGTCATCATGGACATCACCTTCACCAACCGCGCCATGCAGTCCATGTCGAACTTCGCCATCCAGTTCAATAAGAACAGGTATGTTGAGGACGCAGTCGCTTGAATGCATTGTTTCAATTTAAATCTCAGTAATGCATCGATTTCCTATGGTAGCCCTAGTTTAACTACAAGCACCTCTTTTGACTTAAATCTTGGTAGTGTCAATTTCCTATGGTAGCTCTAGTTTAAATACAAGCACTTGTTATGACTTAAATCTTGGTAATGCATCAATTTGCAATGGTAGCCCTAGTTTAGCTACAAGTGACTGTTCTGAGTTAAATCTCAGTAATGCATCATTTTTCCATATCCCTAGTTTAGCTACAAGTGCCTGTTTTGACTTTAATCTTAGTAATGTGTCAATTTGCAATGGTAGCCGTAGTTTAGCTACAAGCGCATGTTCTGATTTAAATCTTAGTAATGCGTCAATTTGCCATGGTAGCCCTAGTTTAGCTGCAACTTACAAGCGCCTTTTATGGCTTACTTGTTCCAGCTTCGGGCTGATCCCGGCTCAGCAGCTGAACATTCAGAACCCGATGATGCCAAACCAGACGGTGTCAGCCTCAGTCCCACTCAACACGCTCGGCCCTGTGCAGCGCATGGAGCCGCTGACTAATCTGCAGGTTTGCAACTGGTCCATTTCCTGCAGTCTTTTTAATGATTTGATTTTAAACAAAGAAAATTGGTTATTTTTTATTTATGTGGATATTATCTTCTCAGCTTCAAGACGGTGGGTCTGTACCACCTCATATAGTTCATTAAAACATTTTTTTATCAATTAATTCTTTCATCTATTTTATTTAATTATATGATTGTGAGCTTTTAAAAATTCATAAGTGTCTATTGACACATGATTTATTGTATGCCTTTACATTATATGTAAAGGCGATGGTTGAATAAAAAGCAAACAATTCTCGCCGTGAATATGGCCCATGCTGCCAACACGGCGTAAAGAAACCACCAATCAATCAATCAAGACGGTGATCTTGCGGCTGTGCATGAGTACAATTATTGATTCAGGCCTTTGACAATAAGTGACAAGAGCAATGTAGTACCGTCCTGATATGACCTTAGATGTTGCTAGGATGTAAAACAACAACCAAACAAACAGCAATGTAGTAGGATATCCAGGTGTAGTATTGTAGTAGTCCGCAATGAGCCCCACTACCACACAGTGTCGGTGGCGACTACATTGACTCCTGTTTGCTAAGAAGTAGCAGCAGGTGGCAGCACACTAACTGGAACAGTCCCTGGGGTAGACTGTTCCTCCCCTTGCTATTTCACTTTAAATATCTCCAAAGTTAATCATTTTTAATTAAGTTATTTCAAACTAAAGTATGATCTATTAAAGTAAGCTAATATATTAATCTGAAAAAAAAAAAAATTCTCAGAAGCTCAAAGCTATTGCACTTTGCAAGTTTTAAAGCTGTACTTTATCAGAATTGTTGGTTTATTTGTAGGTGGAATGTGAAATTGAATTTATGGATTGCTAGTGTTTCTTGTCCCAACTCTACAGCCAGACATTGTAGAGTGTGAGATGAGTTCAAATAGAACTTGCCTAAGTTGAAAGAAGTAATGATGAAACAGTCCTAAACCAGACGGGATGGCTGAATGAGTTAGAGCGTCCGTCTCCCGTGTTGGTAGACCATGGGATCGTGGGTTCGAACCCTGGTCGAGTCAAACCAATGACTTAAATATTGATACTTGTCGCTTCTCCGCCATGCGCTCCACATTATTAGGATAGGGCAAGGACTAGTTGGTTCAGTGTCAGGATAATGTGACGGAGTAGGATATCAGGTCATGATGCTGGTGGCCTGGTTTCCCAGTGGGGCAGCACTATAAAAGTCGCCATGAGTGTGCACTGTCACAAGTCGGTACCCGTCCTGATATGACCTTAGATGTTGCTAGGACGTAAAACAACAAGAAACAAACTGAAACGGTCCTTGAACCGTTAGCGACGAATTGGGCGATAGAATACCTCATATGGGACCCAACCCGGTCTAGCAGTTAAGCCTCTCCTCATCCTACTTTAAAATTGTGCGGTCTTTCCTGGTGCAGGGGGTGAGATTCAGTTGGTGTCCCGGATAATGTGACTGACTGGGATATCAGGTCATGGTGCTGGTGGCCGGTCTCCCAGTGGGGTAGCACTATAAGAGTTGCCATGAGTGCGCACTGTCACAAGTCGGTATCCGTCCTGATATGACATTAGATGTTGCTAGGATGTAAAACAACAAGGAGGCATGTGCCAAATACAACCAGTCAAAGACTAATTCGGGATAAGAATAATCAATTGTTGTGCCGAGTCCAGTCCATTTGAGTACCCCACGCCTTGCCGCTGTCTCAGCCAATCAGCACTGAGCTTTACTTACGATCACAGTTCAAGCCACCTGGAATACATTTCACAGACATGAAAGGTCTTCGCGGTTTCGCAGATTTCTGCAATTTTTGTATATTTAGCTATTAACGCTAAGCAAAATTCCAAGGAATCAGGATGTATATGACAAAAGTTGGGTAGTTCGAATCCTGTTCTTATATGACCTTAGATGTAGCTAGAACATAAAACCCAAACAAGAACGAGCTAGGTATTATTATTTTATTATTTTTATTATCCTCTTCTTTGATGCAGGTTTGTGGTAGCCTATACAAAGCTCATAGCTCTCAGCTCTAATGGTATGCAGCCTCGAAATCGTATGGGCGATAATATAAGAACAAGGATAGTTGAAACCTGACTTCCAGGATTTTTTCGCGATTCCTTGACAGTGCTCAGTCTATGGGAGAAGATGGGTCATTTCGCGGAAATGTTGGCTTGATTTCCGCGTTTTTTGCTGGAGACCACTTTCATCCCTGATTTCAGTACGCTTACATCATTGCCGTGCAAATTCTACGCTTTGTGTTACAGGTGGCGGTCAAGAACTCAATTGATGTGTTCTACTTCGGGTGCATACTGCCAATGCACGTGCTGTTCGTGGAGGACGGTGAGATGGACAAGCGCGTCTTCCTCGCCACGTGGAAGGACATCCCTGCCCAGAACGAGGTTCAGTACGAGGTCAAGGACGTCGTGCACAACGCAGGTACGTGGCACCAGTTCTGCTATGATGGTTTGTTACACTTCATTGGAATCCTTTGTGAATCTGTATTGCATAATATTTCATCGATGTCCCGCATACCATACAAAACATGTGAAATACAATTACATAATTTTATTACTCAAACATTATATACAACAAACTACATTACATTCACATACAACATTCATGTGGCTGAACATCAGTTGCATGCACGTTTCGCTGATTTCGCCAATCTCAGCATCTCAGCTCAACCTTTTTATTTCCATGAATTTAAACTAAAAATTTGTATCAAAATAGACAACGGCCGTATCACTAAAAATAACACCAAAATCCGTATCATGTGGCAGGTCTTGCTGATATTACCTTAGATGTTGCCAGGACATAAAACTCCCAACACCCAACCATGTGCCAGGTCTGTTAGTGTAATGGTGCTGTCACATTACGACGCATCGCGCAAACGTACGTCGGCGTATCTGATTTTTTGTCGTTATGCATTACGCATGCGTTAGGCGCTAGGTGATGTACGTCGACATTCGTCGAGATACAGCGTCGCATGTCAGGGGGTCGGCAAAGTTTTGTGCATGCACAAAACTTTCGACGTTCGACAACGTGTGGATTTTACGTCCGCCGTACGTTATGTAAGTGCTAGGCGTACGTCGATGTACGTTAGATGTACATTAGTCAAACGTTGTTCATTACAATGACCTACTTTAAAGGCAGTGGGAATGTACTGACAACATATGGATAATGTATGCCTGATATACATCTAACATACGCCTAACATACATCTAGCATATGCCTAACATACGTCTAGCATATGTTTAGCGTTTCTCCGGCGTGTCTTGACGTATGTAACGTATGACGCGTAGTTCTGGCGATCGAATAACCTATATAATGTTCACCGGCGTTCTGTGAGCGTAATTCAAGCATTTTTCGCCGGGAGCATTTTTCGCCGTTAGCCATACGTTGGTCATACATTGGCCATATGCTGTGTATATGGTATGTACACGTCCAACTTTGCCCCCCACGATGAAAAGTTTGACGCTTCTCGATGTAAAAAAGTGATTTTACGCGTTGGCGGCGCGCTGGTGAGATGCGTCGTAATGTGACAGGGCCATAAGGAAAGGTCCTGTTTGTTTGGCCCTTACGTTTGTTTGCTGTAAGGTGCTGTCACCTGGTGGATCAAAGTGACACTAGTCATTAGCGCTAAAGTATTATGGTACTGTTGTTCAAATTACCCATGGTTGGTCAATTTAAAGATGTCCTCAAGACTTATCTGTTTAATGTAGCTATTTATGGGAAATGAATTTTCTCTCCTCCAAATATCGTTACCAAGTTGTTAGCGTGTTTCACTCTACAACGTCTTTAAGTGATTCCTTCTACTGAGAGCCCTCTATAACATTTTTATTTTATATTTTTTTATTCATTTAGTGATTTTGCAATGTCCAGAAGGCAGTTCTTTATTGGCAGGGGCATGTGGGTTATATTACAAATGGCACAGGTCTTATTAAATTATGCGTAATCATTTATTAATATTAGTAATAACGGTAGCCTATTGCCACAGCTAGCGTCAATATCAGTTCACTAGAGTATGTTACTGCAAAACCTCTTTGCTAGTGTAAAACAACAAATTTTTAACAGTTCCGCGGATGTGCAATTCCACTTTTTCAAAGTTGCGTTAGTTTTTAGATAAACATCTAAATATGATAAACATGACTGTCTCGAAAAGCCAAAGTGACACAATAAGTTTCACTAACTTTTCCCTGTGAATATGGCCTGTGTTGCCAACATGGTGGTGAATCATCACCAGTCATTCATCGTTGTTCATTTCATGGCTGGTTCCAGAATCAAAGCCACTGTTCCTCATTACCTTGTAGAGATACTAATGCATAGTCAGTATTATATTGGACATCTGCAACTATATATCATTTTGACTGGACATGGTGGCTGGATCAGTTATGAATTAGTTGATCACCCTCTTCCCATGTGGCTGGTTTTGGGATTGGATTTGAACCCCGGCCGAGTCAAAGCGAATGACCTGAAATTTTATGCTGCTCGCTACCTAGCCTGTAGATAAAGGATTCACCCTGTACTCGCAGTACACGGGGTGAATACCAGCCCTGTATAAAAGCGGTCGAAAATACGGGGAAATGAAATGAGAGCCTAATTTCACAATCTAAGAAGCAACACTTATTCTTTATATATATATTTATATATTCATATTTCCCCGCTACCTTTGAGTTGAAAAATATAATAAAACATATATTTTAATAGAATTTAAAGGTGAAATCGACAGCGTTCCAATGCCACCATCTTGTCTTTTTGCATTCTCTCCGATTTTACCAACTCTGTGCCGATATAAGTACCCATTTGATACTGGAGGCAGGCATTCTACTTCCTGTTCCATACTAAAGCTATTTTCGTCCGTATTTACACAACGTTGTCGTTCACCTGTGTACTACAAGTACAGGGTGGATCTTTTATCTACCTAGCCTGGTGCTCAGGGTTACTAGGATATGGCATGGAGCTGCGGAATGAGGAAGACCAATTTTTGCCAATTGAAATTTCCCCGGCTTAGTAAACAGATTTACCGAAAGAATAACAAAGAATGTTATGTTTTTACAGTGTTTTTTTTTAATTTACATTCGCAGACACCGTCTCAAACAAGCTGCGGAATAACAACGTGTTCACAATCGCCAAGCGGAACGTGGAGGGCCAGGACATGCTCTACCAGTCAATCAAACTCACCAACGGCATCTGGGTGCTGGCCGAACTGAAGATCCAGCCCGGAAGTAACCAGTTCATGGTGAGTGATGATGTATCCTCTGCAAATCTAGAAGACAAAGTTATTGTGCTGTGTTTTCACGAACAAAGGGAAGGAGCATGCCTAGTGCATGCCTCAAAACCTCACTTCTGCCATCCCAGGACTAGCGTCCTAAGAGCAGGATCTGTACGGGGACTGGAGTCTTGATCTTCATTTGCCCCATTTCATGGCCTTGAAGAGCCTTGAATTTAACCTATTTTAGGTAATTAATATTTAAAAGCCCTGAATTCCATTAAACTGTCTCCACTGATCTAAATTAGTCCGAAATGGCCATTTGCCATTGTTTAGTTTTTTTCCTGAAATCCATAATGAAAATAGTCTTGAATTCCTATCTGAAATAGCCTTGAATTCCATATCTTCACATGTGTATGGACCCTGTAAGCGTTGGTCTACGTCGGCTCCCTGATGCCGTCAACGTATGCACACCTTTCTGGGCATGTGGCATTTCACCTGGGGAGGTAGATGTACCTCATGCAGGCATGTGATTTCTCAGGTTTTAACCGGAATTCCGTTTTTTCTCTGGCCGCCGAAACTGGAATTCTGGGTTTTTTAATCAGTTTTATTTTTCTGGCTGCTGAAACATCTCTGAAATACACTATTTGCATCCCTCTCTCGACTCAGTGGGATGCTGTGTGTCCCCACGATAACCTAAAAGAAATTTCAGGTTTATTTCCTTGCACCCAATCACATGCCTGCTCATGACACTCACACCTGTGAAATTGTAAGTCTCATACGTATAATTGCAAATATCCAGGTAGCGCGCTAACACCACGTACAAAGAGAAGGTTAAACTATATAGAGCATGCAGCGTGTGCAGAATCCTGGTCACAGCACCAGTGTTGTGTTCCGGTCTTTTTTTTAATTCTTTTTTTTTTTTTAACCAAAGGGAAACCTATCTCGGGTGGAACTCGAGCACACACACACGCACGCGCACACACACCAACACACACACCCACACACACACCCACACACCTCCTTTCCCCTCCCACTCCTCCCTCCCGCCGCCTCTTCCCCATCCTGTCCTCCTCCTCCTCCTCCTCCTCCTCCTCCTCCTCCTCCTCCTCCTCCTCCTCCTCCTCCTCCTCCTCCTCCTCCTCTCCCCCTCCCCCCTCCTCCTCTCCTCATCCTCCCCCTGCTACTCCTCCCCCCCGCCCCCACCCCCACCCCGATCCTCCTCCTTCTCCATTCCCTTCGTCAATGCCTAGTTTTTGCATGTGGCCTTCTCTGTTTTTCACATCAGGTCTGTCTCCCTGTCTGGGAGGCCACTTAATGTCTGTCATCTGCTCTCGTTAGGTTGAGCAAGCAACCTCTGTGCAACTTCTCTACCTCTTACTTTCCATTTTAACAAGAGAAAGACATATTCTTTCTTTTTATGATGATAATGAGTTACATGGTTGCTAAGAATTTGATTTGAAACAGACGGCTTGACATAGAAAAAAAGATACAGTATAAGCCATTGTTGATTAGGTTAACACCATCAAGTTTGCTAGCTATGTGAACCTTTTATTTTGTTATTTCATTTGTTGATTATCCATGCGAAATTTCAATCACTGATAATTGGCCTTCCACATTACACGGCACCTTGCCCTATCCTAGTGATGGCTTATCAGGGTAGATAGCAGCAGGTATCAATATTGAAGTAATTGGTTTTATCAACCAGGGTTAAAACCCAGGGGTCAGATTCCATAAGCTGCCACTTGGGAAGCAGGCGCGAAACTCATTTGGCCATTTTGTCTGGTTATTGACAGAATGCCTTATGATTCCTGAAAGTAGAGTGTACTTTTACCAACTGCAAGCCACTTAGAGAGCCCCCCCCCTCCACCCCCCCCCCCCCAAAGAGCATGTACTTTTACCAACTGCTAGCCACTTAGAGACCCCCCCCCCCCCAAAGAGCAAAGTTTTACAAGCTGTTTTTATATATTTATAAATTCTCCCCCCTTTCAGAACGTCTGCCATCATTTGTATTGCTGTACTGGTTGGCTCAGTGTCAGGATAATGTGACTTATTAGGTCATAGTGCTGGCAGTCTGGTCTCTCAGTGGGGCAGCCCTATAAATTCGCCATGTGTGCGCACTGTCACAAGTTGGTACCCGTCCTGATATGACCTCAGATGTTTCCAGGAAGTAAAACTCTAACAATCAACCAACCGTATTGGTGTTGTCATCCCAACTCAAACACGCATACATACATACATACATACATACATACATACATACATACATACATACATACATACATACATACATACATACATACATACATACATACATACATACATACATACATACATACATACATACATACATACATACATACATACATACATACATACATGCATACATGCATACATGCATACATACATACACACATACACACACACACACATAATAATCTCTCTGTTCTCTCCCCTCCCCCTCTCTTTATCTTGCTCTCTTAGTCTTACTCTCTCTGCTCTCTCCCTGCTCTCTCCCCCTCTCTTCTCTCCCATCTCTCCTCGATGGGGGGACCAGGTGTAAATGGCATTGAGCTGGGAATCCTTCCAGTAAGTGCAACTAGACCTGCTCCTAATTGGTTCAATTCCTCACCTCCCACCAGCGTCGCCGTAGGTCAGACTTAATGAGCATCTAAAGTCCATAGTTTTTCATTAATTGTCTAACTGATACTTTCTCATCCTAGTTTTTCTGTATCTGTTTTTGAAAGTACTAACAAGTCTGGTCACACTTGGGTAGGATAAGTCTTGACATCTCAAAATAGCACATGCCCAAATAAGGCATCTTTCCACTAGGAGTTGGGAAGATATTTCACACACACCAACAGTTAGGGCATTTGGGATGTACCAAAAAACAAGAAGAAATCTGTCTCTCTGTCTGTCTGTCGATATATCTATATCTATTTTACCTTGGCACTACGCCTCTGACTACTCACTCATAGCCCAGGGAGAAGGAAGCATGAGCAGCTCTGGCAGTTTTTCTACATTTACTACAAAACCAAACAGGTTAGTATCTTTCAAACTTGATACGTTAGTTTAGTTCATGCTAGCATTCACATACAAAGTTTTCTGAAACTTTTCGATAAGATATTACTGTTTTACAGCTTAGTTTCGATCGTAATTGGCATGATCGAAATAACAATGTTTCCATTGTTCGGTTATTAATCAAGCCGTCCGTTGCCGAACGGAGAGATGCCTGGCAGGAGCCAGTTACATCATTGGGGATTCCTTCCCTGGGTCTCAATAAGATTCCCCGTTTGTGATTCCCGTTAAGGTGTACCTTCGAGTCCTATAGTACTTTTTTCAACTTGTTGGCAAAAAAAAGCCACAGGTGGGAGAAGTTTAGAGGTACAGAGTGTGGGAGGGCACCGCTACACTGGCCCTACCCCTCGTTTGGATCGGTTGGTTACCCATACTGTCATCCTACAACTGTCTGTTAGCCATACGCCTGCATTAAAAATTGATTTAATGCCATAAAATACACACCTAGTATAATTATACTCTAATTATCAGTGTGCTAGGCCTAGGACAATGCCTAATCATTGTCCTTCTTTTTACAGACATGGCTACGAAGCGGAGTAAGGCAGAGGCAACTCACGCACTCAGTGTGGATGAAGACGCCACACCACCTGCGCTGGTATAAAGGTCGCCCTCGCCAGAACAAAGGGATTCTGAGGAGGTGGGGGGGGTAGGATACCGGCCCTGGCTCCGCTGATAGAGACCTAGATGAGCAGGTGGCCTGGCTTGTGCAAGAGAATAAATGTTACCATCTAGAGCGGGTACGTCAAAGAAAAGGCGAACAAAGGTTCCGCAAAACTCTGATGAGTCGGAATGGGAGGACCTTTCGGAAGATCAGGCCTCAACAGATGACCACTCAGCGGAGGGGGTGTTTGAGTCTGTACAAAAGCGCAAACACAAAAAGAGACAATTCCTCAGAAGGAGACGAGTACATGAGATCCCGTAAAAAGAAGTCCCTTGTGAAGAAGACTAAGAAAAAGTCTAAGAAGAGTAGGAAACACAAGTCCCCCTCTTCGGACTCGTCATCAGACTCATCGACGACGAGTGAAGACTCCGACACCAAGCACTCCGGCAAATAGCTAAACCATGTGGGAAATAAATGAAAAAGACGCAAGAAAATACACATAACAACGCTCATGAGGAAGACCATTCAAGGCCACTTTAACACCTTCAAACCAGCGAAGGTCTTAATCAAGATGGCGGAGAAATTCACAGGAATTAAAGGAATTCCGGGATCTGCCATCAAAGAGATGGATCCTGAGGTTAAACTCACTGAAGAGGAAAAGGTTTGAGACGGCTCTCTACATGGTACACAAATGGGTACTCTCGGCTCTTACAGCCATTGCGCCCATAGCCAACAGGATGATGGCACAGAACTAGTTCTCGTCACTCTGTGACAATATGAATGGAGGAATTGCGTTACTAACAGCACCTAGAAACTTCCTCTCCTACAGACGGTTTGAAAACTTATTTAAAGCGGTCTGCACAGTCGCTGGAAAAGAGGTGGCGCAGTCCAAAAAGATTACGGACAATGATGGAAAGGAATATACACTATTCCTAGCACCAAAGCCCATTAAGGGCAAGCCACTAGATAAGGGCAAGATGTTTGGCGGACAACTACAATACTTGTTCAAACAAGTGGAGACCAGCTCCAAGTGCGGAAAACACATGGAAACTGACAAAAAGAAATTGGCCAACGAGGAGGCCGATTCGGAACCAACTTCAGCTGAGGAAGGGGCCAGAGGCAGTCGTTTGGCTTGAACGACGGGTACAGGCCCTTCAAGAGGGAGTGCAACACTCAGAAGCTGTTACCCTGCTCAGGGAACAAATAGAAGTGGCGACTCAAACAATAGCAACCATAACAGTAAACAATACCTTTCAAGCCGGTAGTTACAGATAACTTAACTATCCTTAGCCTAGCAGAAGGGGTAAGGATTCCGTTAATAGAAGAACCTATTCAAAATAGAATGCCATTTCCATATAGGCTTCATGGTTCAGATCGTGAAGCATTAAACAATCAAGTCCTTAAGTTTTGTGAAAATGGCATTATAGAACCAGCACTACACATTTCAGGGCAATTCATCTCGAATATTTTCTGAAGACCGAAACCAAACGGGGATGTTAGACTAATTTTAGACATAACTTTATTTAACAAATTTGTAGAATACAAACATTTTAAAATGTTTTCATTAGAATCAGCGAGAGACTTAGTCACACAAGGCGCTTGGCTATTCAGCGTTGACCTTACAGATACATACTACACCGTGCCCATCTATAAACAGGATAGAAAGTATTTAAGATTCTGTTGGAATGGCAAACTTTATGAGTTCATGTGCATGCCGAATTGACTGGCCTGCTGTCCACACATTTTCACAAGGTTACTCAAACCTATTTTTTCACTAATGACTAGGAAAGGACATATCATGTTCCCATACATTGACGATTCATTTATCGTCGCGCAAACACAACAATGCCAAACAGCAGTAGATAAATTATGTAAACGTTTACAAATTTATGTTTCTATATACATGAAACTAAATCAGTACTAACGCCAACAAACAAACTAAAATTTCTTGGGTTCTTTATTGACACCATAAAAATGACTATCTCATTAACAGAACAAAAAGTTGATAAATTCACAACAACAGCAAACCAATTACTACAATTGAACAAACCAAAAATACGACAAGTTGCAGTCTTGATAGGAATAATGATAGCCTACGCACCAGCTATCTTATATGGCCAGGCCCATAGCAAATCCTTAGAGATAGATAAAAACTTGGCACTGGCTCGCACTAAAGGAAACTTTGAGCAGCCTATGACAATCTCGCCAGACGGCCAAAACGATATAATTTGGTGGCTTTCACACATAAACAACTCACCTAACACGATTAGGATGGGAGAGCCTAACACCACGGTCACAACAGATGCTTCCTTAGAAGGCTGGGGGGGGCCCATAGAGAACAGACAACAGGTGGCTGTTGGATGGAAGATGAAATCTCCGACCACATTAATGTATTAGAGCTTAGAGTAATTTATCTTACACTCCGCAGTCTGATTCACATCCCTAAAAATCACGTAAGAGTTTTAACAGATTACATTCGTAATATGGGAGGGACTTGCTCCAAACCATGTAACAATCTGGCTAAACTCATTGGGGATTGGGCAGAGAAACACGAAATATGGCTAACAGCAGGACATATTCCAGGCAGCCAAAACACTTTGGCTGAAAGGAAAAAGCTGACACTTCCATGACCATTTAGAATGGTCATTGAACCACAACATTTTCGACAGGATTTGTCAGAAATGGTGCAAGCCACACATTGATCTCTTTGCATCACGCAACAACAAAAAGTGTCTTGGCATCCAGAGCCAGAAGCCTGGAGAGTAGGTGCATTTTGATTCATTTGGAATAATAAATTCTATTACATATTCGCCCCCATTCAACATTATCAGCAGAGTGGCCAGGAAGATCAAGGCGGATCACACCGATAGTACCAGCATGGGAAACACAACCATGGCTAGCAGCAATAACATCAGCAGCAAAAGACTTAATGAGCTTCCCAAGGGAAAGGAGCAACCTTCAACATCAATGACCACTAACAGTCCATGGAGACGTGTCGACAACACCCATTTTGGCATTCCTTTTCTAAGGAAACATTTAGAACAATTTGGATTAGACAAAATAACAAAAGAAAGACTAATGTCACATGCCTGGAGAAAAGGAACCATGAAATTGGTCGTAATGCTCGCATTGCGTTTGATGCGAGGGAAGGAAGAGACCCTCCCCCCGCCTCCCCTGCCGTCGCGCAGCTTTCCCACCTACCCTGTCATCCGCCCCTCAGCTTTCTCTCACCCCTCTCGCCCCGCACCCCTGCCGCCCTCGCCCGCCGCTTTCCCACCTCCCCCCTCGCCTTTCAGCTCCCTCCCTTATAACTAATATAAGGCTGCCCGCCGGCCGATGCGTGGAAAGAAAGAGACCCTCCCCCCGCCTCACCTGCCGTCGCGCAGCTTTCCCACCTACCCTGTCATCCGCCCCTCAGTTTTCTCTCACCCCTGCCGCCCTCGCCCGCCGCTTTCCCACCTCCCCCCTCGCCTCTCAGGTCCCTCCCTTATAAGGCCGCCCGCCGGCCTCCCTCAGGCACTCGCCCTCCAGCCGTCCTCCCTGCAGCATCGATTTCTTCTCCACCCACCCACCCAACTCTCTTCTACTGTTTCTACTTATTTACTCTCCTCCACTGGTGGAGGGCTCCTCGGCGCCCCTCCCCTGAACTCCAAGCTCCCACGAGCTCCCTAGCATAAGTTATACGGTTCGCTCCTTCTGAGCTCCTTTTTTGCTCTCCACTGTATTGTTGTTACCTTGCTCCTCATGAGCTGCTTACTTACTCTCCTGTATAGCTTTATGTTGTGAGGCGTACCAATAAACGCCTCTCTTTTCTCCACCTCTGCCTTGCCTTCTTCCTTTTCGCGCATCATTATACACAAGTTATTTAAAGAAATGGGGACTTCATTGCCTTCTCAAAGGAGTCAACTCGTTAAAACCTACAATAGCTCAAGTGTTACGATTTCTAAGAATATTAGAAGATGAAGGACTAGAATTTTGGGCTATTAACGCAGCGAGATCTTCCCTATCCATTATTCTACCAAGAATAGAATGACAAACCGTTGGGAAACATCAGTTAGTACACTGGTTTATTAGATTGGTGTACGAAAGAAACCCACCCAAACCTAAATACAATAGGTTTTGGGATGTATCCACCAATAGTATTCAAGTCATGGCCTAGCAACATACATTTGTCAATGAAAGACCTAGGATTTAAATTAGCAGTTTTATTACTGCTAGTTACAGGACACAGAGGCCAAACCATTGTGGCACTTTCACTAGATGTACTAGAAATTGATATGGATGAAGCTACATTTGATTTATAGACATTACTTGAATCAAATCATCCAGGGGACCCCCTATCCACAGTACATGTTACTAGTTTTCCACCCACCCTACCCTACCACGATTATCATGTTTCGCTGGAACCAAATCGAAAACACAATAAGTATCCATATAGAGTTAAATCATTTTTTATCCTAAAAAGTATGTAAAAGATTGCCGGACCCGGATGTGCTTCCTTCTCCCTGACCCATGATTATCCGAGGCTAGTACCTTGGGAAAACACCAGTTATCCATCATCTGTACCCAGGTAAGATTTGTATAACTATACTATATATGAGACTGTCTCAAAAGGTGCTAAGCAATATGGGACAAAACTTTGTCCATAGTAACGATCAACACACTATCTACTTATGCATTTGCTCAGGATAAACTGATTTGTTTTTTACATGGCGTTTCATAATCCCAATAGAATACATATTGATTTGAAGCAAATGTCCTTGTGTTTTCAGTGTAACCGTTTCTGTGCTATTTTGTGTCAATCGTTACTATGGACAAAAAAACGAAGAGCTAGCACCTTTTCAGACACGCTTATATGTTGTGGGGTGTGCTTTTTTTCGAATGGGAAACATTGCACGTTGAGTGAGACTGGATCCCACATTTCTATCATTACAGGGCTAGTGTCCTAACTGTTAGACTGTCTAGACTCCCTGATGCAATCAACTTACCCATCTGCATGTGGCATTTAACCCGGAAAGTCAATACATGTTACTACACTCGGGAATTGTACGTCTCATACTTACAATTTACAGTAAACTTGCTGGAGTGACCTTTGAAATTCGGTGCATGTCTTTTTATATATGTAGTGGTCTGCACTGACCTCTCAGGCAAGTAACCACATAGACAGGTAGGCGTGGGGAGTGTGTTGATATCAGGGAGCCTAGGTGGTGTAATGGTTAGCACACTGGCCTGGAATGCAAAGAGATGTGGGTTCGAGTCCCGCTCTAGGCGCAATATTTCCCATTTTCATCACCCCCATGACACTGGTTGCCGTGATCAGGATCCTGTACGAGCTTTGCGCTGTATGGTTGTTGAACCTACCCTGTGTTAGTGCATTGCCTGTATGTATGTAATTGTAAGCATTACAAGACTTACAATTCCAGGGGGACGAGTGTAGTGGTCTGCACTGACCTCTCAGGCAAGTAACCACATAGACAGGTAGGCGTGGGGAGTGTGTTGATATCAGGGAGCCTAGGTGGTGTAATGGTTAGCACACTGGCCCGAAATGCAAAGAGATGTGGGTTCGAGTCCCGCTCTAGGCGCAGTATTTCCCATTTTCATCACCCCCACGACATATATATGTTTTTTATTTGACATTTTCTATAAAACTGTAGATATAAAAATGGTTTAGCGGGACCCAAAATTGAGGTGTTGGTATTTGAGAAACAAGTTTTTTCTTCTTTTTGTATGGCCTTACTTTACGGATTTTCTAATTGCACTTTTTTTTCTCTCTCCGAAAAAGCCTTTGTCAGCACCTAGACATTGGTCTTCTTTTTTCACTGGTCACGGTGGCCGAATCGGGTGAGCGTTGGCTTCCCATGCTGATGGTCGGGTGTTTGAGAACCGGTCGAGTCAAACCAATGACTTGTAGGAAATACAAATAATGGTAGATTATGATTACACACCAGGCGCAGTGGCCAAATCGATAGATGCGGGCCTCGCGTGCCGAAGGTCGGGAGTTTGTTTCCCAGTCGAGTCAAACCAATGACTTATAGAATTGATACTTGTCGCTTCCTAGTCTGGCGCTTAGCATTAATAGGATAGGACAATGACTAGTTAGCTCAGTGTCAGGATAATGTGACTGAGTGGGATATCAGATTATGGTGTCGGCAGCCTGATTTTCCAGTGTGGCAGCACTATTATGTCGCCATGGGTGCACACGGTCATACATCGGTACCCGTCTAGATAAATGATTCACATTAGAAAAAACGGGCAACGAATTTCGACATGGCCTGGAAATGAATTGAGCGGATAAATTGTTAATTTAAGAAGCAAAATATATTCTCCACATACATATTAATATTTACCCACTGCTTCTGATAGGAAAAACATAATAAAGCATGTAGTTTAAGGAACTTTAAAAATAAAACTGACAGCATTCTATCGCCGCCATCTTGCATTCTCGCTCATTTCACCAACTCTGCGCCGATATATCTAGCCATTTGATCCTGGAACCAGTTTCTAGTTTCTGTTCCATACTAAAGCTATTTTCACCTGTATTTAGACGACGTCAGGGTTCACACCTGTACTAATAAGTAGGTACCGGCAGCGAAATTAAAAAATATGCATAGGGTGCAATATTTTTATTCCATCCTGTAGACGTTGAAATTACAAGCCTAAATCCAAAAAGAGTTATAAATGTTATTGTTCTTGAGATAATCATTCTTTTTGATTAAATATATAAAAATGTATTAATTTTGAATTAAAAGTGGAACTTTGACCAAATTTAATCACAAGTGGAATGATGTGAGGGGAGTTCTTCTAACCAATTTCCATTCTACATATATAAAGGAAATAAAACTGTCAATTACTAAATCGTTTCCATTTACATCCGTAATGAAGGAATATTCACTAAATACACTCATCATACAAATGGAGTTTACTTAAATACCAACTTACTATATATTCTATCCAACAATACCATCGGATAGAACATATGTAGATGTTCTAGGTTATGTAATTTCATCTAAATCATATCCATAGAGAAATAGTTACAAGCATGTGAATATTGATGAAAAAAGCACCATTCCTGGACTTTTAATGGGCGCTGCCGGTACCTACTATAAGTACAGTGTGAATGTTAGATTGTCTGACTTTTTTCTAGGTCAGACTCCTAATCTCAGGGTCGGCGGTTCGATTCCCCGTGCCCCCAGCTCTGCCAATTTGGATTTCCACCGCTGTGTATAACTTACAGCGTCATCAAAGGCCGGCTGCTCTCATACCATGTCTATGTGGTGTGGGAGGTTAAAAATCCCTTGGGTCGGTAAAAGTGTAGGCTCGGGCTTTCTATCGACCAGCAGTGGAATGAGGAAGACCAGTCGTCTATGACTGAAATTTCCCCTGCTTAAACAACTAATGGACAACAACAAAAATCTTTCTTTTTTTTTAACTGTTAGAAATTAAAACCCATTGGACTATGCAGCTATACTTATCCTTTTAAAAGAAAATCTTTTCATTTCCATTTCAGATTTCGCTGAAATCCCGTGCTACTGATGTGTACAAGGGCGTATTCGGGTGCATAGAAGCCATTCTGCACAGTGCTTAAGACTGCCGGGCGGCCACGCTGCCTGCCCCCTGGCGGGTATCAGGTGAACCCTGCCACGAGTGGCCACCTGCAGGGCGTTTTCGGAACTAAACCCACCTCGGGAGCGGCGTTTGGGCTCCACAGGACGTCTGCATTTGGATGCTTAATTAATGCTTTGTTGAAATGATGCGAATTAGGGTGGAGCAGTGATGACGTCATAGAGTGTGTTTCAGTTTAGCGGGCGAAGTCACAATTAGAAACATAAGTGAACAGGCGTGGTTGATTCTTCCTCTTCGTGGATGGCATTATGAGCGGAGAGTGAAGTTAGTAAACCCTTTGTAAGCAGAATCATGACTAGAGAGGTTGGATGTGAATTAACTGATGAGCTCTGCTCATCAAGCGAATACAATGCCAGCCTCACTCTGAACGCAATAATCAGAATGGTTAAAATCATAAATGCGTCTGCCATACCGTCATAGTTCGCCGTTAACGAAAGCTTGCCAGGTTCTTGAGTAATTGCGAGTGAGGATATCACTACTACGGAGGGAATAGGAAAGCGTTGAGAAGTTAAGCGGCAGTGAATGATGCCAATTAGCGAGGAGAAATTAGATCCACTTCCGGTGGCCAGCTGTACGCAGTGGTCTTGCATTTCAGTAATTTATCAGTGCAACCAGTCTTAAGAAGAGATTTTGTTATTGGTAAGATTAAACAACGTTCTATTAATTGAGTAGCAAGAAATCTCTTTTGTGGGTAGGTATAATATTTTGATAATTTTGTTGTTTGTTTAAAAGATATGAACTTTACTGGTTGTTGACTTTTTCCTATTTGAATTAACATTATTATGCGATTATTTTAACTACATTAAAGGTGTATATATATGTTATTAGGATGACCTTATTAAAGCACCAACCAACCACCCATCTAGGCCATATTGCCACAGGCTAAGAACAAGAGATGAAATTCAGATATTGTATTATAATGTTCCAGAGAAGGAAACAAAACTTTGTCATTCCAGTCATGGGACCCATGGTGACTGAGTTATCTAACTGGCTTTGATTGCTTGCAGTGAGCCAGAACTTTGTATATATATTATATCTACTAAATAGTACGTGAATTTGGAGTGTAGCTGATCGCGGTAGCAGTGGGGAACCCACTCGGTTCATTATGCAGTCTCATTAGAAACCTGTGTTTTCATTTTAAATTATTATACAGATGAACCTCGATCCAACAGACTAATAGGGGGGAGCAGTTGTCCGTTAAAGCTGTTTGTCCATTGCAGCGACAAAATTTAAGAACCTGTACCACAAGGCAGTGGTTTAGAACTCTGCAAGCCAGGGGCGTCAAACTCCCTGAGGTGTTGCTATACCTGCAATACCTGTTAGCTGCTCTTAATTAATAGAAATCGAGACCGTTCTTCAGATGTGGTGGATTGTAGCAACTGTCACTGGCTCCAAGATATACGTAATGCTTGACCAGTATGCATCCAAAGAAACAATTCCTACAAATTCAGATATTCACTCTAGCGGATTGTGTCTGTTGGATCCGGAATCCGTTGCATCGGTGTCCGTTGGATCGAGGTTCATCTGTATTTCATTTAAGAAGAAAACTAATTCATTTGGAATTGAGCACATTCTGTGTGAAGAATAAATATACTACCACGCCAGTTGGATTGAAGTCATCAGTGTTGCAATGTAAGTGAGTGTAGCTTACAATGCACTTGTAGATAAAGCATTGCCAGCTACACAGCCCGTTGAGTATGTACATTGTTTGCATGTCCAGTGACATCTGAAAAACAGTCCTAGTGTAAACTCACCCCCAACCCCCAACCCCCAACCCACTACCCCTCTCTGTTTCCGCCTCTAGGTGAAATAATAATAAATCAATCAAATGTATACAGAATGGTAGTGTTTATCTTTTGTTGTTGGCTGTATGAGAATATTTGATGTGATTCCATGATCCAGTGCGCTAGGGGTGCGCTGGTGTAGGTTATGCATATGCTCAACTTGCGTCACCGGCATATCTCTAGCGTATGTAGCGTACGCATAACTTACGAGTTACGTATGGGCGCGTATGCACAGCGTATTCCAAGCGTATACCATAGGTCTCGACATTGATCTTGACTCATACGCTATGCATAGGTTCCATATGCCAATCAAAACCGTAAAAGAATGTCACAGTACGCTCCTCGTATGCTCCTCATAGGTTACGCATACGCTCAAAAACACCCGATAGGTCACCAAAGGTCATGATAGGCCATCACGCGCAGGACTTACGTAGGTTTTCAATACGCTCCCGCCATATGCCTTAATGTGACGGCCTTTACAGCGTATACCAATATATATGAAACCCGACTTTCGGGAATTTTCCATGATGCCCTGACAATGCTAAACCTATGGGAGAATATCTGCATTTCCGCTTTTTTTCCCCGGAGACCACTTTCACCCCTGAACTTAGATATTGGTCTACTTAAAGCATTCTTTGCTGCATCAAAAGGAATGATGAGTGACTTTAATAGAATATGTTACTGCTGAAGCCTATGGTATTGGAGTTTGATATTCACATCAAAATTAAAGTGGCATCTTTTCACTTAAATGTCTAAAGTTATCCATCTAAAAACTAAAGTCAGGTCGATTATATAAATCAGCCTTGAATATCCTTAAAAAATTTACAAACTTAAAACCAACGATTTATGAAACTCTAACTTGGACATTTATGTATTGCTAGGACGTAGAACCCCAACAAACAACTTGGACATTTTCACTTTAATATCCAACAAAAGTTTGTTTTATTTAAGGACGCTTCTAGAGCACATTGATTTTTATCATAGGCTATTAAAAGTCAAACATGTGGTCATTCTGACATGTTTCTTTGGAGGAAACCCACTGCCGACACATAGGCTACTCTTTCCGATAAGCAGCAAGGGGTCTTTTCTATGCACTTTCCCAGACAGAACTGCACATACCACAACCGTTGCCTGTTATTCAGGTCAGTTGTTTGAAGGTTAATTCTGGTCCTGGCAATGTGATAAATTTCAGGTTTTAAAAGTTAACCTATTTACAAATGAACCCACAACGAGGCTTCGTTCAGGGTATGCCTCAGAGACTACTCTTGAGACGGCTCTGCAACGTCTTTTTGGCATATTTGCATTCAGGGTGTGCCTCGGAGTCACCTTGGAGACATCACGCTTTTCAGACGGGAGGAAAAAAGCACCTCCAAAACGGCCGCCAGATTCAGTAGCTTCAGCCAATCAGAGCTGTTCTTTTCAATAGCAAATGGCTGCACCCTATGGAGGCCGCCATTTTCGAGGCACCCAACAGCTAAATTCGTTCACACTAGCACGACATCCGAAATATCTCCTAGGCATACCTTGAACGTGGCAAAGGAGAGCTAATAATTGCCAGGTCAGTCACCATAGAAACTGTCCCCTCAGTGTTTATAAACAAGCCACCACATGGTGCCACTCAGTAAGTGCTCTGAGTAGTGGACACAGGCATGGATCATACAAATTGCATGTCACCTGAAATTGGACATCTGCCCCAAATAAGGGTGATGGAGGGCCAGCATCTTAATTGGCAACCGACTGGTCCTGAGACTGAGACTCCAGCTGTTAAAGTGTCTGACAACTGCTGCAAATCGCCACCAGGTGGCAGCACGGTAAGTCCACTTCCCGGTCGCCGCAGGAACTCTACTGTTGGATGGCAACCATATATGGACAGCTGTAGAGAGATCCCCGCCTACAATTTCAGTCTTTTGGTACTTAGTCACTGTACAGTCAAGTCATTAATGATGCCTGCAACTAGAAAGTACAGCTGTTTTATTTAACGACGCTGAGCACATTGATTTTTATCATCAGCTATTGGACGTCAAACATACGGTCATTCTGACATATTTCTTTGGAGGAAAGCTGCTGCTGCTACATAGGCTACTCTTTCCGATAAGCAGCAAGGGGTATTCTATATGCACTTTTCCTACAGACAGGACAACACATTCCACAGCCTTTGATGAACCAGTTGTGGACCATTGGTTGGAACAGAAAATAGCTCAAACTGCAAAGGGGTCCACTGAGCAGGATCGATTAGACGACCCACACCATCACAGGTGGACACTCTACCGCCTGAGCTACGACCCGCTCCTCACCTGCTACTAGAATACCAACTGTGCTCTTTTGATCAGCCAATACAATTTGTGGAAAAATTGTTTGTTTGTTGTGGTCTTATGTTAGAACGGGTACCAACTTGTGACAGTGCGCACTCATGCCGTCCGACTGGGAGATCATGCCACTGTCATGGTGACTTTATAGGGCTCCTCCACTGGAAAACCAGGCCCCGGCACCACCACTTGATTTCCCACTCAGACACATTATCCTGACATCAGTCCTTGCTCTATCCTAGGGTAAAATATTCCGATAATCAGCAGAGGGGGGAAACGGAAATCCTCTATTATTATTCTGTGTGGCCGGCCAAGAGTGTGTGTACATGTATGCCAACCATCCCTATGTCTTTAATTACCTGCCCTCAAGCATGGGCCAAGCCATATATATATATAGGTCTGGGTGAGTGCACTCAGGGCCTGGCTCTCTGTTGAGGTAGGGGTCAATGCACACAGGGTGGTCATGGCAACCAGAAATGCTGAGTCCCTATTGGAGGAACTGGGAATGCTGAGTCCCTATTGGAGGAACTGGGAATGCTGAGTCCCTATTGGTTGAAGTGGTTGAAGATTAGGCTACATAGCCATTCCAGCGGCGTGATGCATTGTGGGATGCATGGAAGAAAAACAAACCCATGAGAAGCACATGGCACATGCTAAGACACTGGGTGCAGCTATAAAATGTGTTAGTTTCAGCTCATCTCAGCTCTTGTTTGAAACATAGAATACCAAATAAAAAATCAATTAAAAAAAATAAAGATATTAATCTTTTATCCAGCATTGCATTTACATCAATATAATCAGCACATCTTATGCCATGTGCATTTAGATTTATACAAATCTGGGCAATCAGAGTAGTCTGACAGCCAGAGCCAGAGTCAGCTTTACTTATTTTATTCATGTTTTTATTTATATCCTATGCTTAATGACATATGTAGAACTAGTAAATGAGTAGGGTTAATCAGATATTGGTTATATATTTCTCGGAAACAAGTGTCTGTTGACACATTTGGCATTTTAATATTTAGAACAAGAATTAATAATAGTGATGTGGATAAAGTGACTGATTGTTTTGTGTGGAATTATATGTTTCTAAGCTCAAAATGTTTAACTATAGCTAGTTTTGTGTTAGTTATATTCAAGAGATTATTATATTGCATGTGTGCATACATGTTTATGCCAAATTGTTATGTATTTCTATTAATTTTGAATAAAATTGAAGTTTTGCCCTACACGTATCGGCAAACTCAATGGCCATATGCATTTGCTTTGCTGCGAACGCCGTTTTCCGGTTTTCAGCAGATGCGCAGTCGGAACGGTGATCTCGTCTATTCATGTACTATATATAATAAACCAGAGGGCTGGATTCTCTCTCTTACACTTTACTCTCTTAATACCTTATCAGCAGCCACTGTGTGGTAAGATAACACCAACACTACAACTGGCCAGCATTGAAAACAAGCCTGGGTACCCGGGCTTATATGCTATGGACAGTATAAATACAGCCTCAATAAAAAAAAAAAATTAAAAAAAACTCTCTTCCTTTCTCGTCTGTATCGTTTTCCTCGTAGCCTACATACACAGCCACAGATCCGAGCATTGGTTTATACACTAGTAATACCGATTGCCAGGCAAGGTAGCGACAAGTATCAATTTTGTATGTCATTGATTGGACCCAGCTGGAATTTGAACTCCCCACCTCGAGTTTGATTCCCAGTTGAGTCAAACCAATGACTTACAAAATTGATACTTATCGCTTCCTATCTTGGCACTCAACATTAATAGGATAGTGCAAGGACTGGTTAGCTCAGCGTCAGGATAATGTGACTGAGTGGAGTATCAGATCCTGGTGCTTGCAGCCTGATTTCCCAGTGGGGCAGCACTATAAAGTTGCTATGAGTGCACACTGTCTCAAGTCGGTACCCGTCCTGATATGATCGTTTACGTTGTCAGAATATGAAACTCCAACAACCAACCAACCATCCCCCAAAATATCTTCTGTTTTCAGGCTCAGACACACCTTACCGGATAGAAAACGGACACTGTCCGGGGAAATACGTCAATGTCCGGTTTTTATACAGTAGGCATTCGGCGTTTCCGTTCTCTGTCCAGTGGTGTCCGGCTTGTACGGTGGCAAGTTTTGAACATGCAGAAAACTTGTACCGGACACCGCCGGACTGACGTGTACGGTTGGTGTCCGTTTCATGTCCGGTGTTGCAGTTCCGTGGCACACCAGTTTGCCAGGGATACATCCATTCAAATGCATTGTCAACGGCGGTGAGCAAATCGTCATACAGAAAAAGTCAAATATCTCTCAAATTACACCACCTAGAAACAAATCGCTTGGTACACATATAGAAAACATCTTTACCATAAAGATTATATTAAATTTATACGGTTAGGGTTCTTGATTTCTATTAATTTTGAATAAAACTAATGTTTTGCACTGGGCGTACCATCAAACTCAAGGCATTGTCAATGGCAATGAGCAATCTTCATACAGAAAATACAGAAAAAGTGAAATATCTCTAAAACGACACCACCTAGAAACAAATCGCTTGGTACACATATAGAAAACATGTTTACCAAAAACATTATATTAAATTTATAAGGTTAGTGACGATGCCATTCGATTTTGACGCATGCGCAGAAGCGATGTGTCCCTGGCAAACTGGTGTGCCTCAGAAACTGCAACACCGGTACCCATCCATTACATCACCGGTTTGCTTCCTGAATAGTCCATTGACGGTGTTGCGGGAATTCGGTCCATCGGTCCGTCGATTTTTAATATCTTTTCAGCGCATCCGTTAACAGTCCGCTACATGTCTGGTTGATGTTTGGTCCGTCCGTGTGACATTCGGTTTTCGCCCGTCGGTTCACCGTTGCTTGTCTGGTTACATACGGTGTTGCCCGGTTATCATCTGGTGGCTATTCGTTAATGTACATTCCCTGTCCATTTAGCGTTCATTTCATCTGGTGGCCTTTGACCCGAGAGCGCAACATTTCGACACATTTCAGTACATTTTGATGCCGAACACCACAGGACTAGAATATTCTTTGTCCGGTTGTGCCCGGTGCTCAATCCAGTAAGGTGTGACAGCCACTTTATAAACAAACATGCTGTATGTTATGCTGGTCAATACTCAATTTTCACTTCAATGTAAATGTTCCTCCTAGGAATAAATATTCACTCATTTGCTGACTGACCACTTCACCCAGTCACTGACCGATCACCATTCATTCACCCACTTAGAACCCACCCACCCTCACAACTGCACCCTACAGAACTCACTCACTCACTCGGACACCCACCAACCCATTTACTTTCCTGCACACTAATCCATACACTCACCCACTATTCACTCACACTTGGGCCGTTATCGCAGTTTCCGCCGTCCGCCAGTTTCCGCGGTACGCATACACTCAAATGCATTGTCAATGGCCGTGAGAAATCTTCATACAGAAAAAGTGAAATATCTCTAAAACCACACCACCTAGAAACAAATCGCTTGGTATACATATAGAAAACATCTTTACCTAAAACATTATATTAAATTTATACGGTTAGGGTTCTTGATTTCTATTAATTTTGAGAAAAAAAACTAATGTCTTGCACTGCATGTACCGTCAAACTCAAGACATTGGCAATGGTAGTGAGCAATCTTCATACAGAAAATGTGAAATATCTCTAAAACCACACCACCTAGAAACAAATCGCTTGGTACACATATAGAAAACATCTTTACCAAAAACATTATATTAAATTTATAAGGTTACTGACGATGCTGTTCGATTTTGATGCATGCACAGACGTGATGCATACCGCGGAAACTGACGGACGGCGGAAACTGCGACACCGTAATCGATTAACACGACCCAGGCGACTCGGGTCACCCGAATTCTCAGAATTTCAAATCGAACACCGTTACTGGAGTCGACAAATACACGTGCCGTGTGCAAAACGACCTGACCCTAGTAACCCACCACTTGGCTGGGGGTGGCTTGGAGTGATGACGTCACATTTGCGCTGGTACCATCCTGCAGGATAACAGTTACCGGTACCAGTCATACATGTTGTCTTTTTTGTAATAACCTAGATGAATGAAATGGAAATATAACTAAACTATGCCATCATAAAATACTTTAAATCCTATTTTTCTGTAGTTATATCAGTTATTAAAAAAAGGTTTTGGATTAAGCCACCATTTTTTCCACCCTGAGAGCATGGAGAAGTGTATTCGATTATTCGACCCAAGTCTGTAGGATGTGCGCATGCGGCAAAAAGTGGCTCGGGTGATCCGAGTTCATTGATCGATTACGCCCCAATAGACCGTGCAAGATGGTTGAATCGATAAGAACGCGGAGGTCGTGGGTTCGAAACCTGGACGAGTCAATCCTCCATCCAGCGCCACCTCGGACCGGCATTGGTACTAATTACCCCACAAGGGGTGTCACATGGCGCCTGATTTGCACCGGTATCCACACTAACCTCTGCATTATCACCTTTAGGTAACAGGTCATGGTTATTGACCACACACATATTGCAAACCGAACTTTGGCCCACACAGGGTTCTAACTGTCGCATCGCATTAGCACAAGCAGGCGACTCTTCAATAAGGCAATTACCTGGTAGTCAGGTTGACCAAGGTCACATCGGCAACACAATTTACCGCAGTGCTAGGGTTGATGTTAATACAAGCATTAAGACCCCCCACACACAATTCAGGTATGCGCCGACCTTGACGACTGACTACCCCCTATTCTTTGCTACAGTTGCTTCATACATGAGTCTTGCTGCCGCAACGGGAGCACCAGTGCCCATAGCCACAAGTTCTGTCGTCCCTAGCACAGCCCTCATCCTTAATATAAGCAAAACATGGTTTCTTCCCATCCTTAGCAATTAACTGTTTTGACCTGGCCGGGCTACCCCTCCCAACTGAATTGAAACGAGACCCCAACAGCTGCTTCCTCATGAACTCGAAAGCATAGTATTTTAATGCAATCTCCGTGTTTCCTGAGGAGAAGGCTTCAAAGACATTGTACACTGCTAGTTTTGGGATGGCCCTGTCATAGTTCACATGTGACTTTTCCACAAAGGTACCCGACTTTGCCTTACCCTCTATGTACCCTAACTGCTTCAAAAACTCCTCCTGTCACGGGACGTGCTCCGCTATCTGCTGCTGCTTCTCCCTCTTAAGCAGCGATCCCTCTCGTCACGGTGGTCCCCATTGTCATGTATGTTCGCCACGTCCTCTGATGGGTCCAGTGCCCAGTCACTCGCTTGGTCCCTCGGTGGGCCCAATGTCAGCTTGGCTATGTCTTCACGGAGCTCATACCCCATCCATTCCAATTCCGCCAAGCGTTTCCACCGCTCCAGGTTCCGGATATGCTCCGTAACTTCACGTTCTTCTTTCTCGCACACATATTGTGAACCGAAGTTCGGCCAAGATAGGGTTCTAACTGTCGCACTGTATTAGCACAAGCGGGTGACTCTACAATAAGGCAATGACCTGGTAGTCGGGTTGACCAAGGTCATATCGGCAACACAATTTACCGTAGCGCTATTGTTGACGTTAATGCAAGCATTAAGACCCCCCGGACATAATTCAGGGATGTGCCAACCTTGGCGACCGACTACCCCTATTCTTTGCTACACTTGCTTTGTATGTGGGTCTTGCTGCCATAACGGGAGCACCAGTGCCCATAGCCACAAGTTCTGTCATCCCTAGCGCAGCCCTCATCCCTATTATAAGCAAAACACGCTTTCTTCCCATCCTTAACAAATAACTGAAGTAAAACTCGATCCGGACGACTGCTTCCTCATGAACTCGAAAGCATAGTATTTTAACGCGACCTCCGTGTTTCCTGAGGAGAAGGCTTCAAAGCCATCGTACACTGCTAGTTCCCGGATGGCCCTGTCATAGTTTACATGTGACTTTTCCACAAAGGTTCCCGACTTTGCCTTACCAGCTATGTACCCGAAGTGCTTCAAAGACTTCAGCAGTTTAATACCATCTGTCTCTCAGGAAGGTACTACCCAGTTCACTGACACTTCTATTAAAGCTGCATAGTCCATGAAAATATCAAATTTTCAAAACCAAAACAATTATCTAAATTTGACTCTACATATCTAACTTAGATACTGGTGCACTTATTAAACATGTGTCACCACACAGAAGGGAATACTGAGGCAATTGAATAGAACCTGTTACTGCAGAAGCCTATGGTGCCAAATTTAATTTGACATGTTTCCACTTCAAATATCTCAAAAGTTAGCCACTTAAAATAAAAGTTACTTCAAGCTAAAGTAAGGTACATAATAATGATCAACCTAATGTATTTATCGCAGAAAATTTCAGAAACTCAGAACCATCGGACTATGCGACTTTAATTCGCATGCTGTGAGCTTATTCACATCTTTGCCATCTTCAACGTGTCGTCTGAGCGACCACTTACTCCTGGCTTTCCGTTCTTTACTGGCTGACCGGTCGTCAGATGAGGTCAAACTAGATGACCCCCGCCGGTATCTGCGCTTCCTCCTGTCACGGGATGGGCTCCGTCGTCTGCTGCTGCTTCTCCCTCTTGAGCGGCGGTGTCGCAGTTTCCGCCGTCCACCAGTTTCCGCGGTATGCATCGCTTCTGTGCATGCGTCAAAATCGAAGAACATCATCACTAACCTTATAAATTTAATATAATGTTTTTGGTAAAGATGTTTTCTATATGTGTACAGAGCGATTTGTTTCTAGGTCGTGTGGTTTTAGAGATATTTCACTTTTTCTGTATTTTCTGTATGAAGATTGCTGACAACCATTGACAATGCCATGAGTTTGATGGTACGTGCAGTGCAAAACATTAGTTTGATTCAAAATTAATAGAAATCAGGAACCCTAACCTTATAAATTTAATATAATCTTTTTGATAAAGATCTTTTCTATATGTGTACCAAGCGATTTGTTTCTAGGTGGTGTGATTTTAGAGATATTTCACTTTTTCTGTATGAAGATTGCTCACGGCCATTGACAATGCATTTGATTCAAAATTAATAGAAATCAAGAAACCTAACCTTATAAATTTAATATAATCTTTTTGGTAAAGATGTTTTCTATATGTGTACCAAGCAATTTGTTTCTAGGTGGTGTGGTTTTAGAGATATTTCACTTTTTCTGTATGAAGATTGCTCGCGGCCATTGACAATGTATTTGAGTATAGGCGTACCGCGGAAACTGGCGGACGGCGGAAACTGTGACACCAGTCCCACTGGTCACAGTGGTCCCTCTCGTCACAGTGGTCCCTCTCGTCATGGTGGTCCCCCTTGTCACATACATTCGACACGTCCTCTGACTGGTCCGCCACCCAGTCCCTTGCCTGGTCCCTCGGCCGGCCCTACATCAGCTTGGCCATGTCCTCACGGAGCTCACACTTCATCCATTCCACTTCCACCAAGCGTTTCCGCCGCTCCAGGTTCCGGATATGCTCAATAACTTCACTTTCTATTTGCTCTATGGTGACCAACCAGCGAGCCTTAGACACAGACAGAGTAGAGTAGAAAGTGAAATGCTGGCAGGCTCCCCCTCATGGAACTCTTTTCCGACATATCAAGGCGGAGCAAGGCCAGCGGAGAGGAGACAAAGAGAGGTGTGGACGAAGTGTGGTCCGGATAGCAAGTGGTGAGTGATAATTGAACAATGGCTAAGTGGGAGAGAAAGAATTATGGTGGTGGTGTGTGTTATTTTGTTTGAGGATGGAGATAAAGTTGAAATTAGGGTGCCTATTTCTAAACTTTGAAAAAGGACGACATTGCATAAGTGGTCATAGGTTACCTTTATATATATATGGATAGTGATAATCCCGTTATAACATGTAATAAGACATGGAGTGGGTTGCACTCCCCCCCCCCCCCCACTCCCCTAGGGTGGGAGTGGGTACCAGCATGCACCTATCCGCCTCCTGCGCGTGGCTTTTCCTCCACTAGCTCGGAAGAATTTATATATAAATTCCTACTCTGTCTGTGTCTAAGGCTCGCTGGTTGGTCACCATAGAGCAAATAGACATGGTCCTTTGGCTCAACTCTCCTCATTTCTCTTTCCTAGACTATAAACTTTCTATTTCTCCCAGGCATACTTCTCCCCTGACCAGGGGTGCTTGGGTGGGGCCCTGTACCTTTACGCTTCTCTCGCTTTGTTCTCGTTGCTGGAACCACCTCTGCACCCATCTTTACCCGCCCTTCCTCGAAACCCTTGCTGCTGTCTGCTGGATACAAGTGCTGAACTACCGCCGGACCGAAGAGATTCGGGCTGCCCTAACGCTTTGCCGTTACAACGTTGTAAAGATGTCCCCAGCTTCTACAACCGTCCCTACTGAAGAATAATCTTCAACCAAAGATTGGGCCGATTTATCGGAGCCTCAGTTCTGCAACCAGTAACCGTCATCAGGTTACAAACCACCCCAAGCAAGCAAGTCACTCACCCCGCCCGAGAGCTTATCAACAGGTTCCGGGTTATTTGAACCAATTGGCAAGTTTAATTAGAGACACTAAACCTCACCAGCCACCACAGTCATCACCCAGTCCATCTACCTTTAAAGCGCCAAGTGCTGGTAGATCGTGGGTTCGAACCCTGGTTGAGTCAAACCAATGACTTAAAAATTGATACTTGTCGCTTCCTAGCCAGGCGTTCAGCATTATTAGGACAGGGAAAGGACTGGTGTGCTCAGTGTCAGGATAATGTGACTGAGGTGGATACCAGGTCATGGTGCCAATGGCCTGGTTTCCCAGTGGGACAGCACTATAAAGTCGCCATGAGTGCGCACTGTCACAAGTTGGCACCCATCCTGATATGACCTTAAATGTTGCTAGGACGTAAAACAACAACAAACAAACAAATCAAGGTGCCAACTAGTTGTTTCCGGCTCTAACCCGTTCCAATGCACGAACAGGCATAGCTCACTTCCGGTCTGCCCAGCGTCTCCTATCGTCCACAACTTTATATCACGACAACTAAAATTCCAGAGCTATCTGTTTGATTTTCCTTTATTTACAAGTTGGCCTATATATATATTTATAATTACATGTTCTGTAGAAAATGCTATAATACGGGGACTTGTGAAAATAGGAGAGAGTGATCTCAGATTTACATCTGCCATATGGAGGCATTAGTACAAACTACTGTATGTAGACCAACATTTCGATAATGGTTAGTATTCTAGTATTCATACTATTACTTGTATGTTATTCACATTTATTTTTATATGTACCTACTATGGACCAATCTATGTAACTATCATAGTGCTGAATCTTAAATAAAGTATTGAATTGAATATACAGTATAACCCCGTTAAACCAAACTTGAAGGGACCCTAAACATTTGTTTGGATTAACCAATCATTGGTTTAACGGAGCTTTGGTTCGACTTTGACTTGGCTTTAGCAAAAACGCAGGTGCATTATGAATATATGTGGACACTTTGCTTATTGCTTTTTTATGTATATACAGTATAACCCAGTTAAACCAAGCTCAGTTAAACCAAACGATCGGTTAATCCAAACTTTTTTTCGGCGGCCCAGCAAAATACTACAATTTATCATATAAAAAAGTCTCAGATGAGCTTATAACCACATGAAAGTTTGGTTTAACAATACCGGAAGTGGCCTGGGGCCTGACAATTTTGTTTGGATTAACCGATAGTTTGGATTAACCGACTCTGGTTTAACCAATTTTTTATATGATAAATGGTAGTATTTTGCTGGGCTGCCGAAAAAAGTTTGGATTAACCGATCGTTTGGTTTAACCGAGCTTGGTTTAACGGGGTTGTACTCTATAGGCCTACTGTGTTGGCGCATGGAGTAGGCTCCGGTTTATGTTGCCTTAATTAATCTGTTGCGTCGGTAAACGCTCACAAAGACAACAACAACTGCTTGGCAATCGCAACATCCTGAAGCTGCTCGACCTTTCACGGTTTCAAGTGATCTCGGGATAAAGAACGACTGTTTAATTTCAGACGAGAAGGAGGCGGTTTTTCAGCACCATCGTGACATTACATTTCATTCAGTTAACATTTTATGCGCATTCATTAAAATGAGCAAATACTCAAAATCGTGTTTATGGTATACAGAAGTAAGGCCCCTACTGTCTATTGCTTTTTTCCGCTCTTTTTTCCCTTGAAGATTTATACCGCCTATCAATAGTATCATGCCTATCATGGATAAGTCTGAATAGTCTTGTTTTCGCCATTAGACAGTTGGTCGATAGAAAGCCCGAGCCTGGACACCCTTACTAACCCAAGGTATTGTTAACCTCCCACACCACATAGTCTAGACACGGTATAAGAGCAACTGGCCTTTGATGACGCTGACAGTGGTGGGAATCCAAATTAGCAGAGATGATGGCACGGGGAATCGAACCACCAACCGTCAGATTAGGAGTCCGACCTAGACAAAAGTCAAAGACTCTAACCACTCCGCGACAGAGAACACCAGATAGAGCTTATGATGTGACTAGCCTATATAGTGATATGATGTCAATGCGGGGCGATGGTGCGATACAATTGATATTCATGTGTTGTATTAGTGTTTCAAGTATATAGTATATAAAATATATATATATAACTTATAAGAATATAAATATCCGAAAGTTAGAAAGTCGATAGAAATATATTGCCAAATCCGACCAATGGTTAAGTGTGTTGTGTTCGATCCCTTGGTTTGCTGCGGGGTCGCGTTGTTGGTGGCGCCGCCAGCGGAAGTTTACGTGGTTAACCGGCAAACCACCAACATGCCATTGCTACTGAAAAATGTTTGTTTCATTCCAATATATCTATATATGTATATGTATATAAATATATATATGTGTGTGTGATGTATAAGAGCTTTGCGAGTATAAAGGTAAGGGAAGATTCCCTATATTGATCACCCAAATGTTGTGTTCCACTTTATGGATAACGCCTTTTCACGGTGGGACAGGTGGCACAACCACCCCCCACCGCTATCATGCCGCGAATACTGTCACTCCCTCACTGAAAATCTGTTTGGATTAACCGATCATCGGTTTAACCAACCTTTGGCTTCGACTTGGAGTTGGCTTTGTTAAAAACGTGGGTGCATTAGGAATTACTAAGCGTATATTGCACATGGAACACATACACAACTCACACAAAGCCTTGGTATGCAGATGTAAGAGGACCATTGCAGCTGATTGCATAAGCGGCTAATTGCATAAGCACCCCCATGAAGGTTTGGTGAGCTAACACTTATCCAAACAAGCATGGTATAAGAGGCGGTCGGGTCTCAGATGACCATATAAGCACATGAGTGTTTGCTTTAACCATACCGGAAGTGGCCTAGGACCGACAATTTTGTTTGGATTAACCGATAATTTGGATTAACCAACTTTGGTTTAACCAACTTTTTTATATGATGAATGGTAGTATTTTGCTGGGCCGCCAAACAAATTTGGATTAACCAATCGTTTGGTTGAACCGAGCTTGGTTTAAGGTTGGTTGCTAAATAATATATATACAATATATATGTAATATAAATAATATATATATAAAATATATATAATATATATATGATATATATAATATATATACAATATATATATATATAATATATATAAAATGCGAGCGAAGTGACAGTGGTTTGAATCATTTCCGCACCAAACAGTTGGCGCCCCAATCGCGCGCCATAGAGGGGTGGGTGCGCGAATCCGAATACATGCAAATAATCGTACAATGAAATATGATATCAATAGCGGAATTGCTCCGTTCCTTTATATTATTATAATACGTTATAATACACATAATATATAATATATACTATATATACAATATATATATATATAATACATATAATATATATACAATATATATATTATATATATATAATATATATATAATATATATATAATATGTAGGCCTATATGCAGGGCCTAGCTTCCATATAATCTGTTACGCAGCTGATTTCGAGCTGATATTACAAATATTAAAAAGAAAAGATTTAAACATTCAGTACAACCCCGTTAAACCAGGCTCGGTTAAACCAAACGATCGGTTAATCCAAACTTTTTTCGGCGCCCCGGCAAAATACTACCATTTATCATATAAAAAAGTTGGTTCAACCAAAGTCGGTTAATCCAAAGTATCGGTTAATCCAAACAAAATTGTCGGCCCCAGGCCACTCCTGGTACAGTTAAACCAAACTTTCATGTGGTTTTAAGGTCATCTGAGACTTTTTTTATATAATAAATGGTAGTATTTTGGCAGGTCGCCGAAAAAAGTTTGGATTAACCGATAGTTTGATTTAACCAAGGTTGGTTTAATGGGGTTAAACTGTATATACATAAAAAAACAATAATCATAGTGTCCACATACATTGTACATTCATAATGCACCCCCGTTTTTGCCAAAGCCAAGTCAAAGTCAAAGGTCGGTTAAACCAATGATCGGTTAATCCAAACACATTTCTAGGGTCCCTTCAAGTTTGGTTTAACGGGGTTATACTGTATGATGTTTTATAGCTTTTTATTCCATTCGCTTACGACCTGGAAATCCCAAGCTAGGCCCCTGTATATAAACTGAACATCACTTTTGCCGACTACAGTAGTTACTTCGGATGGAACGTGTATCTTGACGTGCCGACGCGACCATCCGAATCCACATCCAGTACCCGTAATTAATATGATTAATCTTCCATTGCCGTGATTACTTTGCATAATCTGTTGAATCTGTGCAAAGCCACCTCCTGCGCGTGTGATTCGGCCCTTGAGCAATAATCTCCGCATCGCGTAGTTGACAAAAGTTTGGTGGCGTTCGCATTTGTGCGCGTTCATGTTCCCTGGTGCAGCCACATTTCTCCCATAAATGGATCAGATTGCAATTACTCACAATGTGTCCCAGCTAATTATGGTTCGAAATCCTTTATGCTGACTGGGCGCGGTGGCACAGTCGGTAGAGCGCGAGCCTCGCGTGCGGGAGATCGGAAGTTCGTGGTTGTTTGTTTGTTGTTGTTTTATGTCCTAGCAACATCTAAGGTCATATCAGGATGGGTACCGACTTGTTACAGTGCGCACTCATGGCAACTTTATAGTGCTGTCCCACTGGAAGAGCAGGATGCCAGCACCATGACCTGATATCCCACTCAGTCACATTATCCTGACACTGAGCCAACCAATCCTTTTCCTATCCTAATAATGCCGAGCGGCAGGCTAGGAAGCGACAAGTATCAATTTTTAAGTCATTGGTTTGATTCGACGAGCGTTAGAACCCATGACCCCATGATCTACCAACACGTCTGGTCGGGACAGATGTTCGATTCCCGGTCGAGTCAAACCAGTGAAGACTTGTCGCTTACTAGCCTGGCACTCGACATTAATGGGATGGGGCGAGGACTGGTTAGCTCACTGTCCGGATAATGTGACTGAGTGGGATGTCAGGTCATGGTATCAGCAGCCTGGTCTCCCAGTGGGGCAGCACTATAAAGTCACCGTGAGTGTGCACTGTCACAAATCGGTACCCATCCTGGCATGACCTTAGATGTTGCCAGGATGTAAAACTCCAACAACCAACCAACCTTTACACTGAGCCGTTATCACCCAATATGGGGTTTGCGGCCTGAGGCACAGTTGGGATGAATATTGTCCAAATGCGATACCCATTGATACACATTGTAGAAGCTCAAGGTATTTAACCACCTCCTCTCACCTAATGTTAGAGTGCATAGCGTTGCATTGTCCTATTCTTGTTGAGTTTCTGTCATTATTTGAGATAAATACATTAGATTAATTGTTGTAATCTTGCTTAAAATTAAATCTACGGTAACTTTTATGAAATAGCTAAAGTTGGCGATATTTGAAGTGCAGCCATGTACAACTCTGACACCATAGGCTTCAGCAATAAGATGTTCTTGTAAATTGACTTAGTGTTCCCTTCTATGCTTCATATATGCACTAGTATCTAGATCAGATATGTTGAATCAAATCTAAATGAATGTTGTAGTTTTGAAAAGGTGACGCTTTCATTGGACAGTGCAGCTTTAAGCAATTGTTAAGTGACGTTGGCTTTCAAACGGTAGCCATTTTGATCAGTAAGGATTGAAATAATATTATACTTTAAAGCCGCATAGTCCAATGAAAACATAAAATTTTCAAAACCAAAAGAATTATCTAGTTTTGATTCAACATATCTAACTTAGATAATGGTGTATTTATTAAACATTTGTCGCTACACAGAAGGGAAGATTGAGTCAATTTAATAGAACTTCTTACCGTAGAAGCCTACGGTGTCAGAGTTTTGACGTGCTTGCCAAAATTAATTTTGCATGCTCACACTTCAAATATCTCAAAAGTTAGCCATTTAAAATAAACATTACTTCAAATTAAAGTAAGGTAGATTATAGCGATCAACCTAACATATGTATCTCAGAAAATATCAGAAACTCAAAACCATCGGACTATGCAAATCTAACATATAGCCAACCACAGAATACTTGGTATCTCAAAGGCCAAACTCTTCTCAGTTTTCTCACATTTTAAAGTTGCATAATGTAATGTAAGTTTAATCGTTCGTACAGTGTAATAATGATCTCATTGGAAAGGAGCCAAGTGACCAGTAGATTATGATGATTTGACCTTTTATAACTGATTTGAAATATTGTTTGTTTGTTTGTTGTTGTTTTACGTCCTAGCAACATTTAAGGTCATATCAGGACGGGTACCGACTTGTGACAGTGCGCACTCATGGCGACTTTATAGTGCTGCCCCACTGGAAGACCAGGCCACCAGCACCATGACCTGATATCCCACTCAGTCACATTATCCTGACACTGAGCCAACCAGTCCTTGCCCTAATAATGCTCCTAATAATGCCGAGTGCCAGGCTAGGAAGCAACAAGTATACATTTTTATGTCATTGGTTTGACTCGACCAGGGTTCGAACCCACGACCTACCAACACGGGAGACGGATGCTCTAACTCATTCGGCCATCCCACCTGGTCTGATTTGAAATACGGAAAAGCTGTATAATAAGATATTGAATATAAAACCGAATAATTAGAAATAAAGCAACAAATATAGTTTAACGTCGGACGTGCATGTCCGTCGGGTTCACGTGCAGTGCTAGAACGACCTTCCCTCACAGGCTAGCCAATAGACCTATTTCAATGTTTACTAACATCGTGTATGCGTGTGCAGCTTGGCTGAAGAACAAAGGCACACTGCAACTGAGTTTGCCGGTACGCGCCGTGCAAAACGTTTATTTTATTCCAAATTAATAGAAATGCAGAACCCTAACCTTATAAATTTAATATAATCTATTCGATGAATATGTTTTCTATATGTGTACCAAGCGGTTTGTCTCTAGGTTGTGTGGTTTTAGAGATATTTCATTTTTTCTGTATGAAGATTGCTCATGGCCATTGATAATGCATTGAGTTTGCTGGTAAGTGCAGCGCAAAACATTTATTTTATTCAAAATTAATAGAAATGCAGAACCCTAACCTTATACATTTAATACAATCTATTTGTTGAACATGTTTTTTATATGTGTACCAAGCGGTTTGTCTCTAGGTGGTGTGGTTTTAGATATATTTAACTTTTTCTGTATGAATATAATTCAAGATTGCTCACGGCCATTGACAATGCATTGAGTTTGCCAGTATGCGCAGGGCAAAACGTTTATTTTATTCAAATTAATAGAAATGCAGAACACTAACCTTATAACTTTAATATAATCTATTCGTTGAATATGTTTTCTATATGTGTACCAGGTGGGTGGTCTCTAGGTGGTGTGGTTTTAGAGATATTTCACCTTTTCTTTAAGAATATAATTCAAGATTGCTCACGGCCATTGACAATGCATTGAGTTTGCCGGTACGCGCAGTGCAAAACGTTGATTTTATTCAAAATTAATAGAAATGAAGAGCCATAGCCTTATGAATTTAATATAATCTATTCATTGAATATGTTTTCTATATGTGTACCAAGCGGTTTGTCTCTAGGTTGTGTGGTTTTAGAGAGATTTCACTTGTTCTCTATGAAGATTGCTCATAGCCATTGAGTTTGCAGTGACAGTTTGTCGTCCTGCAGCCAAAAGGCGCGTGCACTGACCTAGATACCCGTGCTGACGTCACATGAAATAGGTCTATAGACGTGCCAGAGGGCACCACCTAGTGAGTGAAAGAAGAACTAGTCCTTTCTCAGCACCTATGGCAGTTGCAGGCCCAAGGAGTGACCCGCAACAAAGTGCATGTCACTCGTCCTAGGCCTGCACATGCCCAAGCTCGCCCGCGGGCTTTCCCACTACATACGCATCAAGTATTCTAAACCAAAACATCTATCTAGACTTGATTCTATATATATCCAACTTAGATACTAGTGCACGTATTAAGCATTTTCTTTGGTATCAATTTCTAGCTGATATATTAAAATATAACAATCCCATTCTGTGATGACCTATAGTGGGGAAGTAGAAGGTGCTATAGCCTAAATAATGCAATACATAGCAAGACAGGCAAGAAACACCATGATTTAGAACATGTGTATAACATGTGTATAACTTGTTATACTTGTTATACCATACATAAAGTCAGCATGCGCGTGGACTGTCGCAGGCCAGTACCTACTGAGTTTGTTCGCTGGTGCTTTATGTCCTAACAACATTTACGGTCATTAGATTGGTGCCGACTTGTGATAGTGTGTAGCAATGGCAACTTTATAGTGCTGCCTCACTAGGAGAGCATGGCGCTGGTACCATGATCCGATATCCCACTCAGCCACATTATCCTGGTTATGGGCCAACCCTTTCTTGTCCTAACCTAGTAATGTCCAGTGCCAAACAACGCAGTGACACGTATCAATTTTGGTTTTGTTATTGGTTTGACTCGGCCGGGGTTCGAAACCACGACCAACCGCGCCGGAAACGAGCGCCATCATGTCCGGTTTACCCGTTCTGAAAATACCTTGGACGTTACTCGGCATGTGTGTGGGTGGGTGGGAGGGCGGGGGGGGGGGTGATCAAACCAAAACCAAACCAGGTTATTTTTAACCTTTCTTTGGGAAGCTTTCCGAAAACAGACTAGTAGCTACGTAACACATACTCCTGTGTTTCTACACACACACACACGCGCGCGCACACGCGCCCACGCGCCCACGCGCGCGTGCGCGCGCACACCTTGATACATTTACTATAAATAGCCTAAGATCATGATCAGCAAATTGGTACCTGTGTTGCAGTTTCTGCGGTACGCCAGTTTGCGAGGTACACATACATTCAAATGCATTGTCAATGGCTGTGAGCAAATCTTCATTCAGAAAAAGTCAAATATCTCTCAAATTACACCACCTAGCAACAAACCGCTTGGCACACATACAGAAATCATATTCAACAAACAGATTATATTAAATTTATAAGGTTAGTGTTCTTGATTTCTATTAATTTTGAATAAAACTAGTGTTTTGCACTGCGCGTACCATCAAACTCAATGGTCGTGAGCAATCTTCATACAGAAAATATAGAAAAAGTGAAATATCTCTAAAACCACACGACCTAGAAACAAATCGCTTGGAACACATTTAGAAAACATCTTTACCAAAAACATTATATTAAATTTGTAAGGTTAGTGACGATGCTGTTCGATTTTGACGCATGAGCAGAAGCGATGTGAACCTCGCAAACTGGCGTACAGCGGGAAACTGCAACACCGGACGCGGTGGCTGAATCGCTAGAGCGCGGCCTTCCCGTGCGGAAGGTCGGGAGTTCGAATCCCAGCTGAGCCAAACCAATGACTTATAAAATTGATGCTTGTCGCTACCTAGCCTGGCACTCGGCATTAATAGGACAGGACAAGGACTGGTTTTGCACAGTGTCAGGATAATGTGACTATGTGGGATAGCGGGTCGTGGTGGCGGCAGTCTGGTCTCCCAGTGGAGTAGCGCTGAAAAGTCACCATGAGTGTGCACTGTCACAAGTCAGTACCTGTCCTGATATAACCTTAGATGTTGCTATGACGTAAAACAACAAACAACAACATCAGTAAATTGTACTGGTGAGCAACAGGTTTCTGCCAAACTGACTTCAGTTCTATTCAGGGAATTCGTGGCGTTTTCCGTTGCATATAAACCATCCAATTAAATGAAATCGTAGATCTATTGACGCCAATCTTGGAGCCAATTTGCCATTCTGGGGGTCTGAATATCGGTGCCCCTATAAATAGTAATAACTCTAATTGACAAGAGTACGTCGTACTAACACATCCTCGTCGCAAATCAAATAAATAATCTATTTGTTTGTCTGGGGGCTTACGTCCTAGTAACATCTAAGGTCATATCAGGACGGGTATCGCCTTGTGACAGTGCGCACTCATGGTGACTTTATAGTGCTTAGCAAAGCAGTCCTTACCCTATCCTAGTAAGGCTGAGCGCCGGGGTTCGCCAAGCTAGGTAGCGACAAGTATCAATTTTGTAAATCATTGGCTTGACCCGGCCAGGGTTCGAACCCACAGTTAGCCAGCTCTCTTATTGATTCGGCCATCCTGTCTGGTCCCTACATGGCTCTAGATTGTTTTGATGGAGTGCATGGAAAGAAACCCTGAAAGATAATAATAATAATAATAATAATGATGATAATAATGATGATAATAATGATGATGATGATAATAATGATCGTGATAATAATAATGATGACGACGAAAATAATGATAATGATGATAATAATGATGATAATAATGTAGTGGTCTGCACTGACCTCTCAGGCAACGGGCTGCATAGACAAGTAGGCGTGGGTAGTGTGTTGATATCAGGGAGCCTAGGTGGTGTAATGGTTAGCACACTGGCCTGGAATGCAAAGAGATGTGGGTTCGAGTCCCGCTCTAGGCACAATATTTCCCATTTTCATCACCCCCATGACACTGGTGCCGTGACCAGGATCCTATACAAGCTAAGCGCTGTTTGGTTGTTGAACCTACCCTGTGTATGTATGTGTAAGTGCATTGCCTGTATATATGTAATTGTAAGCATTAAAAGACTTACAATTCCAGGGGGACGAGTGTAGTAGTGTGCACTGACCTCTCAGGCAAGGAGCCGCATAGACAGGTAGGCGTGGGTAGTGTGTTGATATCAGGGAGCCTAGGTGGTGTAATGGTTAGCACACTGGCCCGGAATGCAAAGAGATGTGGGTTCAAGTCCCACTCTAGGCGCAATATTTCCCATTTTCATCACCCCCATGACACTGGTTGCCGTGACCATGATCCTGTACAAGCTACGCGCTGTATAGTTGTTGAACCTACCCTGTGTATGTATGTAAGTGCATTGCCTGTATGTATGTAATTGTAAGTATTAAAAGACTTACAATTCCAGGGGGACGAGTGTAGTGGTCTGCACTGCCCTCTCAGGCAAGGAGCGGCATAGACAGGTAGGCGTGGGTAGTTTGTTGAAAGCAGGGAGCCTAGGTGGTGTAATGGTTAGCACACTGGCCCGGAATGCAAAGAGATGTGGGTTCGAGTCCCGCTCTAGGCGCAATATTTCCCATTTTCATCACCCCCATGACAATAATGATGATAATAATGATGATAATAATAATGATGATGATGAAAATAATAACAACAATTAAAATCCACTTTGGATGCAAAATGGCCATTCATCAATTTGTTCGGCAAAAAAAAACACACACAAAAGCCACATTTTGTACGGGAGTAATTCTTGGAATTGTTTTTGTCGAGAACGATGGGATCAAGCTATTTGCGTCACAGAGGACAAAATGGCTGACAAACGTGAAAAAGGTGAGTTACCAAAGGGTGGGTTCGTTACTCCTGAGACTAGCTCAGGAGCTCCCTCCAGGTCAGTGACCTCTGACCTTCAAACATACAGCACAAGCATTTTCGGTTTGTAGTGCACCCAAGCAAAGGCTTATTATAGAGGGGGTGTAATGATGTCACAAGACAACTTTCGGTGGCCGTATTGGATTACATACAGAAGGCTTGCAACTGCCTACACTGTGCTTATTTACAGATTTGTTGGTTTATTTGTCACTGTTTTGAGCAGTTTAGCATCAGAAGTTGTTGCTAAAGTGCTGTAAGTAAACACATTGGATGTAAACTGCCCAGAACCTCCCAGAACACAAGAAAAAATTTACTACATCTGCATGCATTCACAACATGGCTAGGGAGGGTGCTCGTAATCCAAGATGGCAGCCCACTGACCGCTGATTGCTAAGTAATGACGTCACGTGCACTCCCTCTATAATGTGTTTTTATCGCTGTTAGCAAATCTGCTGCCTGTGCTTTTGAAAGCTGCGCTCAAAGTTGTTTGTTCTGTTGAAAATGTTAGTCAAAAGAAATTCATTATAAAGATTTAATATTATTCTTGATAAAACTGGAACTAGTTAGATTTGTTTTATTAGATTGTATATAGTTGTCTTTGCATTGACCCACTCACTTACTCACCCACTCACTTACTCATCCATTCACCCACTCATCCATTTACTCACTCACCCATTCGCCCACTCACCAATTCACCCACTCACCAATTCGCCCACTCACCAATTCACCCACTCACCAATTCACTCACTCATCCATTCACTCACTCAATCATTCACCCACTCACCAATTCACTCACTCATCCATTCACTCACTCAATCATTCACCCACTCATCCATTCACTACGTCACCAATTCACTCACTCAACCACCCACTCATCCATTCACCAATTCACCCACTCACCAATTCACCCACTCACAAATTCACTCAGTCATCAATTCACTCACTCACCAATTCACTCACTCAACCACTCACTCACTCATCCATTCACCCACTCGCCAATTCACTCACTCGACCATTCACCCACTTACCAATTCACTCACTCAACCAGTCACCCACTTACCAATTCACTCACTCAGCCATTCACTCACTTACCATTTCACTCACTCAGCCATTCACTCACTCACCAATTCACTCACTCAACCATTCACTCACTCATCCATTCACTCAACCAATCACTCACTCAACCATGCATTCACCACTCACTCCCACTCACTCATTCACACACTCCCTCACTCACCACACTGCACTCACTCACCACACTGCACTCACTCACCAACTCATTGATTCACTCACCTCACACACATACACTCTCATTCATTGACACATACATTCACACACTCCCTCATTCCCTCACTCACATTCAACTCACTCATATTCACTCACCACTCATTCAGTAACCCACTCATTCAGTCACCCACTCATTCAGTCACCCACTCATTCAGTCACCCACTGATTCAGGCACTCACTCATTCAGTCACTCACTCATTCAGTCACCCACTCATTCAGTCACCCACTCATTCAGTCACCCACTTATTCAGTCACCCACTCATTCAGTCACCCACTCATTCAGTAGCCCACTCATTCAGTCACCCACTCATTCAGTCACTCACTCATTCAGTCACCCACTCATTCAGTCACTCACTCATTCAGTCACTCACTCATTCAGTCACCCACTCATTCAGTCACCCACTCATTCAGTCACCCACTCATTCAGTCACCCACTCATTCAGTCACCCACTCATTCAGTCACCCACTCATTCAGTCACCCACTCATTCAGTCACCCACTCATTCAGTCCACTCCACTCATTCAGTCACCACTCATTCAGTCACCATCATTCAGTCACCCACTTATTCAGTCACCCACTCATTCAGTCACCCACTCATTCAGTCACCCACTCCCACTCATTCAGTCTCACCCACTCATTCAGTCACCCACTCATTCAGTCACCCACTCATTCAGTCACCCACTCATTCAGTCACCCACTCATTCAGTCCTCACATCCACACTCATTCAGTCACCCACTCATTCAGTCACCCACTCATTCAGTCACCCACTTATTCAGTCACCCACTCATTCAGTCACCCACTCATTCAGTCACCCACTCATTCAGTCACCCACTTATTCAGTCACCCACTCATTCAGTCACCCACTCATTCAGTCACCCACTCATTCAGTCACCCACTCATTCAGTCACCCACTCATTCAGTCACTCACTCATTCAGTCACCCACTCATTCAGTCACCCACTCATTCAGTCACCCACTCATTCAGTCACCCACTCATTCAGTCACCCACTTATTCACGCGTATTACAAGATGTGAATACAGCCAACACCAGATTCACGATTAACAGGCTGCCAGTCAGAATATCGGTAAATGTGAGTCGGACTTGAAGCCACGCCTAGTAAGGTTCCAGGTGTTGATTGAGTTTCACACGTTGGAGATGACAACAGCTCGACCTTTAATTGGAGGAAGCTGGTCGGGTTTCAGGTAGCATGACTGGAGTCCTGATGACGCGAGAGGCCACCACATACTGACAACTGGATCGTCGGCAACTAGAGTCTTAATGTAACAACACATTGACGACTGGATCATCGGTAACTAGAGTCTTAATGTCACAACACACTGATGACTGGTAGTTGGTGACTAGAGTCTTAATGTCACAACACACTGATGACTGGATCGTCAGTGACTAGAGTCTTAATGTCACAACACATTGACGACTGGATCGTCGGTAACTAGAGTCTTAATGTCACAACACACTGACGACTGGATCGTCAGTAACTAGAGTCTTAATGTCACAACAAAGTGACGACTGGTAGTCAGCGACTAGAGTCTTAATGTCACAACACACTGATGACTGGTAGTCAGCGACTAGAGTCTTAATGTCATGACACACTAACGACTGGATCATCAGTGACTAGAGTCTTAATGTCACAACACACTGATGACTGGATTGTTGGTGACTAGAGTCGTAACGTCACAGCACACTGATGACTGGATTGTCATCGACTAGTCTTAACGTCACAACACACTGATGACTGGATTGTCAGTGACTAGTCGTAACGTCACAGCACACTGATGACTGGATTGTCAGTGACTAGTCTTAACGTCACAACACACTACATGAGGACTGGATCGTCGGCGACTCATAGGTTTTATTGATACACATCATAATTTCATTTGTATATTATCTTATATCTCGTGGCTAGAAGACGAGTGCTATGGCGCTGACATTGTACGCTGAATAAATTATATTTACACATACAGAAATAGATTGCAATTTAATTCAGGATACCAAGAATCACAAAGTAGAAAACAGTAAACACCGTTCGGATATGCCCATATAAGGTTTAGTAAAAAGAAGAAAAGATAAGGTCAATTGGTCACAATTAAAGGTTGAACAAATAAATGTTTAACAAATAAATGTAATAATAGAGAGAGAGAGAGACAGAAAGAGAGGGAGAGAAGAAAAGGAAAACTTCTCGAACTATTTCATGTCATGGAGATGACCTTTGTTGTGGCCAGCTTTGCTAATTCAGATTCAGTCACCTGGACTATAAAAATAGTGAACGAAGAACTCCAAGCATCTCATTCTGTTAAAAATCTTTTTAAAGAATTATATATTTTTTAATTATACCATTGAACTTTACGTCAGATTCAGTTTTACTTTGCCATCATTTTTCTGATTGTGAGCTTTTTACCTTCAGCGTAGGTCCCATTTAACATCTAATTGATTATAAACATTTCGATTCCATGTAGTCTATTGTCGTTATGGGTGATGAAAATGGGAAATATTCCGCCTAGAGCGGGACTCGAACCTACATCTCTTTGCATTCCGGGCCAGTGTGCTAACCATTACACCACCTAGGCTCCCTGATATCACCATACTACCCACGCCTACGTGGTTACTTGTCTGAGAGTTCAGGGCAGACTACTACAGGTGGTTGACTTAAAATACGTCAGAATAAATTCTGAACACTTCTAGCTGTGAATATGGCCTTTGCTGCTGACATGGCATAAAACAGCCACTAATCAATCAATCAATCAATCAAACAGAGTTGTCTGGTGAAGATGGGTAGTCATCATCATCATCATCATGCTGTCGGTCGCGATGCGACAAAGTCTGCTTTCATGACTTGACTGCTGCTCTCCATTTAGCTCTCTGCTGTGAGAGTTGCGTCCATGAGTCGGTCTTAATGTCTCTCAGCTTCAGGTTTCTCTTGATGGTATCCTTGAACCGTAGACGAGGCCTACTGTAAATAGATCTGATGAAATGCATCAAACACCGAATAACATATCAAGTAATAACTACATACAGTAAAACCTCTCTAGATCGACCGACCTTGGGACCGACTTTAATTAGTCCATTTAGGGAGGTGGTCGGTTTAGGGAGTTAGAATATGGTTACAATGGTATTTTTGGGACTCAAATAAAGCGATTGATATAGGGGAGTTGGCGATCTGTGGAGGTGGTCAGTTAGAGAAGTATTACTGTATTAAGTAATAACTAGATATTGCTTTTGATTAACGCATACCCAAATGCTTGTGTTGTTCATTTATACACCCTTGTCGAACTGTACATGACCACGCCCTACATTAATACTTTTTGCTACTTTACCAAATGAATAGAGAAGATAACTTCTGCTTACATTCTAAATACTATGGAAATACATAAATCCTGAGCTGCAACCTCCTTGTGACCAAAATGGTCACAAGGAGGTTGCAGCTCAGGATTTATTCAGTAAAACCTCTCTACCCGACCACCTCCAAAAACCGATCACTTCTGTATATCGATCGCTTTATTTGGGTCCCAACAATACCATTGTAACCATATTTTAACTCCCTAAACCGACCACCTCCCTAAATGGACCACTTAAAATCAGTCCCAAGGTCGGTCGATTTAGAGAGGTTTTACTGTATATACATATATATATATATATATATATATATATAGATATATATATATATATATATATATATAAATATATATATATATATATATATATATATATATATATATATATATGAGTGTGCGTGTGATAAGTACGCCATTATTTCATCAGGCCCCCCTCACACTATTATTATGGCTATGCAGTAGTTTGTATTGGTCTGCAATCATTTTTACCAGAAGAACACACAATAACCTTTCACTTCTTTTTGTAAAGACTGTCCTGTTAGTGTTAGGTGTTTATCTGAATCCAATACGCCGTCTGGCATCAAGCAGGATTTAAACGCCGACCACATCCGAGAGGTTTGTCTCGCCAAAGTGGGTGAGAATCTTCATTTCCTAGTGATCCGTTTACGCGTTAAGCTAAGATTCCATATATGTGGTATGTGGCATGCGAATGCGACAACAATTGGCAAAGCATGTAAATACACAGGAGTGCTTGTATCTGTCCAAATGCAATTACGAATGCGAATGCGAATGCGATTGTGGATAGTGGATCGCTACGAGGACCGATCGGTGCAACTGCAAATGCGAATGCTGCTGCCTTTGCCAAGGAAACAATAGGCACTTTGACTTTCCTTCACAATTTTGGAGCAAAAAACCCTGAAAATGCCATGGGTATCTATGCCACATACCGCATTCGCATGCCGCATGCCGCATGACACATACATGGAATCTAAAGCTAAGATTTCATATATGCGGTATGCGAATGCGAATGTGTTTGTTTGTTGTTGTTTTACGTCCTAGCAACATCTAAGGTCATATCAGGACGGGTACCGACTTGTGACAGTGCGCACTCATGGCGACTTTAATAGTGCTGTCCCACTGGGAAACCAGGCCGCCGGCACCATGACCTGGTATCCCACTCAGTCACATTATCCTGACACTGAGCACACCAGTCCTTGCCCTGTCCTAATATTGCCGAGCGCCTGGCTAGGAAGCAACAAGTATCAATTTTAAAGTCATTGGTTTGACTCGACTGGGACTCGAACCCACGACCCCACGATCTACCAGCACGGGAGACGGACGCTCTAACTCATTCGGCCATCCCGTCTGGTTCGAATGCGAATGTGAATGCTGCAAAAAATCAAAAAGCATGTAAAGGCATAATAGTGCTTCCATACCTCCGAATGCGATTGCAAATGCGAATGCGGCAAATGTAACCGACCCATGGACCGATCAGTGTGAATGCAAATGCGAATGTGAATGCGAATGCTGCTGTGTTTGCCATAGAAAACAACAGTAAGTTTGACTTTTCTTCACAAAATTGGAGCAAAAAAAAACCCAAAATGGCATGGGTATCTTCCCCCCCACCCTTTTTTTTTGTTTAACGACACCCCAGCACAAAAAGTAGACATCTGCTATTTGGGGTGGGCATGGGTATCTATGTTGCATACCGTATTCGCATGCCGCGTATATGGAATCTTAGCTTTAGCATTATGTGTATAAAGTAATAGAAGACAGGCTAACTGCTAGATAAAGGATTCACCCGGTACTCGCAGTACACGGGTGAACGACAACGTAGTCTAAATACAGGCGAAAATAGCTTTAGTATGGAACAGGGAGTAGAATGCCTGCCTCCAGTATCAAATGGATACTTATATAGGCACAGAGTTGGTGAAATGGGAGAGAATGCAAAAAGACAAGATGGCGGCTGCAGAACGCCATCGATTTCACTTTTAAATCTTATTAAACTAGATATTATATTATATTTTCCAACTCAAAGGTAGCGGGCTATCAATAAGACATATGTAAAGAATAATTGTTGCTTCTTAGATTGTGAAATTAGGCTCTCAATTCATTAACCCGCTTTTTCGACCGTTTTTATATAGGGCTGGTATTCACCCGTGTACTGCGAGTACCGGGTGAATACTTTATCTAGCTAACTGCCAACTGACATTCAACTGGTATGGTGACTACAGCATTCATGATCTCTTTGTTTGTTTGTTTGTTTGAGTTTTACGTCCTGACAACATCTAAGGTCATATCAGGACAGGTACCGATTTGTGACAGTGCGCACTCATGGTGACTTTATAGTGCTGCCCCACTGGAGACCAGTCCACCGGCAACATGACCCAATTCCCACCACTCAGTCACATTGTACTGATACTGAGCTAACAAGTCCTTGCCGTATCCTAATAATGCCATGCAGTCACATTGTACTGATACTGACCTAACAAGTCCTTGCCCTATCCTACTAATGCCGTGCAGTCACATTGTACTGATACTGAGGTAACAAGTCCTTGCCCTATCCTAATAATGCCATGCAGTCACATTCTACTGATACTGAGCTAACAAGTCCTTGCTCTATCCTAATAATGTTGTGCAGTCACATTGTACTGATACTGAGCTAACAAGTCCTTGCTCTATCCTAATAATGCCACACAGTCACATTGTACTGATACTGAGCTAACAAGTCCTTGCCCTATCCTAATGATGCCACGCAGTCACATTGTACTGATACTGACCTAACAAGTCCTTGCCGTATCCTAATAATGATGCACAGTCACATTGTACCGATACTGAGCTAACAAGTCCTTGCTCTATCCTAATAATGCCACACAGCAGCCTAGGTAGTGGCAAGTGGCAATTTTGTAAGTCATTGGTTTGACTCGAATGGGAATCAAACTGCCGACCTTCCGCATGGGAAGCCTGTGCTCTATCGATTCGGCCACTGCGTCCGGTTTCACGATCTCTGATTACAAGACTCGTGTTTTTGGTGTTATTGTTTTAAAACTATCAATGTTGACAGTCTGGAAAGAAAACACGCAGCTCACTCGGCTATCCCTCCCTGAAAAACCTATTAAATAGACACAAACTATTTTTTTTTAAAGTAAAGCAATTTTTAATTACAAATAAAAAAAAAAATAGAAATATAATAAACTGATGCCTCTAAAGACACGAAGTCTGTACAAAATAGCCCCTTGTTTTAAATTTCCTTTGAATAATTGTGTCATGGGGATGATGCAAATGGGAAATATTGCATGCGTGTCTGGCATGTACACTGCATCAGGTTTATGGATTAATGCAGTGTGCAACCACCACACCATAGACCTATTTCAATGTTTACTAACATCGTGTATGCGCACACAGCTTGGCTGCAGAATGAAGGCACACTGCCATTGAGTTTGAGGGTATGCACAGTGCAAAAGTTAAATTTATTCTAAATTAATAGAAATGCAGAAACCTAACCTTATAAATTTAATATAATCTGTCCGTTGAATATGTTTTCTATATATTTTCCAAGCGGTTTGTCTCTAGGTGGTGTGCTTTTAGAGATATTTCACTTTTTCTATATGAATATAATTCAAGATTGCTCACGGCCATTGACAATGCATTGAGTTTGCCGGTACGCACAGTGCAAAACGTCTATTTTATTCAAAATTAATAGAAATACAGAACCTTAACCTTATAAATTTAATATAATCTATTCATTGAATATGTTTTCTATATGTCTTCCAAGCAGTTTGTTTCTAAGTGGTGTGGTTTTAGAGATATGTCACCTTTTCTCTATGAAGATTGCTCACAGCCATTGATAATGCATTGAGTTTGCCGGTACGCGCAGTGCAAAACGTCTATTTTATTCAAAATAAATAGAAATGCAGAACCATAACCTTACAAATTTAGTATAATCTATTCGTTGAATTTGTTTTCTCTATGTGTTAAAAGCAGGTTGCTTCTAGGTGGTGTGGTTTTAGAGATATTCAACCTTTTCTCTATGAGGATTGCTCATAGTCATTGAGTTTGCAGTGTGACAGTGTGTCGTCCTGCATCCAAAAGGCACACGCAATGACCTAGATACCCATGATGACGTCACATGAAATAGGTCTATAGCCTGGCCTGGAACCTCATATGGGACCTGCTGGGTTCTACTAGCATCAGCATCTAAGAAGACTTGTATAGACGAAATCACCGTTCCGACTGAATGTATGAATTTAGACTAGGCATGGTGGCCGAATCGGTCAGAGCACTGGCCTCCCGTGCGGAAGGCCGGGGGTTTGAATCCCAGGAAGCCAAACTAATAACTTATCAAATTGATACTTGCCACTACCCAGCCTGGTGAATCGATAACGCGCAGGATTCCCATGGGGAAGGTCAGGAGTTCGAATCCCAGTCGAGTCAAACCAAACACTTGATACTTGTCTCTATCTAGCCTGGTGCTTAGCATTACTAGGATAGGACATAGATGATATAGCCTGGTTAGCTCAGTATCAGGATAATATGACTGGATGGGAAATTGAGTCATGGTGTCAATGGCCTGGTCTCCTCGTGGGGCAGCATTATAAAGTCGCCATGAGTGCACACTGCCACAAGTTGGTACATATCCTGATATGACCTTAGATGTTGCCAGGATGGCAAACCCCAACAAGCAAACAAACCTAGCCGGACGCTCGGCGTTAACGACTGGTTAGCTCAATGTCAGAATAATGTGACTGAATCAATGGGATACTTACCCTGACTCGGCCGGGGATGGAAACCACAATCTTTAGCATAGTAAGCTGACACCTTATCCCATCTGCTCTCTTCCATCTCATGCCATGGTGTTCTCTGTGGCGGAGTGGTTAGAGTGTCTGACTTTTTTCTAGGTCAGACCCCTAATCTGAAGGTCGGCGGTTCGATTCCCCATGCCCCCAGCTCTGCCAATTTGGATTTCCACCGCTGTGTATAACTTACAGCGTCATCAAAGGCCAGTTGCTCTCATACCATGTCTATGTGGTGTGGGAGGTGAAAAATCCCTCGGGTCGGTAAAAGTGTAGGCTCGGGCTTTCTATCGACCAGCAGTGGAGTGGGGAAGACCAGTCGTTTGTGACTGGGATTTCCCCTGCTTGGGACAACTAATGTACAAAAAAAAAAAAAAAGAAAGAGAGACAAATAAGTGTTCACACTTCCTGTCTACCATTCGCTATATCGCTATATCGAATCACTGGTAGTGTACGCTCGTCATGAAATCAATGTTCCGGTTTACACATCATTCACAAACAATGTTCTCCAAATAGAACATTCTGGTCCTCCTTGTTAAAAAAAAAAAAGACAACCAACTACATAGATGAGTCAACGATAAACTCAAACCGCCGACTGCCATTATCAGATATCACTCTGTCATAATTATACTTATGAAGTTGTACTCATTTGTCCTCGTGACCAGAGTTCTATAAATAGCGGCGTTGCTTCCTTTCAGATCTATTTTCGGCGCACGCCTCAGGCGACCGGACATCATTAGAACCTAAGTAGGTCACAGTTTGACCTCTGACACATATACTGTCGCCATCTTGCGCTGAGAATGAACTATGAGTCAGCGTGTGAGAAATTGTGCGTGCGCGTGCGCGAGCGTGTGTGTGTGTGGGTATGGGGGTATGGGTGTGGGTGAGGGTGTGTGGGTGTGGGTGTGGGTGTGGGTGTATATGGGGTTATGGGTGTGTGTGGGTGGGTGTGGGTGTATATGGGGGTATGGGTGTGGGTGTGGGTGGGTGTGTGTGGGTGATGGTGTGTGTGTGGGTGTGGGTATGGGTGTGGGTGTGTGTGGGTGACGGTGTGTGTGGGTGTGGGTGTGTGGGTGGGTGGGTGTGGGTGTGGGTGTATATGGGGGTATGGGTGTGGGTGGTTGTGTGGGTGTGGGTATGGGTGTGGGGGTGTGTGGGTGAGGGTGTGTGTGGGTGTGTGGGTGTGGGTGTGTGTGGGTGTGGGTGTGTGGGTGAGGGTGTGTGTGTGTGTGGATGTGGGTGTATGTGTATGTATGTGTGTGGGTGTTGATGTGGGTGTGTGTGGGTGTGGGTGTGGGTGTATGTGTGTGTGTGGGTGTGTGTAGATGTAGGTGTATATGTGGGTGTGGGTGTGGGTGTGGGTGTGTGTGTGGATGTGGGTGTGGGTGTGGGTGTGAGTTTGGCGGGGGAACTGCTACCCTTCCCCCAGACACTCCTCGTGGTCCGTATTCTATTAATAGCCACAGAGTGTGGAAATAACGAATGAGAAGCGTTGAGAGGAGGGGTGTGGGTGGGCGGGAACAGGGCAGGGGGTGGGAAGTGTGTGTGTGTGAGGGGGGGGGGGGGGTGAGGCTTCTACAGACTTTTCTCGGCAACCTCCGACCTCCGACCGCCGACCGCCGATCCCGTTCCCACTAACACCGCCCCCGTGGCAATGTAGGGTATGCACTGACGTCACGCTAAGCGGAAGTGCGGCCATTGTGGCGATAGTAACCACAATAATAACACACTGTCACACTGCAAACTCAATGGCTATGAGCAATCTTCATACAGAAAAAGTGAAATATCTATCAAACTAATCCACCTAGAAACCAATCGGTTGGTACACATATAGAAAACATGTTTACCAATAAGATTATATTAAATTTATACAGTTACGGTTCTGGATTTCTATAAATTTGAATAAAACTGACGTTTTGCACTGCGCGTATCGGCATACTCAATGCATTGTCAATGGCAGAGAGCAAGCTTCAGAGAGAAAAAGTTAAATATCTCTAAAATTACAACACCTAGAAACAAACTGATTGGAATACACATAGAAAACATGTTTACCAAATAGATTATATTAAATTGATACGGTTAGGGTTCTGGATTTCTTTTAATTTTGAATAAAACTGACGTTTTGCACTGCGCGTACCGGCAAACTCGATGCATTGGCAATGGTCGGGAGCAATCTTCATACAGAAAAAGTGAAATATCTCTAAAACCACACTGCCTAAAAACAAATCGCTTGGTACACATATAGAAAACATATTCAACGAATAGATTATATTAAATTTATAAGGTTAGGGTTCTGGATTTCTATTAATTTTGAATGAAATAGACATTTTGAACTGTGCAAACAGGCAAAATCTATGGGTTGTTTACTGTTTGATATCGCCACAATGGCCGCGCATCCGGTTGATGACATCACATGAATACCCTATATAGTGTACGAGAATGAACCGGCCCTCCTGGGGAAATGATATGTCAGTATTATCCCCCCCCCCCCCGCCACCTCAGAATAATACAGAGTTCCCCTTTGTGTACTGGTCCTAATTGTTCTCTATCACAACATTGTATTGACTTTTTTTTGTCTGTTTATTTAAAGTTGCATAGTCCGATGGTTTTGAGTTTCTGACATTTTTCTGAGATAAGTATATTAAATTGATCGTTATAATCTACCTTACTTCAGTTTAAAGTAATTTTAATTGAAATGGTTACCTTTTGAGATATTTGAAATTCAACTCACACCCACACCCACACCCACACCCACACCCACACCCCACCCACACCCATACCCACATCCACACCCACACACACACACACACACACACACCACCACACACACACACCCACACACACGTGGTGTTCTCTGTGGCAGAGTGGTTAGACTGTCTGACTTTTTTCTAGGTCAGACTCCTAATCTGAGGGTCGGCAGTTCGATTCCCCATGCCCCCAGCTCTGCCAATTTGGATTTCCACCGCGGTGTATAACTTACAGCGTCATCAAAGGCCGGTTGCTCTCATATCATGTCTATGTGGTGTGGGTCTTGGGTCGGTAAAACTGCAGGCTCGGGCTTTCTATCGACCAGCAGTGGAATGAGGAAGACCAGTCGTCTCTGACTGAAATTTCCCCTGCTTAAACAACTAATGGACCCCAAAAAAACATGTGAAAATAATGTTGGCAATCATAGGCCGCTGCAGTAACAGGTTCTATTAAATTGACTCAGCGTTCCCTTCTATGTGGCAACAAATACTTAATAAGTGCATCAGTATCTAAGTTAGATATGTAGAATCAAATCTAGATAATTGTTTTGATTTTGAAAATTTGATGCTTCATCAGACTATGCAAACCAGATGGGATGACCGTATGTGTTGAAGGCCCGATTCCGTTGTGGCGTGTCGTGTGATTCAAACCTGTGGCATGCAAATCTGGCCGAGTGAACCCAATGATTTAAACCAAAATTATACTTGGCGCTACCTAGCTTAGCACTCAGATATATACTAGGATAAGACCAGAACCATGAGCAATGGAATGAGGGAGATAAATTGTCTGCAATTGAAATATCCTCAGTTTGATCAACAAATGTAATAACAAATAACATTTTAAAACTCTGCATAAATAGTGTTAAGCTAGCATTCCTTACACATGGCATGCGGCATGCGGTATGCGAATGCGAATGCGACAAAAAATCGAAACGCCTTGAAGTCAATGGACTACATTCCTTACATGCGGTATGCGAATGTGAATGCGAATGCGTCAACTCGATCGGTCCTTGTAGCGATTGGTGCGGCATGCGCTATGCGGCATGCAGTGTGTGAATAGAAATGTCAGTCACACTTGTCCATTAGTTTTAGACGAGGAGAGGTGACTGAGCATTACGGAACGGTCACACATAAGGGTGCAGAGGGGAAACATATGGTAGTGGTGGTGGTGGGGTTCAGTCAGTCGCACTTGTCCATTAGTTTTAGACGAGGAGGGGCGACAGAGAATTATGGAACAGTCACACACAAGGGTGCAGAGGGGAAACATATGGTAGTGGGTGGTGGTGGGGTTCGGGTTGGTAAAAATGTTACCATAGCCACAAAAATATGAATATACAGTGCAGTATTGAGTATACTTGTTTATTTTTATTTGTGAAATATAGCCAGTCGTGTGCCGCATGCCGCATGCCGTGAGTAAGGAATCATGTCATTCGCATACCGCATGCCACATGCCGCATGCCACATACCGCATACCGCGTGTAAGGAATGCGCCCTTTAGAGTTGGAAAGGATGACGTTGTCATCCTCATGTTGGTTGGGTGTTGGAGTTTTACGCCCTGGTAACATCTAATTTCCTATCAGGATGGGTACCGACTTGTGACAGTGCGCACTGATGGCGGCTTTATAGTGCTGCCCCACTGGGAGATCAGGTTGCCAGCATCATGGCTTGATATCCCACTCAGTCACATTATCTTGACACTGACCCAACCAGTCCTTGCCCTATCGTAATAATGCCGAACGCCTGGTTAGGAAGCGACAAGTATAAATTTTTAAGTCATTGGTTTCATTCGACCAGGGTTCGAACCTTTATCCTCATGTAAACATGGGGTAAAGTCTACATCACATATTATGAACCAAAGGCAGTGGGGCAGTGTGAGAGCTTGTGTGTTATGTCCCAGCCAGCATTCCCAGCTGGGCCCTGGGTGGGCCCCACATGGGCAGCCCAACTAACTTTGGCCACAGGCTCCAAGTGGGCCCCACCTGGGCTAGCCCAGCTGGGCCTACCTCAGTTATTGAATATGTTCACTATATCTTAGACAAAATATGATTTTTTTTTTCTAAAGCAGGGAATCTAGCCCATGTTGGGCCCATCTCACACCCACTTCAGAGCCCACCTGGAGCCCCTGCCCAGCTGTGCCCAGCTCGCCCATTGACAACCCATGTAGGGCCCACCAGGGCATGTTGGCTGGGGTATTGCTTTGCAGGAATTCATACTAGTACTAGTCATAGGAGGCAATATTATCCCGAGAAAAAGGCCTTCACCAGTTTGATTCCAGTATAATGTTGTCAGAGGCTAGGCTATTCATTATCGCACTGGCTATAGAGGGAGTGCACTTGACGTCAGTACTTAGCAATCGGCGGTCAGTGGGCTACCATCTTGGATTACAAACACCATCCCTAGCCATGTACTGAATGCATGCAGATACAGTAAAACAGAGTTTTCTTGTGTTCTGGCAGGTTCTGGGCAGTTTACATCCAATGTGTTTACTTACAGCACTTTAGCAACAACTTCTGAGACCAAACTGCTCAAAACAGTGACAAATAAACCAACAAATCAGTAAATAAGCACAGTGTAGGCAGTTGCAAGCCTTCTGTATGTCATCCAATATAGCCACCGAAAGTTGTCTTGTGATGTCATTACACCCCCTCTATTCGCAGAGCTGCTGCTCTACAAATTATAGCCACCAATACTGTAATTCGCAGAGCTGCAATCAACCAATCAGCTAGATAAAAGATTCACCCGGTACTTGTAGTACACGGGTGAAGGACAACGTAGTGTAAATACGGGCGAAAATAGGTTTAGTATGGAACATGAAGTAGAAACTGTGGCTCCAGTATCAAATGGCTACCCATATAGGCACAGAGTTTGTGAAATGGGAGAGAATGCAAAAAGACAAGATGGCGGCCACAGAATGCCATCGATTTCACTTTTAAATCTTATTAAACTAGATATTATATTATATTTTTCAACTCAAAGGTAGCGGGCTATCAATAATACATATGTAAAGAATAATTGTTGCTTCTTAGATTGTGAAATTAGGCTCTCAATTCGTTAACCCGCTTTTTCGACCGTTTTTATATAGGGTTGGTATTCACCCGTGTACTGCGACTGCGAGTACCGGGTGAATCCTTTATCTACCAATCAGCATGCATCATTTGACAGTGCATGTGCATCATTTTACTTTGCATGCACATGTGCAGAATTATTTTGCCTTTTGTTTTTGTTGGAATGCTTTGCAGAGCTACTTTGCTCTTCGAATTAATGGGAAAATGGTTATTATTTGCGGTGTCAGTGACTGCTGTCCATTCACCATTTTCAACTTTAGCACTCTATTATTACTAAGTCACACTCATAAATAACAAAATTTGATCATAGCAGTTTAATAGTAACGCTCATAAATAACAGAATTGTATGTGTAGCTCTGCAAATAAGAGCCACTCTTCTGCTAATTCGCAGAGCAAAGCAGCTCTGCAAATAGCCTCGTCCATTCATTATACTTCTACATCGGATTGCACACGGTGTGGCGGTTTCAGCGTGTTCCCGTGCTCAGACGTGTACCTCGCTTCTGCGCATGCGTCAGAATCTAAAAACCATGGCCGTAATCGATTAACACTACCCGGGCGACTCGGGTCATCCCAGTCGTCAGAATTTCAAATAGAACACGGCGAGTGGAGTCGACAAATACACGTGCCGTGTGCAAAAAAAGAATAACTTAGATTAATTAAATGGAAATATAGGTAAACTAGGCCATCATAAAATACTTTAAATCCTATTTTGCTGTAGTTTTATCGGTTATTTTAAAAAAAAGAAAAAATTGTTCACCCGAGCGCAGAGAAGCGTATTCGATTATTCGACCCGAGTTTGTAGGATGTGCGCATGCGCCAATAAGTGACTCGGGAGACCCGAGTTGATGCGAAATCCGCGCATGCGCAGAAGCAACGGGACACGTCTGAGCACGGGAACACGCTGAAACCGCCACAACGGGCAAGAACACTCACACACCCGCGCGCATACCTACACTCGTGCACGCACCCACACACATGCGCGCGCACACGCACATACACACATGCGCGCGTTCACACTCTCGCGTAGCTATTTATAGCTCCAGGCATGTGTCAGCTGAGAGGTCAGGAATTTTAAATCAGCTCCGTCATGACGCGGTCGTGTTATGTGCCCGTGCGCGTGTTCGTGTGTGGCTGTGTATAGCCGTGTTTACACGGGGAATTGTGAAACGATCTAGACAAAGCGATTTATATGAAGCGTTTTAGATGCGTGTTTACACGGCAGAGTTTGAAAGTGTGTCGGCGCCAGGAACCAGCAGGCGCCTGTAGCTGGCGAGCACTGCTATTTGTTTAGTTTCCATACTTCGATTCACAATATGAATAACGACACCAATGTAGCGGCTACATTAATATCGCTTGGAATTTAGGGTTAATTAAATAAAATTTCATTATTTGAGTATGTAATTCTGTTAAATATGATCGCATTCAATAGATTTCGGCCTAATCGGTCCCTCACACTGCTGGGCACCAGCGATTAGTTACTGCTCTCCCTGTAGCTGGCAAGCACTACTATTTTACACTACCGCCACCCGGGAACCAGCTGAATCGCTTCAAATAAACCACCTCGCGAGGTGGTCTAGATGAACCGTTTCATATGAATCGATTCAGCCCTAAAACGCCTCAGAGTCGCGTTTACACGCCAAATGTGAGTCGATCTAGGCAAGGCGTTTCATAGGAAGCGTTTTAAATCGCCCGTGTAAACAGGGCTTTAGTGGCAGAGGCGAGAATGAATGGGGAGAATGGTGGGAAGATTGTTTTGTTTGTTGTTGTTTTACGTCCTAGCAACATCTAAGGTCATATCAGGACGGTGGCGAGAAGAGGCAGTGGAGGAGTGGCAGAGGCGCGACTGAAAGAGGAATGGTACGGAGGATAAGGGAACTGTTATTTTTGCTGTTTTATTTCCTAGCAACATCTAAGGTGATATCAGGATGGGTACTGACTTGTGATAGTGCACACTCATGGCGACTTTATAGCGGTACCCCACTGGGTGACCAGGCTGCCAGCACCATGACCCGATATCCCACACAGTCACATTATCCTGATACTGTGCTAACCAGACCCTTGTCCTATGCTATTAATATTGAGCACCAGGCTATGGTGCAACACATATCAATTCTATAACTAAGTCAGTGGTTTGACTCAGCTGGGATTCGAACTCCTGACCATCAGCACGGGAAGCCTGCACTCTACCGATTGGGCCACCGTGCCTGGTTAGGGGAAAGGGGAGGGGAGAGGAGAGGGGAGGGAGGAGAGAGGAGGGAGGGGAGAGCAGAGAGGGGAGAAGAGAAAGGAGGGAGAGGAGGGATGGAAGAGCAGAGAGTGGAGAGGAGAGGGGAGAGCAGTGAGGGGAGAGAAGAGGGGAGAGAAGAGAGGAGAGTGGAGAGAAGAGAGAGGAGAGGAGAGAGGGGAGGGGCTATGGGGAGAGGGAAGAGGGGAATGGAGCAGAGGGCAAGAACGGGGAAAAGAAGATTGGATGAAGTGGGAAAGAAAATGAGAAATGGAGGAAAATGGATAGAGGAACAATGGAATGATGGGTGTGGGGAACAGGAAGTTATGGCCCTGTCACACTACGACGTATAGTGTCAGTATGTGCTCAACATTAGAAAACTTCCCGGTATGTCGGCATTCATCAAAACTTTTTGGCAGCGGTGTGGCTAAAATTGGGCATATACACGATGTACACACAATGTACATAACATATGCAGAATGTATGTGTGATGTTATATACGTTACTCCATCGCCCGAAGTATGGCGTATACGTTAAATACATCAAGACACATAGGAAATATGGCAGGCATACGTTAAAAGTACGTCAGGAGTTTGTTGCACATACGTTGGCTAACGTACAACAATGTACCTCAATGTATGTCTAGCGTACACCTAGCATATGTCAATGTATGTCTAACATACACATAGCACATGCCTAACACATAAGACACACATTGCCACACGTTGACAATTTTGAATATGTTCAAACAAAATTCCCGTCCTGATATGACCTTAGATGTTGCTAGGACGTAAAACAACAAACAAACAAACAAACATCAAACAAAAATCGGAGCCTCGACGTGCGTCACCGTAAGACGACGTATTCCAACATACCCGGAATGTATAGAGTGTATGACTAACATATACGTAACATACGTCGGCGTACACCGACGTGTTGGCGCAAAATCACATACGTTGGCGGACATTGAGGTTATCTGTCGTAGTGTGACAAGGCCATAATAGAAGGTTGCCAGACGACGCGGACTGATGTTGGTTAAAGGGAAGCAGAATGGAAGCGGAAAAGGATGGGAACGAGATAAGTGGATGGGATGAGGGGGTGGGGAGGGAGGAGAAGAGAGGGAAGGGGAAGAGAGGGAAGAGAGGGAAGTGGAAGAGAGGCAAGGGGAGAATAGAAAGATTAGATGTGAGAAGAGGAGAGCGGAGAAGAGATCAAAAGAGAAGCGGAAAGGTGAGGAATGGTGAAGGGATGGAAGGGGTATAGATGGGGAGAAGGGAAGAGATCGGAGAAGGGAAGGAGGGGAGAAGAAAGTGTCGTGGGGGTGATGAAAATGGGAAATATTGTGCCTAGAGCGGGACTCGAACCCACATCTCTTTGCATTCCGGGCCAGTGTGCTAACCATTACACCACCTAGGCTCCCTGATATCAACACACTCCCCACGCCTACCTGTCTATGTGGTTACTTGCCTGAGAGGTCAGTGCAGGCCACTACACTCGTCCCCCTGGAATTGTAAGTCTTGTAATGCTTACAATTACATACATACAGGCAATGCACTAACACATACATACACAGGGTAGGTTCAACAACCATACAGCGCAAAGCTTGTACAGGATCCTGATCATGGCAACCAGTGTCGTGGGGGTGATGAAAATGGGAAATATTGTGCCTAGAGCGGGACTCGAACCCACATCTCTTTGCATTCTGGGCCAGTGTGCTAACCATTACACCACCTAGGCTCCCTGATATCAACACACTCCCCACGCCTACCTGTCTATGTGGTTACTTGCCTGAGAGGTCAGTGCAGGCCACTACAAAAGGAAAGGAGGGAAGGAGAGGTAAGGATGGAAGGAGAAGGGAATGGGGGAAGAGAATAGAAGGGAACAGAAGGGAGTGGAGGGAAGAGGAGAAAAGATGCGAATGGGGTAGGGAGAAGAGAGGGAATAGAGGGGGAGGGGAGAGAATAAGAGAGGGGATGCTGGGTAAACCATAAAGGAATACACGTTGACATACACGGGACTAGTTTCCATGGCAACGAATGTCCGTTGCTATTGGTGACCCAGTGTCGAGTACACGACAGACTCGTGTTACTACTATCGCCCGAATATGCTAACGTGACGATAAAGTGTCATCATACCTCTCATACCGTTTCCTCCCACACATACACAAACACACACACACACAAACACACAGACACGCACACACACGCACACACACACGCACACACAGACACGCATATGCATGCGCTTACATCCAGTATAGGATCTGAAGAACTCATCTGCGGATATATCAGGACGTGACCTTTAGTTCAAAGTCTGTCCACCGCCGATGGCGCTGTTTCATGTACGAGGGTGTGTGTGTGGGGGGGTAGTGGGCGGGGTTGGGTGAGGGGTCACTGCTCGAGTGTCTGCTGGTGCCCCCTGCATGTGCAAGGTTGTTTGTGTGTGTTTTTGTTGGTATATTAATTGATTTAAACAAAAGGGGTAGGGGGTGGGGGGATATCAATCATGGAAAATTGGTCTTCCTCATTCCACTGCTCCATACCATATCCTAATAATGCCGAACGCCAGGCTGGGTAATGACAAGTATAACATTTTAGGCCATTGTTTTGATTTGCGTGTCATTTGGCCAAGGTTTGAAGTCTTTGCGGATTCAAATCCCGCAACCTACCAAAGCTCTCAACTCATTCGGCCATCCCGGCTGGCATTTTTGTTTGTTTTTGATTATTTTGTTTGAAATTGAGTAGCCCCCATATTATACTTCCCCCTTTCCATCTCCCCCTCCCGCCACCCCAGCACACACACACACACACAACCTCCCCCCCCACACAACACCCACCCACAACCCCACCCCACCCCTCCACCCACACACAAACAACTCCACCCCAGTCAAAACATTGGTTCCTCTCTCCACCACAATCACCCATCTCCCCCACAACGATGATCGCCCCTCCCACTCTGTCCCCCAACCCCCCCTCCCCACTCCCCCCTCCCCCCTACCCCAAACACGCCGACACGTGCAAGCGCATGCGCAGAACTCACCCCCCCTTCTATGATGCGCGCGCACGCTGAGGTCAGGCACACTGAAACCAGGTCAGCTAGACCCAGTCTCGGCGAGGTGGGGGCTTACGCATGGGTATCTAGGGTGCTCAGTCACTCAGAGGGAAGTTTTCAAGTGAGGAGGATCTGTTATTTAGGATCCCGTTACCTGCTGAAAAAGGAGGTCGAGGAAGACACTCGACGACAATAACAAAAACACGACAAAAACACAACACCGAAGCTGTTGCAACCCAGCGGCAGGTGTAACGGTTACTGTCTGCAAGTATGGATTGAGGGAACGGTAAGCTTTTAAAGCTATATTAAAATTATTTTATCTGTGTAAATGATATTTACTAATATTGCAAGCACTGACAGTGACAGTTGGATTCCCCATTATAATTATTATCTTATTTACTGTTCATCATGCATAGGCCTACTGTTGCGCAGTGTTTGTCACGTGCAATGTGTTTTTGTGTCAGTTCAGCGTTGACTGATTCTAATTTCTGACCTCATTGACGCGGACTCGAAAACGAGGCTAGTACGGGCGGGAGTTTGTTTACAATTAGAGCAGGACAATATTAAAGCTGCATAGTCCGATGAAATATAAAATGTTCAAAACCAAACCAAGTATCTAGATTTGATTTTACATATCTAACTTAGATACTGATACACTTATTAAGCATTTGTTTCTGTGTAGAAGGCAATACTGAGTCAATTTAACAGAATCTGGGCCGTGTTCAGGGTTCATCTCGGAGGCGCCGCGGAGACGTCTCAGCGATGCTTTTTGGCTTATTTGCATTCAGGGTCCGTCTCGGCGACGCCTCCCTTTTCATAGTAGAGACAAAAAGCGTCTCGAAAATGGCCGCCGTAGCCAGTCGTTTCAGCCAATCACAGCGCAGCTTGTCCATTGCAAATGGCCGCCGCCTATGGGGGTGGCCATTTTCGAGGCAACCAACTGCTGTTGTCGTTCAGACTAGCCTGATGTCACGGGCGCCTCCGAGACGGAGCCTGAACACGGCCCTGTTACTGCAGAAGTCACGTGGTGTCAGAGTTTTGGCAAGCAACAAGTAGTGACAAGTATCATTTTTATTTAAGTTTTCTGAGTTATTGCCATATTGGTAATGTACGCAGTGTTCTGCATTAATCATTTAATGCAGGCGGTGTTCTGGGCCTGTATGCAGGAGTCGGTGGTAGCGGGTTTTGGTGTTACAGCCTATTACCTCTGCGTCTGTACCCATATATTACGCTTAAATATATTCAATGCGACCATATTTAACAGAATTACATACGCAATAAGTGAAATTTTATCAATTTAACCCTAAATTCGAAGCGTTATTAAGGCTACCGGCGCATTGGCGGCGATATTAATAGTTATATTTTCGAATCGACGAACGTAAAGTAAACAAATCGCTGCATCGACGTCACTTTCCATACTGGCGGTGACGCCGGCGGTTGCTTGCATTCGTCGATTCGACAATATTAATATCGCCGTCTTTGCGGCAGCAGCGTTAACCTCGCTTCAATTTTAGGATTAATTTAATAAAATTTCACTTATTGCATATGTAATTCTATTAAATATGACAGCATTGAATAGATTTGGGCCTAATGAACTCGCTATACCACCTATCTATCAGGGGTAGGGTAACACCGGGTAAGCTTTGGTGTTAGGCCTATCACCGCTTCGTGCATACCATTTTTCGCCCCTACCCGGGAAATTCAAACCTAACACCGTTTTGGCTCGCTACCACCGAATACCACAGGCTCCTGCATACGGGCCCTGTTGTGTGGATGCATTAATAATGCAGATGGTGTCCTGCTGTGGGATTGCTATAATGCAGGTGGTGTCCTGCTATGGGATTGCTATAATGCAGGTGGTGTCCTGCTGTGGGGATGTCTTAATTCAGGTGGTATTCTGTTGTGGAGATGCATTAATGCAGGTGGCGTCCTGTTGTGGGATTGCTATAATGCAGGTGGTGTCCTGCTGTGGGGATATATTAATGCAGGCGGTGACCTGCTGTGGGGATGTACTAATGCAGGTGGCATCCTGCTGTGGGGATGCCTTAATGCAGGTTGTGTCCTGCTGTGCTGATTGCATTAATGCAGGTGGTGTCTTGCTGTGCTGATGCATTAATGCAGGTGGTGTCCTGCTGTGGGGATGCATTAAAACAGGTGGTGTCCTGTTATGAGAATGTATTAATGCAGGTCGTGTCCTGTTGTGGGAGTGCTATAATGCCGGTGTTTTCCTGCTGTGGGGAACCCTTGATGCAGGTGGTGTCCTGTTGTGGGATTGCTATAATGCAGATGGTGTCCTGCTGTGGGGATGTATTAATGCAGGTGGCGTCCTGCTGTGGTGATGCATTAATTCAGGTTGTGTCCTGTTATGAGAATGTATTAATGCAGGTGGCGACCTGTGGTGGGGATGTATTAATGGAGGTGGTGTCCCCCTGTGGTGATGCATTAATACAGACTGTGTCCTGTTATGAGAATGTATTAATGCAGGTGTCATTCTGCTGTGGTGATACATTAATACAGGATGTGTCCTGTTATGAGAATTTATTAATGCAGGTGGTGTCCCGCTATGGTGATACAATAATACAGACTGTGTCCTGTTATGAGAATGTATTAATGCAGGTGGCATTCTGCTGTGGTGATGCATTAATACAGACTGTGTCCTGTTATGAGAATGTATTAATGCAGGTGGCGTCCCACTGTGGTGATGCATTAATACAGGCTGTGTCCTGTTATGAGAATGTATTAATGCAGGTGGCGTCCCGCTGTGGCGATACATTAATACAGGCTGTGTCCTGTTATGAGAATGTATTAATGTAGGTGGCGTCCCACTGTGGTGATGCATTAATACAGGTTGTGTCCTGTTATGAGAATGTATTAATGCATGTGGCGTCCTGCTGTACATTAATACAGGCTGTGTCCTGTTATGAGAATGTATTAATGCAGGTGGCGTCCCACTGTGGTGATGCATTAATACAGGCTGTGTCCTGTTATGAGAATGTATTAATGCAGGTGGCGTCCCACTGTGGCGATACATTAATACAGGCTGTGTCCTGTTATGAGCATGTATTAATGCAGGTGGCGTCCCACTGTGGTGATGCATTAATACAGGTTGTGACATGTTATGAGAATGTACTAATGCAGGTGGCGTCCCGCTGTGGCGATACATTAATACAGGCTGTGTCCTGTTATGAGAATGTATTAATGTAGGTGGCATCCCGCTGTGGTGATGCATTAATACAGGTTGTGTCCTGTTATGAGAATGTATTAATGCATGTGGCGTCCTGCTGTACATTAATACAGGCTGTGTCCTGTTAGGAGAATGTATTAATGCAGGTGGCATCCTGCTGTGGTGATGCATTAATACAGGCTGTGTCCTGTTATGAGAAACTATTAATGCAGGTGGCGTGTGGCATTGCTATACTGCACCTCTTATTGAGCTAATGCATGCAGTGTAGGCTATAGTGAGCGGCGTTCTTGCACACACCTGCTTGTGAATGTGTGCATTGTGCACTGACTATGTCACGTGACCTCTGACCTCACATGGCATTCCGCCTGTGCCACACACAACATCCACAACAAGAATGCGCCTTTATTGTGTCACAGGAAGGGAAGGCTATTTTTGGGTGTTCATTGGTGGCCTTTAAATCACATAAGTTTTAATTAAAGGTTGGTTGGTTGTTGGAGTTTTTGCCCTGGCAACATCTAACTCTCTTTAGTATGCATAGGAATCAGTGCCTACAGCCCATCGAACCAGGGTCCCATGGAAATTTGGATGCAAGGAGGTCGCAGCTGCTGCACTTGAAACCTCCTTGCGACCAGTTTGGTTGGCGCCATTAAGCAGTAGTTGGTGACCTGGCACTGCCAGGTCACCGACCCCTTGGTTGGCGAGCTGACGCTGCCAACATATGCAATGCAGCGCTCACTGTGTGGTTGGTGCCGCCCACGTTTTTGAATCAATGTATCACGTGGGACGCTGGGTGGTTGGCGACCGTTTGGGTGTAAGGAGGTTGGCGACGAATGCAAGCTCTCGTGTGGCTGGAGTAATAGGGCCTCTCTTCATCTAAATCCGGCAACTGCCTGTTAGCACGTGCAAACAATTTTGGGCTTGTAATTTTTAGATTTCTGCCCACTCCCCCAGTGCAACAGAATCTCTGTTCAGGCAAATACAATCTCACCTTACACGACAACAATCTTAAAGCTGCATAGTCTGTTAAAAGCATAAAATTGTTCAAAACCAAAGCAATTATATAGATTTAATTCTATATATCTAACTTAGATACTGATGCAATTATTAAAGCTGCATACTCCGATGAAAACATCAAATTCTCAAAACCAAAGCAAGTACATAAATTTGATCCTACATATCTAACTTAGATACTGATGCACTTATTAAGCATTAAATTTGTTGCCACATAGAAGGGAATGATGAGTCAATTTAATATAATATGTTAGTGTTTCTGCTGAAGCCTATGGTGTCAGAGTTTTGGCAAGTTTGCCCAAATTAATTTTGCATGTCTGCACTTCAAATTTCTTCTTCTAAGTTATTCATTTTAAAGTAAAGTTGCTTCAAACTAAAGTAAGCTAGATTATAATTTATACGGATCAACTTAATATATTTATCTCAGAAAAATACCTATCACAGTATTAGTCGCATTGACCGAATCGGTAGAGTGCAGGCCTCCCATGTGGAAGGTCAGCAGTTCAATTCCCAGTTGAATCAAACCAATGACTTACAAAATTGATCCTGGTCGCTTCCTAGCTTGGCGCTAGTCATTATTAGGATAGGGCAATCAATGACTGGTTTGCTCACTGTAAGGATATTGTGACTGAGTGGGATATCAGGTCATGGTGCTGGTGACCTGGTCTCCCAGTGGGGCAGCACTATAAAGTCGCCATGAGTATGCACTGTCACAAGTCAGTACCTATCTTATTATGACTGTAGGTGTTGCCAGGACGTTAAACTCCAACAACCAACCAGAAAATGACCGAAACTCAAAACCATCGGACTATTCAGCTTTAAAACAGCACTGACACCAATCATCTCCTGAACGGCCTAATGAGTAATTCTAACTGTGAGTGTGAGTAATAGACTACATCGCTATTCCAGCCGCGTGGTGCATTGTGGGATGCGTGGAAGAAGTGGCGTTCTCTGTGGCCGAGTGGTTAGAGTGTCTGACTTTTTTCTAGGTCAGACTCCTAATCTGAGGGTCGGCAGTTTGATTCCCCGTGCCCCCAGCTCTGCCAATTTGGATTTCCACCAGTGTATATAACTTACAGTGTCATCAAAGGCCGGTTGCTCTCATACCATGTCTATGTGGTGTGGGAGGTTAAAAATCCCTTGGGTCGGTAAAAGTGTAGGCTCGGGCTTTCTATCGACCAGCAGTGGAGTGGGGAAGACCAGTCGTCTGTGACTGGGATTTCCCCTGCTTGGGACAACTAATGTACCAAAAAAAAAAAAAAGAGAGACAAATAAGTGTTCACACTTCCTGTTTACCATTAGATATATCGCTATAAGAAAAACAAACCCCCGCGAAGCACATGGCTAATGCTAATACACTGGGTGCAGTTATGAAATGTGCTAGTTTCAGCTCATGTGAGCTCTTCTTTGAAACATAAAATACCAACTAAAAATATATATATGAGACTGTCTCAAAAGGTGCTGAGCAATATGGGACAATACTTTGTCCATTGTAATGATCAACATAGTATCTGCTTATGCATTTGCTCAGGATAAACTGATTTGTTTTTTACACAGTTTTTCATAATCCCAATAGAATATGTGTTAATTTGAAGCAAATGTCCTTGTGTTTTCAGTGTAACCGTTTCTGTGCTGTTTTGTGACAATCATTACAATGGACAAAATAAAAAGAGTTATCACCTTTTGAGACAGGCTCATATAATAAATTAAGATATTAATCTTTTATCCAGCATTGCATTTACATCAATATAATCAGCACATCATATGCCATGTGCATTTAGACTTAGACAAATCTGGGCACTCAGAGTAGTGCTAGAGCCATAGCCAGAGGAAGTTTTACTTATTTTATTCATGTTTTTATTTATATCCTATGCTTAATGACATGTGTAGAACTATACAATGAGTAGGGTTAATCAGATATTGGTTATATATTTCTTTGAAACAAGTGTATGTTGACACATTTGGCATTTTAATATTTAGAACAAGACTTATGGTGATGTGGATAGCAGCCTTAAAGTGACTGATTGTTTTGTGTGGAATTGTATATTTCTTAGCTCAAAATGTTTAACTATGGCTAGTTTTGTCTTAGATATATTCATCAGATCATTATATTGCATGTGTGCATACATGTTTATGTCAAATTCTTATGTATTTCTATTAATTTTGAATAAAATCGAATTTTTTCCCTATTCGTATTGGCTAACTCAATGGCTGTACACATTTGCTTTGCTGCCAACGCCATTTTTGGCGCATGCGCAGTCAGAATGGTGATCTCATCTATTGAGTAATGTAGTCATGCGCGTCAGCTTCTGTCTGCCTGGTGATGGTGACTGGACCACAGTCTTAAAAGGTCAGATCTTTTTTCTTCCTCCCTCTCTTTGCCATCTTCTCTTGGTTTTACGTGCTACCAACATCTAAGCTCATATCAAGACAGGTACCGACTTGTGACAGTGCGCACTCATGGTGACTTTATAGTGCTGTCCCACTGGGAAATCAGGCTGCCAGCACCATGACCTGATATCCCACTCAGTCACATTATCCTGACACTGAGCCAACGAGTCCTTGTCCTCTCCTATTAATGACGAGCGCCTGGCTAGGAAGGGACAAGTATACATTTTTAAGTCATTGGTTTGACTCGACCAGGATTCGAACCCACAAACCCATGGATTCGGATCCCCGGATCTCCCAAAACAGGAGACGGACGCTCAACTCATTCGGCCATCCCGTCTGGTATTTTGCTTGTTGTAGGCCTACCTCCTGGTATATTTTTAGCAGATTCACGTAACACATTTTCATTTTCTTTCCGACTTGTTGAGTGACAGCTAGAGCTTACTCGACAGAAGGTCCGGGAGATGCTAAATACACTCGTGTGAATTAGGCCTAGTGTCTGAAGTTGCCGGTCAAATATTGAGAACCGCTATTTTTGGGGTCAAAATTATACACCCACCCACCGCCTTGTAATACTCCATAGCGATAGAATCACAGACCATACACTGCTCGAAATATTAAGGCCCTGTCACACTTCACCGGATTGGGGGAAATGGACAGAAAACGAACAATGTCCGGTTTGTGACCGTACAAGTTTTGAACATGCACAAAACTAGGAATGGATGCTGCCGGATTGACGTCTATGGTTCTTGTCTGGTTTGATTTTGTTTCGTCTGGGCTATCCGTTCATGTCTGTTCGTAGACCCGATGTCGCAACACTTTGACACATTTTAATACATTTTGATACTTATCACCACAGGACTAGACAATTCTGTCCGTTGCTCAATCCGGCATAGTGTGACAGGCACTTTACCTAGCGCTTGGAGGTACCCGTCAAACATAAAAGGTTATGGAAGCACACAGATAGCAGACCAGACGGGATGGCCAAATGAGTTAGAGCGTCCGTCTCCCGTGCTGGTAGATCGTGGGGTCATGGGTTCGAGTCCCGGTCGAGTCAAACCAATGACTTTAAAATTGATACTTGTCGCTTCCTAGCCAGGCGCTCGGCATTATTAGGATAGGGCAAGGACTGGTGTGCTCAGTGTCAGGATAATGTGACTGAGTGGGATACCAGGTCATGGTGCCGGCGGCCTGGTTTCCCAGTGGGACAGCACTATAAAGTTGCCATGAGTGCGCACTGTCACAAGTCGGTACCCGTCCTGATATGACCTTAGATGTTGCTAGGACGTAAAACAACAACAAACAAACACACATATAGCAGTGTTCGAAATAAGAACTAGTCTGGGACAAGTGAAAATTCAGACGGACAAGTGAAAATCACACGAGACTTGTCCGGTAGACAAGTGAACAATTTTCCTCATCTCTATCAGTGTGTAGTGGTCTGCACTTACCTCTCAGGCAAAGAGCCGCATAGACAGGTAGGTGTGGGTAGTGTGTTGATATCAGGGAGCCTAGGTGGTGTAATGGTTAGCACACTGGCCTGGAATGCAAAGAGATGTGGGTTCGAGTCCCGCTCTAGGTGCAATATTTCCCATTTTCATCACCCCCATGACACTGGTGCCGTGACCAGGATCCTGTACAAGCTACGCACTGTATAGTTGTTGAACCTACCCTGTGTATGTAAGTGCGTTGCATTGCCTGTGTGTATGTAATTGTAAGCATTAAAAGACTTACAATTCCAGGGGGACGAGTGTAGTGGTCTGCACTGACCTCTCAGGCAAGGAGCCGCATAGACAGGTAGGCATGGGTAGTGTGTTGATATCAAGGAGCCTAGGTGGTGTAATGGTTAGCACACTGGCCCGGAATACAAAGAGTCCCGCTCTAGGTGCAATATTTCCCATTTTCATCACCCCCATGACAAGTGTATAACAATATATACATATCGTCACATATATATTTTTGCATCTATATAATATGTATTGTTACATATATTTTTGCGTATTTATAATATATATATATATAGCTACATATGAATATATGAATGCATATATATATATATGCTCTATAAATCTATTATAGGAATATAAACAAGGACATTATCTATCTTCAGTTCCCTATGTAATAGTATATTCACTGTATCCTATCTAACTGACTCTGTGTAGTACAGCATGGGCCACACTGGCGCCACCTGTCAGGGGCTCTATGCACTGTATGCCAGCTGCACCTGGCCATTATCGCCTATAGGCCCGTCGGGACTATATATATATATATATATATTTTACCTCGGTATGCCGCCTCTGGCTAGCCGTAGGCTAGGGAGAAGGAAGCACATCCGGGTCCAGCAATTAGCATAAGTAACTCACAACGGGAGGACGTTTGTGAGTTGCTCCACAGGATTTATCTACAACAAGCTAATAACTGTAAGTAATCGTGATTATTTTGGTTAAGCTTGTTTATGATGCACTATCGCATCTAGATTGGAAAGTTCAGAACTTTCGTACTTCCAGTTTGGACAAGATTAGCATTTTAAAAATTGAATCGGATAGAACAAAGGATTCCTTTGTCTTGGTTCCATGGTTCGATTAAACCCGCTTGGTACGGGTAGAGATGTTGGCACCGTCACATCTCCTGTGGAGATTCCTTCGGACCCTAATAGAGGGTGTTGTTGAGGATGATCCTGGGTTTCTTTTATAGACTCCCCTTTTGATGAGGCGTTTCTCCGAGTTTCGTAGCATTTTCTCTCACTTGCTGGCGCAGTAGCCGCGGGTGGGAGAAGTGTACGCGACAGAGAGATGGGAGGTTCTAGAAGCCTACCCCACGTACGGTTGGTTTCGATACCCAAAACCTATGGAAAACTTAGCTTACCACGCCTGTATTGAGAACGGTGTAAATACGTTACTCTTTACCAATAAGATACTCAACCCAGGTTCCCTGGCGTCACCTTGGTGTTCAGTTGAGTTGATTCCGGTTACTAAGTTTCCTTTTTTGGTTACAGACTACCGATGGCTACGAAGCGAAACAAACCGCCGCTGCGGAGGGACGCGTGCCTACCGGCTACGATACGTCACCGGATCGGACAGCTCCGCCGTCCCCACTACAGGGGGCACATGTGCTCTCAGATAGAGAGAGTGAGGACGACGAGGTGTTCCCAGGGGATTTGACCTTACAGGTCAATAGGCTAGTGGAGCAGAAGATGAAGGAGCTCCACAGCAAGGACCAACAATTCCCGCCAGCTGACTCAGACTGGCAGGATGTCTCTGATTTCGAAGAGACGGATTCGGCACCTGAGCCCCCGCGCCCTAAGGCCAAAAAGCGGAAACGACCGGCTAGCTCCTCTGGTGATGATTACACCAAAGCCACCAAGGGCAAGAAAGTTAAGAAGCCAAAGAAGAAAAGCAAGAAGAAGAAGAAGAAAGATTCTTCTTCTGATTCATCGTCCGACTCGTCAACTACTGAGTCGGACTCAGACACGGAGAGGGCTGGCCTTTATGCCAACCTGGGAGGCAAGATTCGTAAGCGCTGCCCGATCCAAAAGGGAAAGAAAGTCAGAACAACGACTATGATGCGCGAGACTATAAAGGGACACTTTAATACCTTTAAGCCAGCTGAGGTGATCAACAAAATCACTGAGCAAATTGCCGGGATAAAAGGTATCCCGGATAGTGTAGTCAAAGAGATGGACGCTGGGATCCATCTGAATGAGGAGAAGAAGCGCTTCGAGACTGCTCTGTTTACCGTTCACAAAGCGGTATTAGGGGTCCTCGCCTCAGTCGTTCCGGTAGCTAACCGGATGCAAACTGAGAATAAGTTCTCCTCACTGGCCAGAGGCATGGATAAGGGCGTGGCCCTCCTCACAGCTGCCAGTAACTTCTTGAGCTACCGTAGATACGAAAATGTTTTCAAAGCGGTCACCACACAAGCTGGGAAGGAAGTCGCCAGATCTAAGAAGGTCATGGACAACGATGGCAAGGAGTACACTCTCTTTTTGCCGCCCAAACCCATTAAGGGCAAACCTTTGGATAAAGGCAAAATGTTTGGTGGCCAACTTCCATACCTCTTCAAGGAGGTCGAGACGGAAGCCAAGAGTGGTCGTAACCTTGAGCCGGCCAAGAAAGCCGACTCGTCAAGATTTCATCGCCCCCGAGGGGATTTTCGTCCACGACGAGGAGCCAGAGCTGGCAGGTCCGGCCCGTCCCACGGCTATCAGCCCAGAGGCAGAGGTCGGGGAGACAGGCAAGGTTGGAACGACGGCAACCGCCCGTTCAGGAAGGAGTTTGCCCCGAAACAATCCTTCCCACGCCCAGGCACCAAATAGACAGTGCTACTCAAACCCAACTTCCTAAGTTGGTGGCGGAGTCTACACAAACAGATGTACGCGATTTTTGTGCGGGGAACATTTTTAATTGTATTTCTTCTTGGTACGAAATTACTACTGACATTAACATTTTAGATATTGCTACCGGTGTTAAAATTCCATTTACTGAAATCCCGTTACAACAACGGGTACCTTTCCCATATAGATTTAATGAGTTGGAGAAACGAGCATTATCAGAACAAGTTGCACTTTTTGAATCTAAAGGTATCATTGAAGAGGTGGCTCACACCCCAGGAGAATTTATCTCTAAGATATTTTCAAGGCCAAAGCCAAATGGCGATATTCGCATGATTTTAGATTTAACTAAGTTGAACGTACTCGTAGAATATCAACATTTCAAAATGTTTTCCCTGGACACTGCCAGAGACTTGGTTACAGAGAATGCTTGGATGGCTAGTGTTGATTTACAAGATGCATATTATACTGTCCCGATATTTGAAGGACACCGCAAATTCTTAAGATTTATTTGGGAAGATAGACTTTTTCAATTTACATGTATGCCAAATGGCTTAGCATGCGCTCCACGCTTGTTTACTAAATTATTGAAACCAGTTTTTTCGGTCATGGCAAATAAGGGTCATACTATGTTCCCTTACATTGATGATTCTTTCATTGTTTCACAATCATTTGATGAGTGTCAACACGCTGTTGACGATTTATGTTCCCTTCTGACAACGTTAGGTTTTTATTTGAATCATAACAAAGTCAGTTTTTGTCCCCACAACTGAACTCAAATGTTTAGGCTTTATTATTAACACACGCTGTATGACTGTTTCACTCCCCGATAACAAGCTGACTAAGTTTCACGATACGGCGTCTCACTTGGTCGCCTTAAGTAGGCCAAAGATAAGACAGGTCGCGGTGCTAGTTGGCATACTTATTGCTTACGCCCCGGCTATTCTATATGGTAAAGCCCACATAAAATCTTTGGAAATAGATAAGAACTTAGGGTTGGCTCGTACTAAAGGCAATTTTGAACGGAAAATGTTTATTTCAGAAGATGGAATGAAAGACATTAACTGGTGGTTTAATAATATTCAAAATTCCCTCAATCCTATACGGATGAATGAACCCAACACAGTAGTCACTACTGATGCTTCATTAGAAGGTTGGGGGGCACATTGCGATTCCATAGCAACAGGGGGACGTTGGTTGAAAGAAGAAAATTCAGATCACATTAATGTTTTAGAGCTACGAGCTATTTATTTAGGCCTGGCTAGTTTAGTTAAGGTACCACGTAAACACGTCCGTATTTTAACGGATAATACAACGGCAATGGCATATGTACGAAACATGGGTGGGACAAAGTCCAGGCCATGTAATGCGATGGCTAGAAAAATTTGGGAATGGGCCCAAATGAATAAAGTTTGGCTAACGGTAGCATATATTCCCGGAACGCAAAATACCTTAGCAGATCATAAAAGTCAACATTTTTATGACCATTTGGAATGGTCCCTTAATACAGACATTTTCACCACAGTGTGCCAAAAGTGGGGCCAACCTGAAGTTGACTTGTTTGCTTCACGAAACAATTGTAAAATTGACAAATATGTGTCATGGCATCCAGAACCTGATGCCTGGCATATAGATGCTTTTTCTATCACATGGGAGAGTAAATTTGATTATATCTTCCCCCCATTCAGCTTGATCAGCCGGGTAAGCCGAAAGATAAAGATGGACAAAGCACACGCAATATTAATCGTTCCCAACTGGGACACGCAACCTTGGCTACCGGGCATACAGGCAGCCGCCAAAGATTGCCTCCGATTCCGAAGATCACCAGGCCATCTGACACACCAAGGCCCTCTAAAACAAAGAGGGGACGTGTCCACAACACCGTTGTTGGCATTCCTTTTTTAAATAAATATTTAGAACAATTCGGTTTAGATAAAATTACACAACAAAGAATTGTCGCAGATGCTTGGCGTAAAGGTACAGTTAAAATGTATACCACATATTTGAAAAAGTGGGGTGTTTATTGTTTAATTAAGAAAGTCAAACCCATGAATCCTACTATTTCCCAAGTTGGTAATTTTCTCCGAGGGTTAGAGGACGAAGGCTTAGGGTTTGGATATATTAATGCTGCTCGCTGTGCTTTATCCGTCATCCTTCCACGGATAAATAATGAGACATTCGGTAAACACCATGTTATTCATTGGATTGTAAGATCGATTTATCAACGAAACCCACCCAAACCGAAGTACAGTCGCTTCTGGTATGTTTCGGTAGTGTTTGATTTGCTAAGACAGTGGCCTCATAATAGGCATTTAGATCTCAAACAATTAGGGTTTAAGGTAGCGTTGCTCTTATTATTAGTAACAGGACATAGGGGACAAACTATTGTTGCCCTATCACTAGATGGCCTAGAGATAGATAGAAATGAGGCCACATTTGATTTGTCAAAGCTGTTAAAATCTAACAGGTTAGGTGACCCTTTGTCTACTATTAGTGTAAGTAGTTTCAAAGAAGACCCAAAACTTTGTGTTGTATCAGCCATTAGGGCCTATATATCCAAGACCAAGGACTTGAGAACTTCAAGACAGTTGTTAGTGAGCTTTATTAAGCCACACAAGGGCATTTCGCGAGATACTCTAGCGAGATGGACAATTAGTATGTTGAAATTGGCAGGCGTTGACACGGACAAATATGCCTCACACTCAACAAGAGGTGCTATGGCGTCTAAGGCGCGGCTGCTTGGCATCTCTGTCAAGCGGATCCTGGCCCATGCAGGATGGAAAACAGCACGATCGTTTGCAACCCACTACAACAAACGATTAGAGAAGTCGAGCACACTAGTCCGACAGCTGCTACAAGACTAGATCGGCATTAGGTGAGAATACACTTCGATTTCACCAAAAATGTTATTTTGCTGTTGATGATAATGTATGTTTAACAATTATTATTGACTTGTGACATAAGAATACAGGATAAATGAGATTACGTAAACCTCTCCCTAGCCTGAGGCTAGCCTGAGGCTGTTATAAAGAGTAAAATTGATTAGTTAGACGAATCTTACTTGGGTACTTGGTTAAGATGATGGATAACTGTTGTTTTACCGAGGTATAAGCCCTAGGATAGAACGTGGGCTACACGGGCCCTCCCGCTACACCCACCTCGTCTATTCATTTTGCTTATACCAAGGAAACTTCGCAGTTTAGTACCATTGTCACCATTGATGTACTTTTAGATTATTTGTTTCATTTATCCTGATTAAGTAGGATTGCTGGACCGGATGTGCTTACCTCTCCCTAGCCCACGTCTATCCGAGGCTTATACCTCGGTAAAACAACAGTTATCCATCATCTATACCCAGGTAAGATTCGTCTAACTAATCTATATATATATATATATATATATATATATTTACTTTCTCATTGTTGATGATAAATACTACTGCTGTTAAAAGACTTTATCTTAAGAATTGCGTTACGTAGCACTGTTCAATAACTCCCCACCTCATTGTAACGCCACATAACGCTTGGACCTACACCCTCACTGACCTATATCATAGATATTTTAGAAACAACATATGTTGACATATTCCCCATCAAGAATGGTACTTGTGGACCAGGAAGTTCCAAGGTAACTCTGAGATAAATACACTTGAAAACATTACTGTTCGACATTGAAAACAAGTTCTATCATGAACTTATATGTTGTGGACAAGGTAATAAACCATCATTAAAAAACAAACCCACTCAAAATGTAATGTGAACGGCCGGAACACCAGTACCTCGGCGCTTAAAAAATGTATATTCTGATGAATAAACGGTTTTACAACAAAGAAACACCCAAAAAAACCCACAAACGGCAGATTACCAAAAATGGTGGAAATTTGTGAAACCGTGGGGACCTTTGATCCCTGAATACACACACACACACAAATACATACACACACACACACACACACACACACACACACACACACACACACACACACACACACACACACACACACACACACACACACACACACACACACACACACAAAAGACATTGGCAGCCTAGCTGGCGTGACCTTTCCTGTTTCTGGACGAGAAAACGATGCCAGTACTTCCTATTCAGTATTTCACCGGGCGCTGTGGCCGAATCTGGAGGGTACAGGCCTCGCGTGCGGAAAATCGTGAGTTCGGTTACGGTCGAGTCAAACCAATGACTTAAAAATTGATACTTGTCACTTCCTAGCCTGGTGCTCGGCAATATTAGGATAGGGCAAGCACTGGTTAGCTTGGTGTCAGGATAATGTGACTGAGTGGGATATCGGGTCATGGTGCCGGTGGCCTGATTTCCCTGTGGGGCAGCACTATAAAATTGCCATGAGTGCATACTGTCACAAGTCGGTACCCGTCCTGATATGACCGTATATGTTGCTAGCATGTAAAACAACAAAAAACAAACATTCAGTATTTCAGCAACACAATTTGTCAATGGGACATCAGTAAACGGTCTACTGGGTAAGTAAGTAAGTAAGTAAGTAGGGCCTAAGTAAGTCAGATTTCTACCCACTCTAAGATCTGAGATCATAAAGACAGAAGTGTTTAGCGTCAGACAAACTGAGCAAATAGTTGGGATGCCGACAACTAGATATGGTGGAAAGCATTCAGTGACAGTAATTGGCGGTAATTAATTAATGGTGATTCAGCAAATACACGTAGTTGCGATGTGGTGTGAATCATTCGGTGATGGTTATTAATGGTAATAGTTGGGATGCCAGCAATTGGATATGGTAGGAAGCATCTGGTGTTGGTAATTGATGGTAATTAATCAATGGTAATTCAGCAAATAGTTGCAATGCCAGGATCTGGATATAGTGGGAAGCATCCAGTGATGGTAATTAATCAACAGTAATTTGGTCAGATAGTTGTGATTCCAATAATTGGACACGGTAGGAAGCATCCAGTAGGCTAATGGTAATTGATGGTGATTAATCAATAGTAATTCAGCCAACAGTTGGAATGCCAGCAACTGGATGTGGTGTGAATCATCCGGCGATGGTTTGTTTGTTAGTTTGTTGTCCTAGCAACAACCGGCGATGGTAATTGGTGATACTTAATCAATGGTAATTCAGCAAATAGTTGGGATGCGAGCATATATGGATATGGTGGGAAGCATCTGGTGTTGGTAATTGGTGATAATTAATCAATGGTAATTCAGAAAATAGTTTGAATGCCACCAACTGGATGTAGTGTGAATCATCCAGTGATGGTAATTGGTGATAATTAATCAATGGTAATTCAGCAAATAGTTGGGATGCCAGCAACTGGCGTGAATCATCCAGCGTTGGTAATTGGCTATAATTAATCAATGGCAATTCAGCAAATAGTTGGGATGCCCACAAATAGATATGGCACGAAGAATCGGGTGATGATAATCAATTAATCAGTAGGAATTAATGAACCAACGCAGTCATCTTTGAGACAAACATACCCCAGTAGGTCACTTAATAGGTGCATTCCCGGGTTTCCGTTGGTCCTTCAAGAAGGACTGAAGCTGCGACTCAACATGCCGGGTCGCAGCTTCAGCTTACATGGACTTTAAGGGGATGTGATGAATATATATAGATATAGATATATATATATAGTTATAGATATAGATATATATATATATATACAAGGAGTGGTATTTTATGTAATATAAAATATTTGCTAGGATAACTTCAATGCAATTTACATTAGAAACAAATATATGGACATTATACAAAAATGTTATATTGCCTAGGCATACGGATTAGTTGATTGAGGACTTACATCTTAGCAACATCTGAGGTAATATCAGTACCAATAACCGCTTACATTCGTGTCGAATTCATAGTGATGCCCCATTGAAATACAATATCAGCGACACCATTATGGAATATCCCTCTCAGCCACATTATCATGATACTGAACTAACCAGCCCATGCTCTATCCTAATACCAATTTCGGTAATTGTTGAGTTTTTCTCGGCTGGGGATCGTACCCTTGATCTCTTGTATGAGAAATGGATGCTCTAACGACTAGGTCACCCCCGTCCTTCAACTGGGAGGTGGCCCAGCAGCTGAACGTCTTAAAAGTTAAATGAACTGGATTTTGCCGCCTGCTTCCTATTAATTATAAAATAACCGCGGGGATTTCCATCAAGTATATGTTTTTACAAGAAATGTTACACTCTTTGCACTCTCTCCTATATTTCTCTTCTTTCTTTCTCTCTGATATTTTCTTCTTCCCTCTTCCTTTCTATTTTCTCATATTATATTTTGGGGGTTCATTAGTTGATCAAAGCTGCATAGTCCGTTGATAAATCAAAGTATCAAAGCCAAAGCAATTAAGAATTATCTAGATTTGGTTCTACATATTTACCTTTGATACCGGTGCATTTATTAAACATTCTCTGTGGCGGAGTGGTTAGAGTGTCTGACTTTTTTTAGGTCAGACTCCTAATCTGAGGGTCGGCGGTTCGATTCCCCATGCCCCCAGCTCTGCCAATTTGGATTTCCACCGCTCTGTATAACTTACGTCATCAAAGGCTGGTTGCTCTCATACCATGTCTATGTGGTGTGGGAGGTTAAAAATCCCTTGGGTCGGTAAAAAGTGTAGGCTCGGGCTTTTTATCGACCAGCAGTGGAGTGGGGAAGACCAGTCGTCTGTGACTGGGATTTCACCTGCTTGGGACAACTAATGTACCAAAAAAAAAGAAAAAAAATAGCGACAAATAAGTGTTCACAATTCCTCTCTACCATTCGCTATATCGCTATATTCGCTATATTTGTTGCCTCATAGAGGGGAATGAGGAGGCAATTTAATAGAACCTGTTACTGCTGAAGCATATGGTGTCAAAGTTTTAGTGTGCTTGCCAAAAGTATTTTTGCCTGTCTGCACTTCAAATATATCTCAAAAGTTAGTCTAGATAAGTATGAATTTACAAAACAACACCGTCATGGGATGGCGATCAAGTAAAGGAAATCATGTTTCATCCAGCACGCTCCTAGCCCTGTCATAGGTCCATTCCTCTGAAGACTCAAATGCTTACTTTATTTAACGACACCTGTGGAGCACATTGATTTTCATATCATCGGCTATTGGACGTCAAACATATGGTCATTCTGACATATTTCTTTGGACGAAACCTGCTGCCGCCACATAGGCTACTCTTTCCCATAAGCAGCAAGGGGTCTTTTATATGCACTTTCCCACAGACAGGATATCACATACTACAGCCTTTGATGAATCAGTTGTGGACAACTGGTTGGAGTGGAAAATGGCCCAAACTGCAAATGGGACCACTGAGCAGGATCGATCGGGTGACTCATACCTTCAGAGGTGGACCAAAAAAAACCTGCTTGAGCTACGTCCCACTCCCTATGTGCAGCAGATCATCCTTGCACAGCATTACACTGTCCTTGTTGTGTCCGTATTATCGCCCACCTAACGGTCGACTTGATAGATCCTCTATTAACTTTTCAGTCACCTCATCTCTTACAAAACAATACCGGTGGCGCCACTGTTCGTTCACCTCACCAACTGTTACGCTGGTTCGTAGTTTATATTATTATATATTTATATATATATATTTTTATATATATTACATATGTGATGTATAGTTAGTTTAGTTAGTGTGGATTGCTTAAGCCCCAGTCACACATACCTGGATCAGGGGCCGGACGAGCCCCGGACCAGCATCCGGGTGGTCTGGGGTGATCCGTGGCTTGTCCGTGCTGACACCCCCTGATCCGTGGCTCGTCCGGCGCCCTCTGGGCTCAGCCCCAATGTTTTAAAATGTTTAAAACATCCGGGGTGGTCCAGTGGATTTTGCGATCCGGGGGTGGTCCGGGTATTTCGAGGGTGGACCGGGGGTGGTCCGGGGTCATTTTGAGCAATGGTTTGACCCGGACCATCCCCGGACTATCCAGGACTACCCCCGGCCTCGCCACGGACCACTGCCGGACTGCCCCTGTAAGACCAGGGGTGATCCGGGATAGTCCAGGGGTGGTCTGGGGGTGGTCCAGCCTCGTCTGGGGGTGGTACGGGCTGGTCCGGGGCTCGTCCGGGAAAGTGTGACTGCGAGGCAAAAATCAACGAAAACAGTGATTTTATCCGTGGCGGTCCAGGACAGTCCGGGCCGTTGGTCCGTGGGTGGTCCGGCTCAAAATCCGGGGCTCGTCCAGCTATGTGTGACTGGGGCTTGAACGTCATGTCGGGAGGAAAGGCCATAATCACGGCGAGAATTGTTCAGATCTTATTCTTTCCTATTATTATCAGGTCGTCTCTTTTAAAGAGAATATAAAAGCACACAATCAACTATGTGCCCAGAGATACTTTTGAAGTAAGAATTATGCGAGTATAAAGGTGTGTAAGGGATGTTCCTTATATTATGTTGTCATTATGTTAACCACTTCGATGATGTGTACCAGTGGTGAAGGTTTGGGCCGGTGGTGGCGCCACCGGTCTCAGGGGTGGCGCCACCACCGGCCCAAACCTTCACCAGTGCTGAGAATATTGGTGTATATTATGTAACATGGCAATGGTGTTCTTATCAGCATAACATGCAAAAATGTTAAAATGTAGAACAGATAGCACCAAGTCATTGTATCTAACTGAACAATCTGTTACGTTAATAAAAAAACACAGTGCAATAACAAACGAAAACCCCAGGGGCCAAATGTATGAACAACTTTTATCGGCTCCGGTGTTAAGAGCCACCATCGGGTTAGCTAACACCGGTGTTGGTAAATGGGTCACGGGAAATGTATGTGGCAAAAGCGCAGTCGCGTTAGCTAACCTATGCATTATTTATAGTTTGGGAAATCCCTCTGAGCCTGTTCCCAGTGAACACCACTATTTGACAATATGGCCGCCAATTCGGCATGACCGAGGCGTTAATATCGGTTCGATTATTCGTTTCATTTGACCAAAATTCGGCGGCGGCGTAAATATCGCTTCGATTTTGGGGTTAATTTGATCAAATTTCACTTTTCGAGTATGTAATTCTGTTAAATATGATAGCATTGAACAGATTTGGCCGTAATATTTCACCGCCGATGTGGCGGCAGCGGGCGGCGGTGATTTGTTCAGTTTACATTCGTTGATTCGACAATATGAATATCGCCACCGATGTAGCAGTGGCATCGGTTCGATTTTGGGGTTAATTTAATGAAATTTCACGTTTTGAGTATGTACTTCTGTTAAATATCATAGCATTGAATAGATTTGGGTTTAATCGGTACCTAACACCGACGTAAACTTGCTATGGCTTGGTGTTAGCATAGGCGACGTTAAACTCGGGGTGTTACCGTAACACTGCTCCATATGTACCAACTTTTCGCTGCTAAACCAGGAATCCCGTCCAAAACCAGTTTTGGCTCGCTAACACCGAGACATACATATAGCCCCAGGATAGCTGATTTATAATTGTAGAATGGACACTTAATAGGTGATTTCTACCACCACCACTATATGTATATTATATAGTGGTGGTGGTAGAAATATATAAATATTAGAATTTTAGAGAGCAAAAAATGCAAAGATTTGCATGCAAGATGGACATTTATTTCAGGTGAGAGTGTCCTTTTATTATTTCATTGACTAAAAGGTAATACTCTATACAAAATAAAGACCCAGTAGACAGTAGACAAATCCACATTCTCCCTGTCATATAATAATTAATTTATATACTCATGCTCCTCGGGATACAATATTTTTTGAAGAAACAAGTTTTTGTGTGTGAGTTTTTAAAAACTTTTACTATGCCACGTTAGGCCATCATTTTATCTTATATATATATATATATCTCCAAATTGTAAGAATGCCAGTTATATAAAGGGAATAAGCGTTCTATTCTTTTAGGAATTGTTATTGACCATTACATACGAGAAAATACATTGGCTCCATTTACCATGAAAAGGTCCATTGCATATATATATATATATATTTAAATATATATATATATATATATGTATATACATATATATATATACATATATATATATACATATAGTATAATCCCGTTAAACCAAACTTGAAGGGACCCTCGAAATTTGTTTGGATTAAGTGATCATTGTATAATATTACTGGATTCCCGGCCGTCAGAGCCCCAGATAATACCACAAAACTCTTCCCAGATCCATTCTGACAACTGTCTGTCAGTTCACATCTGATACCTCTCTCCAACAAACTCATAAGGAAGAAAGGGAAGACAAGTCACGCAAGATTGACAGTGAAGAAGTTGTCTTTTATTGGCATCAACTCCTGTTCACCTACTAGTGACCTGTCACCCTGACCCCTTACCTTCTGTCCACACAGAGTCTCATTACCTCTTTTTGTATGTCTATGAATCAGTGCCTACAGCACATTGAACCGAAGTCCCATGGTTGTTGCACACAGCTCAATTTGTATATATATATGAACGGTGGAGCATCAGACAGAGTGTCTGGGTCCTTGCCCAAGAGAGAGTGTGTCTCACTCAAGAGTCAGGAGTAGAGTGTCCTAACCAGTGTGTCTGGAGCAGTGTCTAGAATAATCAATATCAAAGTGAGGCTAGTGCGGTCAGGTGGGGCAAAGGGGTGCAGGTGACTGGGCATCCCACAGCCAGCCAATCAGGCACCCTCCACAGCCTGGGAGGCGATTCCCCCCAACCCCCAACCCCCAACCCCCTATGGGCAGCGGTCACCCAACCCAGCTGCAGGTGGTGTACATAATGTATGCAGTATGGCTGGTGTGCTGGCCCATTGGCCCTGTGGTAACAGGTAGTTGCAGACAGTTACAATAAATATATATATTAATAATGTCCCTTTCCTCCACTTGCACCCTTAATGGTGCATAGAGGGAACATTTCACCAAACATTAACTGTATATAACATGGGGTATATATATATATATATTATATATATGCAATAGCAGGATAGTTTGTGAGTCGGGGAGTTTATATTGCATAGTATGATATAATATAATTGGTTTGTACTCTTACACTACTAGCCAATTCTCATGATCTTTTTCTTAACAATTTCTTAACAATTTCTTAACAATCCTCTGAGTGCCATCCTCGTATCCTGGTCATCCTCCTAGAAATAGTCTCCAATTAGAAATAATCGCTTTGCACTCCATCCCTGTGAGTACTATCCACTTATCCTGCTAGCACTTCTAGCGGTAGTGGTAGGCTTCAATTAGTCTCAACATATTTAACTCTGCCCCAGGCTATCTGTGATGGCCTGCGTCCCAGTCCAAAGATGGGCTGAACGGACGGCCTCGGCTATCGGAAGTGTGCCATCGGTTCAATATTCAGAGTTCGCACAATCTTGAAAAAGGCCTTGAATTTGAAGGTCTCTTGGAAATGCCTTAAATTTGAAAATGCCCTGAAAAGGCCTTGGCAATTGACCAAATGCGGTGTTGTTTTGCATTCTAGCAACATCTCAGGTCATATTAGGACAGGTACCGACTTGTGACAGTGCACACTCATGGTGATGTTATAGTGCTGCCCCACTGGAAGACCAGGCTGCCATCACCATGATCTGATATCCCACTCAGTCACATTATCCTGACACTGAGCCAACCAGTCCTTGCCCTATCCTAATAATGCGACCAGACGGGATGGCCAAATGAGTTAGAGCGTCCGTCTCCCGTGTTGGTCGGTCGTGGGTTCGAACCATGGTCGAGTCAAACCAATGACTTAAAAATTGATACTTGTCGCTTCCTAGCCAGGCGCTTGGCATTATTAGGATAGAGCAAGGACTGGTTGGCTCAGTGTCAGGACAATGTGACTGAGTGGGATATCAGGTCATGGTGCTGGCGGCATGGTCTTCCAGTGGGGCAGCACTATAAAGTCGCCATGAGTGCGCGCTGTCACAAGTCGGTACCAGTCCTGTTATGACCTTAGATGTTGCTAGGACGGAAAACAACAACAAACAAACCTAATAATGCCGAGCGCCAGGCTAAGAAGCGACGAGTTTCTGTCATTTTCTGCAATAAATATATTAGGTTGCTTGTTATAATCTACCTTACTTTATTTTGAAGTAACTCTTATTTTAAATGGTTAACTTTTGAGCTATTTGAATGGCAAAAATGCCAAATTAATTTTGGCAAGCATGCCAAAACTCTGACTTAATAGGCTTCTGCAGTAACAGGTTCTATTAAATTGCCTTTGTATTCCCTTCAATGTGGTGACAAATGTTTAATAAGTGCATCAGTATCTAAGTTAAACATCTAGAATCAAATCTAGATCATTGCATTGGCTTTGGAAATTTGATATTTCCATCGGACTATGCAGCTTTAAGGAACAAAGGAAACACTGAGATAGCTTCGAACCCCGGGGACCTCCCTGATTTATTCTGCCAAGACCAGAATAGGAATGTGATGTGTCACTGCCTAGCCGGGTCGGTCGTAACCTCCATCATGGGGTGGCCACTAGCTAGCAATAGGTGGAACAGTCCGCCCTAGAGACTGTTCCCACTAGTGTGTGGCCTATTGTTGCTATTTCTTAGAAAACAGGGGTCAGCATAGTTACTACTACCACTGTTTAGTAGTGGGCTCATTACCGACTACTACTATTAATAGTAGTCATCATCATCATCATCATGCTGTCGGTCACGATGCGACAAAGACTGCTTTCATTACTTGAGTGTCGCTCTCCATGCTGATTTTCCACTGCCGGCGGAAGATGAGATCGAGCACCATGGTCCTTGGTAACCCGGGCGACGACCAAGTCGGTATGGGGTTTTGTGCGGTTGTACATTTCATGAAAGCTGCCTGCAAAAGTGCTCCTGGCTTTTGCAAGTTACCAGCGACCCTCTCTCGGGGAGCAAATAGAGGTCTCACACCAGCAAGAATATGTCCAGACAGGCACAATTCTTGGTGTTTCAGGGGCAAGGTGGATGTCAGTGCAATGTAGTGGACGTAGGCAAAACGTCGATCCAACATAGTGGTAATGCATGAGAACATTAAAAAAACACGCTCACGGAACGCTTGCAGAATGTCGGTGAACGTTATATACATTATTCGATCGCCAGAAGTATGCATTTATACGTTAAAGATGTCAAAACACGGTATAGAAATGGCAAACGTGTGTTAGACGTATGTTTTCAATACCTTGTCAATATGCGGACTGTATGTTTCTGCCGGCTTTTATTACGCCTGACGTAGTTCAACGTATGTATAACATACGTGTAACCTATGTCAAGCATACTCAACGTATATCTAACGTATACATAGCTTATGCTAATGCATAAGCCACACATTGTCTTACGTCAAGCTACATCGAAAGTTTTGGACATGTCCAAAACCTTGACGTGCGCTGGCGTAACTCGACGTCTGCCTAACGTATGCATGACGTAACCCGCCGTACCTCAATGTAATGACCAAAATTCACCTACGTCGGCTCACGTTAGCTCGTTACGTCGTAGTGTGACAGGCCTATTAGACAGGAGTGGGTAGGAGGGGTTAGTGAGCACCCATACATTGTTTTGCCCGGGGAGTCTAATGCCCGGCACACACCTCCCGTTTACGACCTAAAACTGCCCGTTTCGCGACGAAGTTTGAGTTTTAGTCGTTAGGTGTGCGACCCCCTAGCACACCAGAGCCTTGCGATTCGCGTATAAAACTCAGTTTTAGTGCTTAAAACTCAAATCGCAAGAGATTCGAAAAACGAATCGGGCTGTTCGAGAAACAGTATATGTGAGCGGTCAGTCGTATCTTATACGGTATATGTGTGATACCCATCGTCCGTTTGTGATCCAAGTCCTCATCCATTCCCCTCTCTTCCATGCCCCTCTCTTCCATTCCCCTCTCTTCCATTCTCTCTCTTCCATTCCCCCTCTCCCATTCCCCCTCTTCCATTCCCTTCTCTTCCATTCCCTCCTCTTCCATTCCCCCCTCTCCTGTTCCCCCTCTTCCATTCCCCTCTCTTCCATTCCCTCTCTTCCATTCCCCCTCTCCCATTCCCCATCTTCCATTCCGCTCTCGTCCATTCCCTCTCTTCCATTCCCCCCTCTCCCATTCCCCCTCTTTCATTCCCCTCTTTTCCATTCCCCTCTCGTCCATTCCCTCTCTTCCATTCCCCCTCTCCCATTCCCCCTCTTCCATTCCCCATGCAAGAGGGGGAATGGAAGAGGGGGAATGGACAAGAGGGGAATGGAAGAGGAGGAATGGAAGAGGGGGAATGGAACTCGTGAAACGGACGGTATATGTGAGCGCCCCAGTTTTAGCAGTCGGTATATGTGTGTTGTCCGTGTTTTCAGTTTTAGTCGGGAAACGGGTCGTGTCGCGTTGCGCAGTCAGTTTTAGCGCGTGAATCGTAAACGGGAGGTGTGTGCAAGGCATAACATATTTTAAAGACAGGATTTCCACCACCAACACTACCCTACCTCTGATGACAGTGACCATTATTATTGTGTGTGGCAGCTCACTGCGCAATCTCCGCGGCAAAGGTCTATTAAGATAGTTTGTCCTTTAATCTAATCGTTGAGGATGTTCTGGGAGCGCTTAAGTAAGTGTGGGTATGTGGAGTGTGTGTGTGTGATGTTTGTGCTATGCTTACTAAGACCCTAGGATGGGGTAGATGGGGGGGGGGGGAGTGAGGGGGATGTGGGGAGTTGAGTGGGGGGGCTTACACCGGATAACCTCGCCAGCTGGGGATAGGCCTATCAGTCTGGCACTGAGTCACTCTCCACCCCGAACACATGTGGAGAGTGAGTGGTTCTGGGTGGAGAGTGAGTGGGCCTTGAAATGATAAGGAACAGGGCGTGGTCGAAGAGTGTGACAGGACTTACGACTACCCGAGGGAACGCTTTAGACACCACTGTAGTTGTTTGCTGGAGTTTTACGTCCCGGCAACATCTAAGGTCATATCAGGAGCGGTACTGACTTGTGACAGTGTGCACTCATGGCAACTTTATAGTGCTGCCCCACTAGGAAATCAGGCCACCAGCACCATGACCTGCTGCCCCACTGGGAGACTAGCCCACCAACACCATGACTTGATGTCCCACTCGGTCACATTATCCTGATACTGAGCCAACCAGTCCTTGCCCTATTCTATTAATGCCGAGCGGCAAGCTAGGAAGTGCCAAGTATCAATTTTGTAAGTCATTGGTTTGACTCGATCGGGAACCGAACTCCCGACCTTCCGCACGCGAGGCCCGCGCTTCACCGATTAGGTCGCCGCATCCGGTAAAGACACTGGTGTGTGTATGTTTACATAACCCTCGGCCTCAGTTCTCTCCCCCTCCCCACACCTATTTTTTTTACTGGCCAGACGGGTTGCAGACGGGTTGGCCGAATGAGTTGAGCGTCTGTCTCCCGTTTTAGTAGATCGTGGGATTCGAACACACAGTCGAGTCAAACCAATGACATAGAAATTTATACTTGTCGCTTCCGAGCCAGGTGCTCGGTATTATTACGATACGGCAAGGACTGACTGGATCGGGAGCTTGATTACCGGTCGAATCAAACCAATGGCTTACAAAATTGATACTTATCGCTACCTAGCCTGGTGCTCTGCATTATTAGGATAGGGCAAGGACTGGTTAGCTCAGTGTCAGGATAATGTGACCGAGTGGGATATCAGGTCATGGTGTTGGTGGCCTGGTCTCCCAGTGGTGCAGCACTATTAAGTCCCCATGAGTGAGCACTGTCACAAGTCAGTACCCATCCTGATATGACCTTAGATGTAGCTGGGACGTAAAACTCCAACAACCAACCAACCCCACTTTTATTTATTGCCATTCCTTCATTTATTCCAGTCAACCACCTACAATGACAGTGACAGTTCAAATAAAAATATAATATAATTATAATATTTAAATCAAATGCGCTGAGGTCGGTAACACTGCTTCACTGGCCACAGCTGGTCCAACGTGTTACTAACAACTCCACCCCAACAGCCGGATTCCTATTGCTATCAGCTGACTATCAACACTAAAACAACAAACTACAACTTACAAACTCACATAGCTAACCGTGATAGGGTAACACTAAATATTTACATTCTAAATACCATTAAATACTCACATCTAGCCAACTAATATTGATATATTCAGATGACCCTACTGTTGGGAGTTTGTTTTGGAACTAACTTGTATGTAACTATCAGAAATCCGTTGTGCTATACGCTGCAAATTATGTATTCAACAGTTATTGTTAACTAATCATAAAACTTATATATCCTGCTATATATATAATTTTTTTCTAATTCATCCTGAATTTAAAAATGGCTTGAAATGAAATACCAATCCTTTGGCGCCGACAAAAGAACTTATTCAGCAGAATAAACATATTTACATTTTTGAAAAAAAATGTATGTACGTGATTTGATTTGGTAACAGTTGTTTTACATGCTGTCACATTTGCCAGCCGACAATTGTCACCGTCATATTACAATGAACGGAATTATATTCATCTAAGCTAAAGGAAAGACCCTATAATACTAAGACGGCTCACTCAGCCTGTACTCAATCAATCAATAGTTCCGTCCTCTAGTCGAGGGTTGGATGCAATGGTTCTCCACTTGTCCCGATGGTGTGCTGTTCTGATAGACTGTGAATAATTCAAGCCTGTCCACTGTGAAATATTTGTAAACCATGATGTTCTTGGTCTCCCTCTCCCTCTGCTGCCATTCACCTTCCCTTCCAACAATGTACGGTATATTGAACTCTGACGAATGATGTGGCCAAAATAAATAAGTTTCTTTGTCTGTATAGTGGCAAACAAGCTTTTCTTATTTTTAATTTTTCTGAGAACTTCTTTGTTGGTGATCTTCTTTGTCCATGATATTTTCATCATCCTTCGATAAGTCCACATCTCAAATGCTGCTAAACGTTTGTACATTTTCTTAGAGATTGTCCATGTCTCTGCCCCATACATTAGAGTAGACCACACATAACACTGAAGAATACGCTTCCTTGTTTGTATTAATATCTTACTTGATGTTAACACTCTATACATTTTGGAGAATGTTGTTCGGGCTATTGTTATCCTTCTTTTAATTTCTTCCTCACATCTCCCATCATTTGTAATCTTTTGTCCGAGATATATGAATTCGGATACTTGTTCTATGTTTGTGCCATCTATGGTTATATTGACATTTGGTTTATCTGTCTTTTTACTTATAACCATTGTTTTGGTCTTCCTGGCATTCATCTTCATGTTGAATAGTATTCCAGCTTTATTGATTCTATTCACTATATCTTGTAGGTTTTTCTCACTGTCTGCTAGTATTACACTGTCATCGGCATATCTAAGATTGTTGACGTTCATGCCACCTATTGTCACTCCCTTGCAATCTTCAATGTGTCTGAAAATCATCTCTGTGTACAGGTTAAATAGACATGGTGACAATACACACCCCTGTCGAACTCCTCGTTTAATCATAACTTCATCCGATAGGCCCTGCTCCATTTTTATAAATGGACGTATAAGTGTCCAGTATAAGTTCACAATTAGTTTAATGTCTTTGCCATTGACACCAATATCTTGTAAACATTTGATTAACAGTTCATGATTGACTCGGTCGAAGGCCTTCTCATAGTCAATAAAGCAAGCATTGGTTTGTGTATGGTTAAACATCCTGGTTCATTTCACAATAACGTTCACAAATCATTCTCATATTGAAAATCCCTTCACGTGTACCTCTTCCAGATATAAACCCACTTTGTACGTACAGCCTGTACTGTGTAATCAAAATGATCAAACCCAGCACTTGGTGCGCTGGCTGTTCTCTTGGTTAAACAGTTGCTATATTATATGTAGAAATGTATATATGAATGTGAAAGATGTGTGATGATGGCGATGCTGATGATGATGTGTATTTGTTCATAGCAATTTCGTATTGATGTGTATTCATACTTACCTATCTCATGTATAATATAATTGTATGTATTTACATGTGAAACAGCAACCAGCAGCCGGGCTGATCAAACCCACCACAAGGTGGCACTGCAAAATTTACATTACCATGGGAGAGATAGGGAGTGAGCTGTCTTAGTATTATAGGGTCTTTGGCTAAATGTAAAAACAATTTAAAAGCATAAGATTATACAAAGTTTACTAGAATTTTAAATGTGTAGTTACATATATATATCTACATGGTGTGATTACTAATGACACTTTCCCAATGCAATAAAAGCTCTCTAATTAAGCGACCACCTCCACAGATCGACCACTCCCCTATAATAAGGATATACGCCCTAGCAATCACTTTATTTGGGTCACAAACAATCGCCCATGAAATGCCTTTGGCATTGTAATGATAAAAAAAAACCTCCCTAAACAGACCACCTCCCTAAATGAACCATTTGCAGTCGGTCTCATGGTCGATTGATTTAGAGAGGTTTTACTGTATACCTATGTATTTACTTATTTATCAGCATCCACTAACCCATACCCACCCATTTCAAGCGCTTCTATTACTATTAGTATTACAATTCTATTAAAAAGAAATACATCAAGATCTAGAATTATTTTGGTCTGAACAGAGAAAAAACTAACAAGTACTACAAAGTCGTGTGCACACACGAACAGCTGGACTTTTACTAATTTACTTTGTTTGTTCTGAACCGCCATACATGAAATAAGACAGGAAAAAAAACCCTGTTATGCCAGAGATTGTTGTTTGTTTGTTGTTGCTTTACGTCCTAGCAACATCTAAGGTCATATCAGGACGGGGTTATGCCAGAGATAAAATCGACAGATAACAGTGTAGCAGGTGCTTATGTGAGCACATGCGTCAAATGTTTATTACACTCTTGCCACTAGGTGGGGCCACCCGAGCGTGGTAACACGATTTACTATGGGCGGATCACATATGACCAATCTTAGTATCATAGAGTAGTGGTCTGCACTGACCTCTCAGGCAAGTAACCACATAGACAGGTAGGCGTGGGGAGTGTATTGATATCAGGGAGCCTAGGTGGTGTAATGGTTAGCACACTGGCCCGGAATGCAAAGAGATGTGGGTTCGAGTCCCGCTCTAGGCGCAGTATTTCCCATTTTCATCACCCCCACGACACTGGTTGCCGTGATCAGGATCCTGTACAAGCTTTGCGCTGTATGGTTGTTGAACCTACCCTGTGTATGTATGTGTTAGTGCATTGCCTGTATGTATGTAATTGTAAGCATTACAAGACTTACAATTCCAGGGGGACGAGTGTAGTGGTCTGCACTGACCTCTCAGGCAAGTAACCACATAGACAGGTAGGCGTGGGGAGTGTATTGATATCAGGGAGCCTAGGTGGTGTAATGGTTAGCACACTGGCCCGGAATGCAAAGAGATGTGGGTTCGAGTCCCGCTCTAGGCACAGTATTTCCCATTTTCATCACCCCCACGACAATAGCATCTTTGGCGATTTTGTTTATCACACAAATATACTGTACCGACAATGTCATGTCTGATAGTGGTGACACCTCCGCGGCTCCTCCCAGACTATGGAATTTAATGTGTATATATATATTTATGTATAATAATACCAAATGTTGGTTAAATTTAAAGGCTCAGTCACCCCTAACCGGACTGGGGTACCGGACTAGAACCGGACACTGTCCGGTACTGTATGGCAATGTCTGGTACATGTCTGACGGTGTCCGGTACAAGTTTTGAACATGCACAAAACTTCTACCGGACACCACCAGACTGACGTGTCTGGTTGGTGTCTGGTTTGTCCGGTTCATGTCCGGTACTCATCCATTGGTGTCCGGTACTCATCCGTTGGTGTCTGGTACCCATCCGTTAGTGTCTGGTTTGCTTCCGGAATTGTCCAGTGGCGAGAACGTCATTAAAATATATATATACTGTAGTAGTCGGCACTGAAGTAACCACATAGGCAGGTAGGCATGGGTAGTGTGTTGATATCAGGGAGCCTAGGTGGTGTAATGGTTAGCACACTGGCCCGGAATGCAAAGAGATGTGGGTTCAAGTCCCGTTCTATGTGCAATATTTTCCATTTTCATGACCCCTACGACAATACCAAGAAAATTAAAAAAAATACAGTCCGGTACGTGTTCGGTTGATGGTCGGTCCGTCCGGTTCTCATCCGGTACATGTATGGTACATGTACGGTACTTGTCCGGTTGTCCGGCGGCAATTGACCCATTTACGCTCCATTTCGATACATTTTGTGTACCGGACAGCACCGGACTAGAAAATTCTTTGTCCGGTGGTGTCGGGTACTCAGTCCAGTAAGGTCTGACAGGCGCTTTATGGTCGTTCGGAGTTTTATGGTCGTTCTGGCTACTCCTGTTAATCGGCACTGCCATCACACATCATTGTACTCCACTGATGCTTCGTCATGTATGGGTTATTAATAGCATCTTTTTTTGTGCCTACCAGTACCATACACATATATTAATTTGTATGTGCGTTTTATTAATACTAACTTTGCTCACTTTGACCAGAGTGGCATCCATTTTGAGTCATGTAACCGTGACAGTTGTTAACTCTGCCATTAGATAGCGCCAGCGATATGGTTTACCGCATAATGGTACAGATGGATTCCACCGGATGGTGGCACTATATTGAAATGGGACCGTGCGCGAGTCCCGAATATATCAGAGAATGTAGTCAGAGACCGTTAATATATATATATAATGACAGTTCAACACAATATTGGTCCAGGGATTGATGCGGAGCCTAGCTTCAACCCGTGCACAACACGGGTTGAAGCTGGAACCAGGAACTTCCACTTCCTGTGCCACTAAAGCAGTTTTTGCTCGTATTTAGACTAGGTTGTCATTTAGCCCTACTCTGGGCAAGGGTGAATATTTGATCTACCTCATTCACCTGAACACTGGAAAGATAATTAGACATGGCATATGATTCATAACAGAGGAAATAATAGGCCTACTCAACTCAATTAATGTCTTTTATAGGCCTGTCACACTATGACCTTTCTCTCCGACATGTGGCGACGTGTCACACTTTCAGGCGAAACGTCAGGAAGCGTTACGTGCGCGTTAGGCGTGCGTCGGTACACTTTGAGTCACAGTGACGTTTTGGGAGGAACACCGGGTCGCGTCGAAGGTTTTGTGCTTGCACAAAACTTTCGACCGACAACGCGTGTCAACGTGTTGGTGTGCATGTTATGGGCACGTTAACAGGATGTCGACACACATTACAAGCGTGTTGGAGGAACGTTGCTCACACGTTGCTGTGTGTCTGTGTGTGTGTCTCTGTGTGTGTATGTGTGTGTCTGTGGGGTTGTCTGTCTGTGTGTGTGTGTGTGTGGGTGGGTGGGTGTGAGATAGACAAAAAGACAGACAGACACGTTGGCCGCGCGCTAATAACACGCTACTAAAACGCTGCGCTGAAATCGAGTTTTCTCCCAAAACGCCGAAAAGTTGGACGTGTTTCGACGCATAGAAGTTATTTTGCGTGCTGGCGGCGCGCCGGTGAGAAGCGTCGTAATCTGACAGGGCCATTAGACAGACGCTGTGTGAGACGCTGTGACGTCATGATGCGCTCTATGGGCCGATAGTGAGGGCCCGAGCCGCTCGGTGACCTCTAGCTGAGCAGTAGGTCGTGCCTCTCGCGGCGCCGCCAGACCGTTGCAACGGTTTATGTGGTTGCACTGGCCACCCTTCCTGCCCCCACCTACTAGGAGGCACAACGTGCTTTTTTGGTGTTGTTGGTAAGCACTTTCATTCATCTGAATACAGTATTTTTTTCAGCGCCGATGAACTGGTTTTCCTACCATGCTTAACTTCATTCATTTACACTATTTAATTACAAGAACAATCTTAACGTTACATAGTCCGATGGTTTTGAATTTCTGTATTTCTTCTGAGATAAATATATTAGATCAATCACTAGTATCTACTTTACATTAGTTCAAAGTTACTTTTATTTTAAACCTTTGAGATATTTTGAGTGCAAACATGGAAAATTAGTTTTGGCAAGCTTGCCAAAACTTTGAGACCATAGACTTCTGCAGTAACAGGTTCTGTTAAATTGACTCAGTAGTTTCTTCTACGCAGAAACAAATGCTTAATAAGTGCATCATTATCTAAGTTAGAGGCTAAGGGAGCAAACCCTGAACAGAAAACCATGTCACTGTGGCATCATCAAGGGCGGTTGATGTATGAAACTCCCAACATCTCCCCACCAGCCACTGCAGGGACAAATAGTTTTGCGCCTGTCTGGACATGTTCTTGCCGGTGTGAGACCTCTATTTTCTCCCTGAGAGAGTGCCGCTGGTAACTTACAAAAGCCAGCAGCACTTCAACACTTTTGCAGGCAGCTTTCAGGAAATGTCCCCTCGTCTCCGGTTCAAGGATATCATCAAGAGAAACCTGAAGCTGAGAGACATTAAGACCGACTCATGGACATCACTCTCACAGCAGAGAACTAAATGGAGAGCGGCAGTCAAGTAATGAAAGCAGTCTTTGTCGCAACACGACCGACAGCATGATGACGATATAGTGTTGATGGTGTTTCCAAGAATGCATACTGTAGCAAGTCGGCACCCGTCCTGATATGCCTTTAGGTGTTGCCAGGACGCAAATCCCCCGCAAACAACGTTTCATACAATAGGGTCATGGTGTTGGAGGACTGGTTTCTAAGTGGAGCAACACTATAACGACGCCATGAGTGTGTGCTTTAGCAAGTGGGTAGGGATATGACCTTAAATGCCTCTAGTACTTGAAATTCTCACAAACAATACACAGTCACACCCCCTCTCTCTAACACCCACTCTCCCCTTTTCCATCTCCCTTCTTCCCTCTCTCCCTTCTCCAACCCTCCTGTCTCACCTCTCCACCCTCCTCTCTCCCCTCCACCCTCCTCTCTCTTCTCTCCACCCTCCTCTCTCCCCTCCACCCTCCTCGCTCTCCCCTCTTTCCTTTCTCCGATTCCACTCTCCCCTCTCCATTCTCCCTCCGATCATCTCCCCTCTCCATTCTTCTCCCCTCTCTTTCCTCCCTCTCCTCCCCCTAACTATTAATAAGGAAAGTCGTTTCAATAGCATGTATTTATAACGGTATGTTTTTGAAATAATATGTATTCACAATACGTGTTTTTACAATATCATGTATTCACTGTAATAGTAAAATATAATATGCAAGTATTGCTTGATATGAGGTTTGGTGCCCGATGACTACTGGAATGAGTATTGACGGAGACAAGAGACGGTCGATACATAGTCCAGATGCATTAGGGACTCAAACCCCATATTGAGGTAATTAAGCATTTCTTTAATGACCTTGACACTTTTAGACTTTGATCAAGAAATTTACTTTTGAACAAATAACCAGCTACAAATAGTACAATACAGTGCCTGTCTATCTCAGTATCAGGATAGCGTGACTGTGTGGGATATCGGGTCATGGTGCCCACGGCCTTGTCTCCTAGTGGGGCAACACTCTAAAATCGCCATGATTGCATTCTGTCACAAGTTGGTACCCATCCTGATATGGCCTTAAGCCATGTTCACACACACAACTTTAGGTCGATTTAGATAAGGCGAACTAGATGAGGCGAACTAGTTGTGAAAGTGTGTCGAGTCCACACAGTACTTGGGGCGGTTTAAGGCGGAAGTCGATATCTGTGCGTGAGCGCGACCATCCAAACCAGCGCCAGTTTCGGATAGTCGACGTCATCATGAGATTGTGTGGATTTGACCTAGATCTGTATTGACTGAATCATATTGTTTTGGAACTGTCCAAACTTCTGCTGGGCACTGAAAACCTATAAAAAAAATGATGACAAAAATATCTGTGCATAGCTAGCTCCTTCATAGACCAAATTATATAGTATGCGCTTGTGATCGACCAGAAAATCAATAAACTCAGCACTGGACTGTGCATGCGTGTGACGTGCTTAAGCCACCTCAAGTAAACCGCAACCGTCCACACACACAAGATAGGCCGACCCAAGCTAGTTCGCTTCATGTAAACTACCTCGCGACGCAGTGTACTTGAGGCAAACTAGATGAGTCGACTCAGCCCTAATTCGCCTCAGCGTCGCGTCCACATGGCCAATGTGAGTCGACTTAGATGAGGCGAACTAGTTGAGGCGACTTAAGGCCTGTGTGTGAACAGGGCTTTAGATGTTGCCAAGATGTAAAACACCAACAGGCAAACAAACAAATATCCAAAGTTAACTCTTTAAACTAAAAGTTACTTCGTTCTGAAGTAAAGTATATTATAATGATCAACTTCATGCATTTATCGTCGAAAAATAATATGGCCGAAACCCAAATCGACCGGACCATGCAATTTCAATAATAACAAATATGCCCAGGCTATTTAGGCAGTTAATAATAAGTATTATTCATAACATGTATTTATGGTAATAATAATCCAAATGGTTTAAAATATTTATTAGTATTGTGGTGGTCTGCACTGACCTCTCAGGCGAGGAGCCGCATAGACAGGTAGGCGTGGGTTGCGTGTTGATATCAGGGAGCTTAGGTGGTGTAATGGTTAGCACACTGGCCCAGAATGCAAAGAGATGTAGGTTTGAGTCCCGCTCTAGGCGCAATATTTCCCATTTTCATCACCCCATGACACTGGTTGCCGTGACCATGATCCTGTACAAGCTACGCGCTGTATAGTTGTTGAATCTACCCTGTGTATGTAAGTGCGTTGCCTTGCCTGTGTGTATGTAATTGTAAGCATTAAGAGACTTACAATTCCAGGGGGACGAGTGTAGTGGTCTGCACTGACCTCTCAGGCGAGGAGCCGCATAGACAGGTAGGCGTGGGTAGTGTGTTGATATCAGGGGGCCTAGGTGGTGTAATGGTTAGCACACTGGCCCAGAATGCAAAGAGATGTGTGTTCGAGTCCCTCTCTCGGTGCAATATTTCCCATTTTCATCACCCCCACGACAGTATTAATAGCAATATGTTTCATAAGTATTTGGGTCAGCATGGGATGTGATTTTAAAACGTCAATAAACAAATGTCCTACTTATTTTTTTTCCTTATGCTTTTCATATTCATGTTCAGATTTGATGTAAGAAATAAGGGAAATAAAATAAACCACATGCAACTTTGGTCTTTTTAGTTATGAAGTGTTTTTGTACCCAAAAACCCCATTTTACAGTCAACTATTTGTAACATGACATATGGGACATGGTTGGATCCTTACTAACATCTTGTATTGCATTGATATATCAAACAAAAGAGTTCACAAATCAAAAGTAAGTATTTATTAACATGCATGCATGCATGCTTAATTAAAATAAATTATTACATGATGTCTTCAGAAATAACATTACAAATTTCTGTCACAGACGTAACCAGTGGTGTCTGGATGTTACACAAATATTGTACACTAATTATTCAGTGAATAAAGCATGGCTGGGAATTACTTTAAAAAAAAATTCAATATAAGCACTACATATTTCTGTATATTATGCCATGATTAATATGCTTCTCAGTATGAAATTATGTAATTCTGCTTAGATTTATATTAAGCAGACTGTGTGGTGTCCTAAGCATGTGTTACGTCTGAGCAACACATGTTATACTGCCATAAGCTTAATCATAGACTACACCTTTATTTTGTATCTCATCAATTTATATTTTACATAGATTTAAAGGGGAGATTTTCAGCTTTCATTTGCAACCAAAAATTAAAAAAAATTCAAATATTAGATTTTAACTCTCCATGTGACATTTCTGGCCAGTTTTCAGGAGAGTGACCCATTTCTGTATCGTCCAAATACCTTTGGGCATGCAGTCCCCACATATTCTCTATGCCAATTTATTCATAAATAAATGGCTTTGCACCAACTAATCGCATAGATTATTTTGTCGATCAATATCAGGGGTTTGGCGTGCTTGCCAAAATTAATTTTGTGTGGTTGCACTTAAAATACCTCAAAAGTTAGCGATTTATAATGAAAGTTACTTCAAGCTAAAGTCCGGTACATTATGAGAATCAGTCTAATATATTTATCTCAGAAAATGATGGAAACTCAAAATCATCAGACTGCAACTTTAAGCAAATATCTCCTAAATGTGCACCACCCAACTATGTGCTGACCTTCTTGGTTTGTTGGGTAGACTCCATGGTGTAATATATGGGTAAAAGACATCCAGGCATGAGCGGAGAACAAAGGAATTTGGAAATGAGATGACATCAGAGGTACAGGGTGCCAGCGGTTCAGGTCCCTGGACGGTGAATAAAGTATTCAGTATCCAGAAGTCAAAGTGTTCAGACGTCATACTTTCACACATGGGGGACTGTCTTCTGGGTCAATATTCACTCGCTTCGCAGTGCACGATGTGGTGAGATCAATCCCCGGCTGAGTTAAGCCGAAGACTTACAAAATTGATACACATCACTTCATAGCCTGACACTCTGCATTGCTAGGATAGGGCAAGCAAGGACTGGTTGCCTCAATGTCAGGATAATATAATATGACTGAGTGGGATATTGGGTCATGGTGCCAGTGTCACAGTGGGGTGCCATGAGTGTGGAACTTCGGTATCTCCCCATTACACACACTGGATGCAGTGGCCGAATCGGTAGAGTGCACACCTCCCATGCGGAGGGTCGGAAGTTCACTTCCTGGTCGAGTCAATCCACTGACTTACAAATTTGATACTTCTTGCTTCCTAGCCAGGCACTCGGCATTATTATGATAGGAAAAGGACTGGTTGGTGTTGTGTTAGGTTAAGGTGACTGAGTGGGATGTCAGGTCATGGTGCTGGTGGCCTGGTCTCCCAATGGGGCAGCACTATAATTGAACAACGCAAACACGGACAAATGGTATATATTTTGGACTTTTTAATGAACTAGAATGGCAATCGTACATGCTTGAGTATAATGAGAGAAGGCCCCGAGATGCTTTAACCCTATAGTTCTAGTCTCTTATTGTGGGGTGGGCGGGCTGGCAGAATAGAATGTCCATCGCCATCTGCCACCAAGTTGTAGTGGCCGGGTTCGGGTTTTTGCTCGCTTTATATAGCAGCTTAGGCAGCCCAAAATGTCACAACTGCGTCAAGTTTTCGTAACTTTGTAACAGATTTCGGCTGCTGACGTCATATCTAATTTACATACGTGCGCCTGCCAGCTCTGCATGGTTACTCGGCGTAGTTCCAAAAGACCCGCTAGTCGTGGTAGACGTTGATGTACATATTAATGTTAAGGTTCGAGTATAGGTGGCACCAGCGGACGTTTGAATAAGTATCCGACTCCGCCTTGTTAAATTATCCATGTTGCAATCAACATCGACAATGTTGCCATGAGCGAGCACTGTCACAAGTTGTTATCCATCCTGATATGACCTTAGATGTTGGAAGGACGTCAAACTCCACCAACCAGCCAACCCCATTACAGGTATTCAGAGTGCTACTTGCTTCTCAGGAAAGACTGTTGCTGTCTTTATCTGGGAACCAGGATGCTGGTTCGCAGCTTCAGCTTATTCACCGGAAACTGGGGTTGGTGTCACTCCCACACCTACACTTCACTATAGACCCTATGTTTTAAACTCACTTTACTATATGGGTCGTTCTCAGAAAACTGTGTACCACTTTTGTGACATGGAAACCAAAAGTGAAAACATTCCAAATAATAGCAGAAAACATTACAAATAATACCATTAGTAGAAGACATATTCATATGAAGACTTACATTGTGCATATGTCAGAGTTGAATTTTTTTTTTGTCATTTAAGAAAATTTTGATCTCATACAAATTGAGAAACCCATTCTTCTTCATCGTGTCCTTCCACCAGGTATCACAAGGGATTTTCGAGCAGAGGTATGATCTTTATTCGTGGGACGTGCTCTCGGTGGTGGATGGTGGTAGCAGGATTTGCAATCAGATAGCTGATTCCCAGTGCCGCGATGTGGATGCTCCTGCTGTGGCCAGTTTGTCAATAGAAAGCCTGGGCCTACACTTTTACCGACCCAAGGGATTTTTAATCTCCCACACCACATAGACATGGTATGAGATCGACCGGCCTTTGATGACGCTGTAAGTTATACACAGCGGTGGAAATCCAAATTGGCAGAGGTGGGGGGGGGGGGGGCACGGGGACTCGAACCACCAACCCTCAGATCAGGCATCCGACCTAGAAAAAAGTCAGACACTCTAACCACTCCGCCACAGAGAAATCCATTAAAATGAATCATGTAATATCCACCCATACCATCATTTTAATGCACATCCATAACATCATTTTAGCACACAGAACACATTCAAACACATTTTATTATTGATTCCTGTTAAAGCAGAAAAGATTGTATCTTACAAAAAAAAAGTTGGAAAAAAACCCTGTTTTGGTAGATGTATGGTGTCAATATGCAAATTTTCATATTTTCACTTTGGCACAAAATCATATGAACACATGTTAGATACATTTTGTTGCTTATATTAAATGCATGTAGCATTTCTAGCTAACTTAATCCCCATAATCAGCAATAACTACTCGACATAAAAAAACCCTCCCCCTTAAAAAAAAAAAGGCAACATTATTATTATTATTATTATTATTAACAAAGTGGAAATCAAATATGTGGTACACAGTTTCTGAGACCGACCCATAACCACATGCCTCCTGATCTCCAAACTTAGCCATGTCCTTGCCATACATTTGTTTGTTTCTAATGTAGATTGCAGTGAAATTTTCCAAACAAATATTTTCCATTAGATAAAATACCACCTTGTGTATGTATGTTCACATTCAGACTTGTGCGCTGAAGCTGCAATCTGGCGTTTTTACGTGCTGCACCATAGCTTCAGTTCTCCCTGAGGTACCAGCGGACACTATTAGTACTATGAATATGTCTATTATTTTCCTCCCACCCACCCACCCACCAATTTCCGCCCCCCCGTCCCCACCCCCCCCCCCCCCCCCCCCCCCCCCCCCCCCCACCTCCCCGGCAACTGGTTGGTGGGTACCGGGCAACGGAAAACAACGGAATTGTGTCAACATGATACTTTGTCGTTATTATTCAAGCAGTGATGATGATTATAATACATTATATAATGATCTATATAATACATTATTCATGTAATATATATATATATATATATATATATATATATATATACATGAATAATGTATTATTTAGATCCATATATATATGTACTATATAGATCCATATATATATATTATATATAATATATATATAATATATATATATATATATATATATTTTACCTCGGTATATAGCCTCAGGCTAGCCGCAGGCTAGGGAGAGGTAAGCACATCCGGGTACAGCAATTAGCATAAGCAGCTCACGGCGGGAGGACGTTCGCTGAGCTGCTCCAGCAGGATTTAACTACTACAACACTTTAACTAACTGTAAGTATTGAGAAACTGCATTCAATGTCTTAAGGATGGTTTATAGCATCCCATTATGAAAGCTTAGAACTTTCTCAGGTCCAATTTGGACATAAAAGGTGTTATATAAAAAACACAAGGATAAGAATGTGCATAACCGAAACCGATACCGCTTGACATAGCGAAACCTGTGTTCAGACAGGCAGAGATGTTAACCCGAGTTGCATCTCCTAAGGAAATTCCTCCGAACCCTAAAAGAGGGTTTTGTTGGGGATGATCCTGGGTTTCTTTTATAGACTCCCCAGACCGGTTTTTGAGGCGAGCCTCCGAGTTTCGTAATATTTTCTTCAACTTGCTGGCGCAGAATGCCGCGGGTGGGAGAAGTGTACGAAACAGAGAGAGCGGGCGTGCCAATGGCCGCCTCCCCGTTTGGTTGGTTTCACTACCCATAAAACCTACGGCAAAACTTAGCTTAACGCCTGTATACAGAACGGTTTAAACACGTTACTATATACCATACGAAATAATACCTCACTCTTGCTCACTTTGTGAACATGTTGAGATGATACCGGTACTAAGTAACCTTTGTCGTTACAGAAACCGATGGCCACCAAGCGAAACAAGGTTCCGCCGGCAGCGGCAGAGGGCCGCGTGCATTCTGGATACGATTCCTCACCACCGCAGACGGCACCGCCGTCTCCACAGCCGGGGGCTGATCCTTTGGACAAGGATAGTGGGGATGAGGAGCTAGAAGACAAAATCCTACGGATTATGGGCAAATATAACACGCAAGCCACACGGCCTCCTTCTCCTCCTATCCCCGACGATGACTGGGAAGATTTCTCAGATGACGAGACCGAATCGGCATTTGAGGTTCCGGAACCGAAACCCAAGAAGCGGAAAAGACTTGGCAGTAGCTCCGGTGATGAATTCACCAAGGTCAATAAGAAACGAGTGAAGAAGACAAAGAAAAACAAAAACAAAAAGAAGAAGGACTCATCATCGGATAAATCAAATGATTCGTCCACAACTGACTCCGATTCAGAGACGGAGAGAGTGGGCATTTATGCCAGGATAGGGGCAAAGATCAAAAATAAATGCCCGTTGGCGAAAGCAAAGAGGTTGCGGACTACAACCATGATGAGGGAAACGCTGAAAGGACATTTCCACACTTTCAAACCTGTGGAGGTGATCAACAAGCTGACGGAACAAATTTCGGGAATTAAAGGAGTTCCCCAGTCCATCAGTAAAGAAATGGATGCAGGCATCCATCTCTCAGAGGAACGACGGCGTTATGAGAACGCGTTGTGCACGATTCATAAAGCTGTGCTCGGAGCGCTTACATCGATAACTCCGGTAGCGAATCGGATGCAAGCTGAGAATTCATTCTCGTCGCTTGCACGAGTGATGGACATAGGGATTGCGCTGCTTACAGCAGCGTCAAACTTCATGACGTTTCGGCGTTTTGAAAACGTCTTCAAGGCGGTTACAACAGATGCTGGCAAAGAAGTCGCCAGATCGAAGAAAGTAACTGACAATGATGGTAAAGAGTACACTCTTTACCTACCGCCAAAGCCGGTGCTAGGCAAGCCACTGGACAAAACCAAAATGTTTGGTGGTCAGCTAGCACACCTCTTCAAAGCTGTCGAGGTAGACACTAAAAGCGCTAAAAACACGGATGGCACCAAAAAGTTTGACAACACCAACAAATTCCGACGGCCCCGCTCGGATTTTCGCTTCCGGAGAGGAGGAAGGCCGGGATGAGGAGGTCCCTCATTCGGCTTCAATCCCAGAGGACGAGGCAGAGGAGAACCCCAGAACACGGGTTGGAACGACAACCGCGGATACAAAAGGGAGTTTACACCCAAACCCCAATTCCCGCGGCCAGGAGCCAAGTAGAGACACAGACTCCTACACTCAACACGGTGTCTGAAGAGACACAAACTTATGTAAGCAAGTTTAAGGCAGGCAACATCCTTAACTGTTTGCACAAATGGGTTAACATTACATCGGATAGGGAAATTTTGGATATAGTAAAAGGAGTTCAAATACCTTTCACAGACATACCAAAACAGGAAAGAGTTCCGTTCCCATACAAATTTAACATAGCAGAAAAACGCCAAATAGATTTTCAGGTTTCGCTGTTTGAAACAAAAGGTATTATTGAAAGAGTACAAAACACAAAAGGACAGTTTATTTCTAATGTCTTTTCTAGGCCCAAACCAAATGGCGAAATTCGCATGATTTTGGATTTGACTAAGTTAAATAAATTGGTAACATATAAACATTTTAGAATGTTCTCATTAGAAACGGCGAGAGACTTAATTACGCCGCATGCCTGGCTTGCCAGTGTAGACTTAAGAGACGCGTATTATACAGTTCCTATTTGCAAAGAACATAGAAAATTTTTGAGATTTATGTGGAACGGTTCCCTTTTCCAATTTACTTGCATGCCCAATGGGTTAGCCTGCGCACCTCGACTGTTTACAAAGTTATTAAAACCTGTGTTTGCTGTTATGGGAAGATTAGGACATACAATGTTTCCATACATAGATGATTCATTTATTATGGCAGAATCCTTTAACAAATGCCATTTGGCAGTGAATGATTTGTGTACTTTATTAACAGAATTAGGTTTTTACATACACGACAAAAAGTCCGTTTTTGTCCCGAATAAGGAATTAAAATGCCTGGGGTTTTTAATCAACACCAAAGCAATGACCGTATCATTAACGGAACAGAAACTACAGAAGTTTCATGAGACGGCCTCCCAGCTGCTTGACATATCTAGGCCAAAGATTAGACAGGTCGCTGTCCTTATCGGTATAATGGTTTCATATGCGCCGGCTGTTCTTTATGGGGCGGCGCACTTCAAGTCTCTAGAAATAGACAAGAATAGAGCGTTAGCACGTACAAAAGGTAACTTTGAAAGAATAATGTACATTTCCCAGGATGGTTACACAGATATATCTTGGTGGATCGAGAATATCAATAACTCTTCCAATCCCATTAGAATGGACCAACCCAACACGGTAGTTACTACCGATGCGTCATTACAAGGTTGGGGAGCTCATCGAAATGATGTAGCAACAGGAGGGAGATGGTTAGAAAACGAAAAATCAGACCATATTAATGTTCTTGAATTAAGAGCGATTTACTTAGGCCTCTTAAGCCTAATTAAAATACCCAAAAATACTGTTCAACTGCTTACAGATAACACTACGGCCATGGCATATGTCAGGAATATGGGAGGTACAAAGTCAAACGAGTGCAATAACTTGGCACAAAGTATTTGGAACTGGGCGCAAAAAACATCAAATATGGTTAACCATTTCACATATCCCAGGATCGCAAAACGTCCTGGCCGACAAAAAGAGTAGAGTCTTTCACGACCATTTAGAATGGAATTTGAATATAAAAATGTTCAACAAAATTTGTCGCCAATGGGGTTCACCTACGGTTGACTTATTCGCATCAAGGAATAACTTTAAAGTTAACAGATATGTTTCATGGCACCCAGAACCATTTGCTTGGCACATAGATGCTTTCTCACTGATTTGGGAAAATGAATTTTATTATATTTTTCCCCCTTTCAACATCATTACCAGAGTGGCACGAAAGATAAAGATGGACCGGTCTCACGCCATCCTGATCGTCCCCGAATGGGACACACAGCCGTGGCTAGCAGGACTAGCCTCGACAGCCCGAGATTGCCTCAGATTCCCAAAATCCCGAGGAAATCTAACTCACCAAGGCCCTCTGGAACATCACGGCAACGTAGCAACAACACCGTTGCTTGCATTCCTTTTCTAAATAAATACCTAGAACAATTTGGTTTAGACAAAATTACACAAGAACGGCTAGTGTCACATGCGTGGAGAAAAGGAACAGTTAAAATGTATACCACATATTTGAAAAAATGGGGCGTTTATTGTCTTATTCACAAGGTTAAACCCATGAACCCAACTATTGCCCAAGTGTGCAGATTCTTTAGAATGTTAGAACAAGAAGGGCTAGGTTACGGCGCAATTAATGCTGCCAGGTGCGCTCTCTCGATTATCCTTCCCAGAACAAGGGGAGATACAATGGGTAAACACCATGTTATATCATGGGTACTAAAGGGAATTTATGAACGAAACCCACCTAAACCAAAATATGACCGATTTTGGGATGTGTCACTGGTATTTAAAATGTTTAACGATTGGCCACATAATAGGTTTCTAGATATAAAACAATTAGGGTTTAAGTTAGCACTGTTATTACTGTTAGTCACAGGTCATCGAGGCCAGACTATAGTGGCACTTTCACTCGATGGACTGGAAATAGATAGAAGGCAAGCGACCTTCGATTTGACAACATTGTTAAAATCTAATCGTTTAGGTGACCCTTTGTCGTCAATTGATGTAACACAATTCAAAGACAATCCGAAACTGTGTGTAGTTTCCGCAATCAGAACATACATATCCAAGACACAAGGAGTTAGAAACTCAAGACAATTGTTGATAAGCTTTATTAAGCCACACAAGGGCATATCAAGGGATACGCTCGCCAGATGGACAATTAATGTCCTAAAGATGGCAGGAGTGGATACGGACAAATATGCGTCACACTCAACAAGAGGAGCCATGGTGTCAAAGGCACGCCTCTTAGGCATTTCGGTCAAGCGCATACTAGCGCATGCAGGATGGAAGACCGAACGATCGTTTGCTAGACATTATAACAAGCGATTGGAAAAGGCAAGTGGCGTCGCACGGCGACTGCTACAACATTAAAGTCAAAAAAGGTGAGAACATACCATTGTCACAAACATATAAGGTTAACCAACGTTCCATACCAAAAAACATAAACAAATAAAATAAATAAAATATCAGGATAAAATGATATTACGTAAAGTCTCCCTAGCCTGCGGCTAGCCTGAGGCTATATACCGAGGTAAAATAGATTAGTTAGACGAATCTTACCTTGGTATAGATGATGGATAACTGTTGTTTTCCCGAGGTATAAGCCTCGGCTAGACGTGGGTGAGGGCCCACCCTCCACACCCTGCCACGTCTAGTCCCTTGCTTGTACCAAGGAAACATTAGTATTTAGAATTTTAGAGATCATTTTATCCTGAATTAGTAGGTAAAGATTGCTGTACCCGGATGTGCTTACCTCTCCCTCACCCATGTCTAGCCGAGGCTTATACCTCGGGAAAACAACAGTTATCCATCATCTATACCAAGGTAAGATTCGTCTAACTAATCTATATATATATATATATACACACATGTGTATGTGTGTGTGGGATGTGTAATTATAAATCTAGATGGGATGGCCGAATGAGTTAAGCATCCATCTCTCATCTTGATAGATCGTGAAATTCGAACACACAGGTTTGAACCCTGGTCAAGTCAAACCAATGACTTAAAACTTTGAAATCAGGCAGGAGAATGACTGCCCGGTGCGGCAAACGCCCGGCGGTGAGGCTCGCAGCCGGCAAGCCGGGGCAAAGACCGGGTAGGTCAACGATTGGACAATAATATGTGTAAAGAAAGTATACAAAATAATAAATAATAATAATACTCCGCCTATTTATATCTGCATAAAGAATTATACATCCCATATATATATATATATATATATATATATATATATATATATACATATATATATATATATATATATGTGTACTTGTGTGCGTATATATATATTATATATATATATATATATATATATATATATATATATATACGCACACAAGTACTTCCCTTCCGCCCCTTTATACCCACATAATATGCTATGCATCATATATATAATAAATGTGTGTGCACTGTTGTCTCGATTTAGTGATGTAACACAGGTAGGTAAGAAAGCTTAGGGTTGCTTTGGTAGTATTTATGATCTGGCTGGGCTTAAGTTAAAATGCCAAACTTAAAGAAAGTTAAAATTCAAGACTCTTGCGCATCTGTCACTGGATCCCATCAGTGGGCTACACGCCATTAAATAGGCCAATGGTCCCGCCCTCTAGTGTAAGACGTTCACACTACCTCGGAACCGCTGGTCTGTGCCACACAAAAGGAATGCTCATACCATATTTCTCTCTCTCTCTCTCTCTCTCTCTCTCTCTCTCTCTCTCTCTCTCTCTCGCTAGAGCGCAGGTTTCCCGCGCGGAATGTCGGGAGTTTGATTCCCAGTCGAGCCAAATCAATGACTTATAATATTGATACTTGTTGTTTCCTAGCCTGGCACTCGGCATTATTAAGAGAACGGCAAGAACTCGCTAGATCAGTGTCAGGATAATGTAACTGAGCGGGATATCAGGTAAGCAGTATTATCTCCTACTATCCTAGTGGGACAACATATAACATTGCCACGAATGCGCACTGTCAGTCACAAGTCGGTGGCCAGTCTCCCCCTCCCCCTCCCACTTATGGGGTGGGGGTGGGGGTGGGGTGCCCAACATGCACCTCGCCCCCTCCTCTGGGGGTGGGCTGCTTTCACCACTCGATATATTATATATGATATAATATATATTATATAATATATGCTGCATAAGCCATTATACGATTATAATATGGCTGGAAGCTTCCATCCTCTCCCTAGCCTATCTACTGCCCCCCCCCCCCCCCCACCCCCCAGTCATCTACTGGTTGGGCCTTCTTAACCTACAAACTACCATCCTGCTCTCACTCATATCCGTTGGGGGGCGCCACGTCTGCGCACGCACCGCTCCCCCCCTCCCCCCCCCCCCCCCCCCTTACATACACTCACTGTATAGCAATACCTCAGGGAGTTTGACGCCCCTGCCTTGCAGAGTTCTAAACCACTGCCTTGTGGTACAGGTCCTTGACAGAACCGAAGGCTAAGGGAGCAAACCCTAAACAGAAAACCATGTCACTGTGGCAGCATTATGGGCGGTTGATGTATGGAACTCCCAACATCTCCCGACCAGCCACTGCAGGGACAAATAGATTTGCGCCTGTCTTGACATGTTCTTGCCGGTGTGAAACCTCTATTTGCTCCCCGAGAGAGTGCCGCTGGTAACTTGCAAAAGCCAGCAGCACTTCATCACTTTTGCAGGCAGCTTTCATGAAATGTACAACCGCACAAAAGACCGACTCATGGACACAACTCTCACAGCAGAGAGCTAAATGGAGAGCGGCAGTCAAGTAATGAAAGCAGTCTTTGTCGCATCGCGACCGACAGCATGATGATGATGATGATGACCGCATATATATAGTTTCCGAGCGAGTGGAGTGAGAAGCCCCGCGCATGAAGGGAGGTAGAGTGAAGCATGCCGGTAGCCCCCACCAAGGAGCGGGGGGGGGGGGGGGGGGGGGGCGCGAGGAGCAGGACAATACAAAGCTTATTACAGGCGATAACAGTCTTATCACTATCCATGTTATATATATATTATATAATATTCATATATATATTTATACTCTGCAATGAATTATGAGAATATAGATATATGAAAGAGATTGGTTCCATGGTCGGTCAATTTAGAGAGGTTTTACTGTGTGTATATATACATATACATATATAGATATAGATATAGTAAAACCTCTCTAACGGACCACCTCCACAGATCGACCGACCACTCCCCTATATCGATCGCTTTATTTGGGTCCTAAATGATAGCCCATACAATACCATTGGAGTGATATTCTAACTCCCTAAACTGACACCGACCACCACACTAAATGGACCATTTAAAGTCGGTCCCATGGTCGGTCGATTTAGAGAGATTTTACTATATATATGCAATTAATCCAAGAACCTATGCACGACAGAGGACAAACTTGATTAAGGTTTTCTATCGCATCAATTATTATTTTAGGTCAGGCAATGGCAAGAATAAAAAAAAAGGACACCAAAAGAAGGGCGTAAAAATTGAATGAAAGAAAGAAAGGCACATCTTTGTAATTCTATTTTCTAAGAGGTGTGTTTTCCCCAATGCTTGCAGTGCATCGTAAATAATGGGGTCTATTTTAATCACTTCTATTTTACTTCCCGTTTCCGCGTTGCCGACACAATTCTTTTGTTCTTTCTTTTGTGGAAATAACACCACGCGCATTCCCCAACATATTGCAGGACCAGACGGGTTGGCCGAATGAGTTGAGTGTCCGTTTCCTGTTTTCGGAGATCGGGGTATCCGAACCCATGAGATCGTGGGTTCGAACCCTGGTCGAGTCAAACCAATGACTTATAAATTGATACTTGTCCCTTCCTAGCCTGGCGCTCTGCATTACTAGGATAGGGCACGGACTGGTTCGCTCAGTGTTAGGATAATGTGACTGAGCGGGATATCAGGTCATGGTGCTGGCGGCCTGATTTCCCAGTGGAGCAGCACTATAAAGTCGCCATGAGTGCACACTGTCACAAGTCGGTACCCGTCCTGATATGACCTTAAATGTTGCTAGGATGTAAAACAACAACAAACCACCCAACTTATTGTGTGAGATAGGTTACACACACAAACACACACATACATACACTTATCACGTTTTCAGACTAATTCCTCATTGCAATTCAAATATTTTAAAATTGTATTATCTAAAATATTTTTTCGAGAGCTGCATTATCCGATGAAAGCATCAGGTTTTCCAAAACAAAACTAATTTTCTAGATTTGATCCCACATATCCAACTTAGATACTGGTGCACTTATTCGACATGTACGGCTGCATATCAAGAATACTTACTTAACTGCTAAATCATATGATATCCAGCATTTTGGCATCCACAGCAAAAATAAAATTCTGGTATTTTTATGGTTCAAATAAATATCTTCAAAGTTAGCCCTTTAAAATAAAAGTGACTTCACTTTAAAAGTGAAATAGATAATAAAGATTGATGTGATATATTCATCCATAATGTATGAAAGTAATTCGAACTCATCGCATTATTCAAGTTTGACTATATTTGACCCACCATTGGAAATAACCGGTATTTTTTTATTTATTTTTTTGGTGACAAGTTTTTTTATTCTGCCCATAACGTATAAGCTGCCGTGAGGGTGCTTGTTTTCAACACTGGACGGTATGGTTAAAGAAAAAAAAGAAAGAGTTTCCTATTAGTGTAGTAGTCTGCACTGACGTCTCAGGCAAGGGGCCACATAGACAAGTAGGCGTGGATCGGCTGATTGAATCAGGGAGCCTAGGTAGTGTATTGGTTAGCATGCTAGCCCCCGCATTGACAAGAGGTGTGGGTTAGAATCTAGGTCATTTTTGGATAGATTGGGAACGGGGAAGGCTTGGGCGGTTAACTAGGTCACATTGGTGGAATGTAGGTCAATTTTGTGTAATGCGGTATTCATGTGGAAAGCCAATTACATGTGCAGTTTACTAGATTGCTTTGGAGTACAAGTAGAAAGTGAAATGGTTGTGCAGGTAAGTAGGTTAATTTGGTGGAATATAGTATTATTCACGTGGAATGCCGATTACATGTGCAGCTCACTACAGTACTTTGTAGTACATATAAAATGAAAATTAGTGTGCAGTTTATTAGATATGGAAAGTGGTGGCTTTCATTCAGGAAAGCAGGTCAATTTGGTGGAATGTAATACTTACATGGAAAGCCGATTACATGTGCAGTTTATTAGATCGCTTAGAAAGTGAAATTATGCTGCAGTTCACTCGATATGGAAAGTGTGGGGTTTCATTCAGGTCAGTAGGTCAATTTGGTGGAATATAATATTATTTATGGTGAAAACCGATTACATGTGCAGTTTATTAGATCGCTTAGAAAGTGAAATTATGCTGCAGTTCACTCAATATGGAAAGTGTGGGGTTTCATTCAGGTCAGTAGGTCAATTTGGTGGAATATAATATTATTTATGTGGAAAACCGATTACATGTGCAGTTTATTAGATCGCTTAGAAAGTGAAATTATGCTGCAGTTCACTCGATATGGAAAGTGTGGGGTTTCATTCAGGTCAGTAGGTCAATTTGGTGGAATATAATATTATTTACATGGAAAACCGATTACATGTGCAGCTTACTAGATCGCTTAGAAAGTGAAATTATTGTGCAGTTTACTCAATATGGAAAGTGGAGGGTTTCTTCGGTTAAGTAGGTCAATTTGGTGGAATATAGCATTTTACGTGCGAAAAACAGAATGCACGTTCAGCTTACTGGGTCTCTGTTCTCACGTTCAGCTTACTGGGTCTTACTGGAATAATACTAATACTATCGCATACAAAATGAAGCAGTTTTGTTCACATTAACTAGGTCACTCTGGGACAATATGTATGGAGAGTGGGTTGCTTGTGTAGATTGCTAACTATGTATGGAGAGTAGGTTGCTTGTGTAATTTGCTGACTATGTGTGGAGAGTGGGTTGCTTGTGTAGTTTGTCAATTATGAATGGAGAGTGGGTTGCTTGTGTGCTTTGTTAGTTATGTATGGAGAGTGGGTTGCTTGTGTAGTTTGTCAATTATGAATGGAGAGTGGGTTGCTTGTGTGCTTTGCTAGTTATGTATGGAGAGTGGGTTGCTTGTGTAGTTTGCCAACTATGTATGGACAGTGGGTTGCTTGTGTACTTTGCTACCTATGTATGGAGAGTGGGTTGCTTATGTAGATTGCTAACTATGTATGGAGAGTGTGTCCCTTGTGTAGTTTGCTAACTATGTATGGACAGTGGGTTGATTGTGTACTTTGCTACCTATGTATGGAGAGTGGGTTGCTTGTGGAGTTTGCTAACTATGTATGGAGAGTGGGTTGCTTGTGTAGTTTGCTAACTATGTATGGAGAGTGTGTCCCTTGTGTAGTTTGCTACCTATGTATGGAGAGTGGGTTGCTTGTGTCGTTTGCTAACTAGGTCAACAGGTGCGGGCGAGGAGGCTCAGAGACTCCCTGAGGGGGTTGGTGGCTCAGGGCTGGTGGGGATTGGGGTGGGTGGGGGGTGCTGGGCGTGGTGAGTGCATACCAGGTGGGGGGGGGGGGGGTGGCGTGAGCTCCGGGCGGTGGTGGAGGGTGGAAGGGGGGGGGGGCTGGATCCTGGGGATGTGTGTGCAAGTGTGTGCCTGGGGATCCGGGGACGGAATGGGGTAAGGCTCGGGGTAAGCTGAGGTCACCATGGATCCAGGCAACACGTCGAAACTGCCCCTAGGCTGCTGGATGAGATGGGGGGGGGGGGGGGGGGGCTTGGGAGGAAGGGGCAGGGGCGGCAATCTCTAGTGGAGCGGGCATTGCTGGAAGGTATTGCGGGGGGGGGGGGTAGCTGCGGAAGGCGACTTGGGTTGGTTTAGTATATATGTATGCATATATATTAGATATATATATATATATATACATACATATATATATATATATATATATATATTATATATATATATATATATATATATGATACTGTCTGAAAAGGTTCTAAGCAATATGGGACAAAACTTTGTCCATTGTAATGATCAACATACTATCTACTTATGCATTTGCTGAGGATAAACTGATTTGTTTTTTACATGGTGTTTCATAATCCCAATAGAATACATATTGATTTGAGGCAAATGTCCTTGTATTTTCAGTCTAACCGTTTCTGTGCTGTTTTGTGTCAATCGTTACAATGGACAAAAAAACAAAGAGTTAGCACCTTTTGAGACAGGCTCATGTATGTTTATATATTTCCATAATGTATTTCATTCAATATAGCAATTTCCTGTGTGATATACATTTCATGGATATATTTACTAAATGCATTAGTTCATTCAATATGACAATTTCCTATGCAATGTATATTGCGGGGGAGCTGGGGAAGGCAACATAGGTTGGTTTAGTATATAATGCATGTCTATGTTAGATGTATATATATATATTCGATATATATATTAGATATCCTCCGGTCTGACTGACACTGGTCAAAATCCAGGGGAGGTGAGGTAGGCAATGTGGTGCCACCGTTAAAGTGTTGTATCTTACGGAGGATAACAATAATAATAAGTAATATTCCCTTATGTATCTTTATACTCACATAATACGTTACACATCACACATATAGATATTTTGAAGTGAGAGCGGGAGACCGTTGGAGTCGGTTCCCAGCAAAGGGGAAGCAGAGAATGCCTGATTACATGGGAGGGCCTGCTGAGAATAAGGGGTGTTGGGAAGCGAGAGGTGCCCAGACAGGAGCACCGAAAACATTAGGGACTATTCTTTATTTATATTTACATAATACTTTCTTTTTTTTCTTGAAGATTTATACTGCCTATCATGGATAAGTCTGAAGAGACTTGTTTTCACCATTAGACAGTTTGTCGATAGAAAGCCCGAGCCTACACTTTTACCGACCCAAGGGATTTTTAACCTCCCACACCACATAGACATGGTATGAGAGCAACTGGCCTTTGATGATGCTGTAAGTTATACACAGCGGTGGAAATCCAAATTGAGAGAGGTGGGGGCACAGGGAATCAAACCACTGACCTTCAGATTAGGAGTCCGACCTAGAAAAAAGTCAGACACTCTAACCACTCTGCCACAGAGAACACCAAATTATATAACACATATGGCATTTGATATATATATATTAGATGTATATGGGTTATTCTCCAAAACTGGGCACGTTACGATGCTGATCATCCGCGTTACGATGCTGATAATTAAGTCTTTGTTTTAATTGATAGCAAGTCAAATAATTATTGTAGCCTCTATGTATTAGGTATGTTAGAACTTCTACATGTATTGAATTTATTTCAGTTAAAATATCAAAATTGTATTTGTATGATTTTGCGCTAGACTGGAAATGTGAAAATTTACACATTGGCACCATACATGTAGCCAAACTTTTTTTCAAATTATTTTTCAACCTTTTTCTTGTAAGGCATAACCTTGTCTGCTTAACAGTAATCAATCAAATCTTCTTTGACTATGTTGTATATGTTAAAATGAGGTTCTGGATGTGTCCTTGATTTTCATGTTACACTAGTGATATTAATGTATTGCTCAATTTGTATCAGATCTAATTCAAAAAGTGAAACTCAATCCAAAAAGTTTTTTTTTTTCAACTCTGACATATTCACAACATGCAAACCTTCACAGGACAGTGGATTAGGGTATTATTTGGAAGGATCTTTGCTATTATTTGGTAGGTTTCCATGTCACACTTTTGTGCCAAGTTTTAGAGAATGACGCAGAGATATATATATTCCCTAATGTTCTTAATTCGATATAGCAGTTTCTTGTGTGATTTCATTTTGTTTAATGTATATATTTACTAAATGCTTTAGTTCACTCAATATCACAATTTCCCATGCAATGCCTATTGCATTTTTATTTAGTATATATATTTGCCCAATAATCATTCGATCTCACAATTACTTAAGTGATGTCCATGCATTTATTTTAGTATGTATTCATTAGTTCGTTATCACAATTTTAGTTGCAATGTCCATTGCATTTAGTTTCATGTACATATTCACTAGTCGCCTTAGTTCATATAATCATGATGCGCGAAAAGGAAGAAAGAAGGCGGGGGTGGAAATAAGGCGTTTATTTTCGCCTCAACATAGGAGTATACAGAGAGAGGCTCATGAGGAGCAGCAGGGAAAAAGCTCATAGGGAGCAACAAAGTAATGTAGATGTAACAATACAAGGAAACGAGTAAATAAGCTCATGAGGAGCAAGGGAGATGTTGATAACGAATAAAAGTTCAGTTCAGAGTTAAGTGTCTGAGGGGTTCAGTGAGGGGGTGCCGAGGAGCCCTCCACCGCTGGAAGAGAAGGGTAATGAGGAAGAGATGGGTGGGTGGGTGGGTGGAGGAAAGTGAGGAGAGCTGGAAGGCGGCAGGAGGGCGAGTGCCTGAGGGAGGCCGGCGGGCGACCTTATAAGGGAAGGGGGACGGGCGACAGCAGGTGAGGTGTGAATGCTGCCGGCCCGGGGGAGGTGGCGAGCAGCGGGCGTCGGGTGAGGCGGGAATGCTGGGCGACAGGGGGCCGGGGGGGATGTGGCGGCGCACGGCGGCGTCGGGCGAGGTGAGAAGCAGCGCGACAGCGCAGGGCGGGGGAGGGTCTCTTCCTCTCCTCGCATCAAACGTAATGCTACGCATTACGACCAATGTGACAATTTCCTATGCGATGTCCATTGCAGTTCCTACAGTTAGATTTGTGCATATTTGATAAATAGGCCTATCTTAATTCATTCAATATGACAATTTTCTATGCGATATCCATTGCATTACATTTTTACGAAATGCCTTAGTGCATTCGATATGACAATTCCATATGTGATGTCCATTGCTTATTTAGTTTAATATATATATTTTTGTTAAATAGCCTTATTTGATAAATAGCGTCATTCATTCAATATCACAATTTCCTATATGATGTCCATTACATTTAGTTTAATGTATATATTAGTCTTGTCCTAAAGATCAGTGAAACATGTTGCTTATTTCTATAACCATCCAAAGTGTGTCATGTATAATAGATTATAACGATCAACTTAATCTATTTATTTGTCGGTCCCATTGTAGGTTTTACTGTATAATGCAAAAAAAACAACATCCAAAATCATGCCAGAAACTACAAGAAAGTGGTTTTACAAGGAGCCTGACTGCCTTCAATAGATTACCTTGGCCCCCTGTGTCCCATTGAGACAACCTTGTGTTCATCTTGCACCCAGACAGTAGTCAATACAGGACAGTCTCCACGCGGACATACACCCTCCCTAACCTACACCCACACACTCACCCACAGAGTCACACACACAGCTTGCGATTCATGAACAAAGGTACCTGTTTTCAACTCACTAAATATTAAACAGACACAGTGGCCAAATGAGTTGAGCGCTCACTTTCCATGTGGCAAGTTACAGGATTAGAATCCATGGGGATAAAAATCTGGCCGATTCAAACCGATGTCGTGAAAATTGATACTTGTCGCTACCTAGCCTGGTGCTTTGTATAACTAGGATAGGGCAAAGGATCAGTAGAATGAGGAAGACCAATTTTACGCGATTGAAATTTCACGCGGTTAATGAATGACGATAATAATGTTTAAACCTTTTGAATGGTCTTTCTGACATTAGGATCACAATACACATGTGTCTAATTGATTTCAAACTATATGAAGCCATTCAATGGTTGAGTCTAGTTTGATCATTTAGCAACCCTCAATAGGTTAGCTGCAGGATCAAGGGTGAAAATACCATGTTAATTATATATTATACCACCTCAATATTGATCTTTTGTATTCCTCATTCATGACAAATCTGTGATAATTAATTTTAGACTGGTCAAATAACTGAAAGAACTCAGGGATGTTTCCCTCCAATTCTGAAATAATGTAATAAACCAACAGATTTATTTCAAATATGTGTTACTAAAAATATAAACATTGGCAAATTAATTTCATAATTAAAGTAAATAAATACCATTTACCTTGATTTATATGCTTCTCTCCTTCTTTTTAAAATTTGGGTAAATATGTTTCTTCTGCTGAACAAGTTGTTTTGTCAATGCTAAAAGTACTGGTCTTTCAAACATTATTCAATTAGAGATTATTTAAACAAAATAGTATGTAGAGTAAGGTATGTGAGGTGAGTTAATAATAGCTATTGAATACACAATTTGCAACACATAGCGCAATGGATTTCTGATAGCTCCTCGCAAGTTCTGCAGCAATATGGCAACAGTCATGTCATATGGCTACATCAAAATTACATGGATCGTTGTGAGTATGTTCATGGTATTTAGAATGTAAGCAGGAGTTATCGTCTGTATTCAGGTACAACATTTGGTGCAATGTTGGTATTGGATTTAAACCCTGATAGCCCATGGCATCTCCTATCTCCACCCCCCACTCCCCCCCCCCCCCCTCCAGCACCCCACCCGCTCCAGCTCCCTCCGATCCACCTCCGCTCTTTCCCGCTAGGTGTGTGCTGTGCGTGTTATCCAGATCTGCTAGAGGCCTCCATAATATTCCTCCACCAGGGGGCGGGTGTGGAGCTGATAGGCTGTGCTTGGAGGTGCTTCTAATATCGCCCATTGTCACGCGTGGAAGGATGTCTTGGGGGTGATTAATTCACAATATCGTCATCTCTGAATTCGTTGCTACAGTATAACCCTGTTAAATCAAACTTGAAGGGACCCTAGAAATTTGTTTGGATTAACCGATCATTGGTTTAACCGAGCTTTGGCTTCGACTTTGACTTGGCTTTGGCAAAAACGCGGGTGCATTATGAATGTAATATACAGTGTATGTGGACACTTTGATTATTGTTTTTTATGTATATAGTATAACCCCATTAAACCAACCTCGGTTAAACCAAATGATCGGTTAATCCAAACTTTTTGCGGCGGCCCGACAAAATACTGCCATTTATCACATAAAAAAGTTGGTGGGGTCTCAGATGACATTATAAGCACATGTAATTTTGGTTTAACCGTACCGGAAGTGGTCTGGAGTCAGACAATTTTGTTTGGATTAACCAATAATTTGGATTAACCGACTTTGGTTTAACCACCTTTTTCATATGATAAATGGTAGTATTTGGCCAGGCCTCCAAAAAAAGTTTGGATTAACCGATCATTTGGCTTAACCAAGGTTGGTTTAACGAGGTTATCCTGTATAAACACCAGCCTTGCACGGATCTTTTCAGTAGGGTTGAGTTGATATGCAGCATTTTTATAATTATGTGGGTGTCGAAATTAATATCGGTGTTGAATGAGTGCTGGAATTTATTTACACAGCATAAAGTACCTGGATTAATGTTCTGTAATCCGGTGGTTTAAAATTGTCAGTGCTGTATTTTTATTTTGATAAATATATTAGGTTGATTGCCATAATCTACTTTACTTTAGTTTGATTTAATTTTTGTTCTAAATGGTAAATTGATTGTAAAAAAGTAATTGTCAAAACCAAAACAGTTATCTAGATTTGATTCTACATATCTAACTGGTGCATGATTTACTAAGCATTGGTCATCATATAGAAGGGAATACTGAGGAAATTTAATGGAACCTACAGAACCCTATGTTGGCAAACTTTTGGCATGCGTTCCAAAATAAATTTGGCATTGTTGCACCTGAAATATCTCAAAAGTTAGCCATGTAAAATAAAAGTTACTTCAAACTAAAATATGATAGATTATAATGATCAACCTACTATATTTATCTCAGAAAATGACAGAATGTCAAAGCCAGCGGACTACCTATCAACTATCTCAAAAGCTAGCCATGTAAAATAAAAGTTACTTCAAACTAAAATAAGATAGATTATAATGACTTTTTTCTAGGTCGGACTCCTAATCTGAAGCTCGTGATTCGATTCCCTGTTCCCCCCCCCCCTCCCCCCAAATCTGCCAATTTGGCTTTCCACTGCTGTGTATAACTTACAGCGTCATCAAAGGCCGGTTGCTCTCATACCATGTCTATGTGGTGTGGGAGGTTAAAAATCCCTTGCTTCGTTAAAAGTGTAGGCTCGGGATTTCTATCGACAAACTGTCTAATGGTGAAAACAATTCCATTCAGACTTATCCATGATAGGCAGTATAAATCTTTCAAGAAGAATTTTATCTCAGAAAATGGCAGAAAGTCACCACCATCTGACTGTTCAACTTTAATGTTGGTGTCCCATCGAAGCACTTCTTTGTTTACCCGTTTTTGAGCAGCATTGTACCGGAGCACTAGAACTGTGATGAATGTTTAATGAGTGCACCACTATCTAAGTTAGATATGTAGATAATGTGATTGCCAATCTTCACAATAGACTCCACCTGTCCCACTAACCAGACAGGATAGCCGAATGAGTTAGAGCGTCCATCTCCCATGTTGGTAGACCATCGGATCGTGGGTTCGAACCCTGGTTGAGTCAAACCAATGACTTAAAAATTCCCTCTCATGACGACAGGACTCACCAATGCCATTGGGCTTGCCCGGTCCGCAACGGGGCACCCTGCGCCTCGTGCATTCACGCTGCACAACCTGTGCCCTGGTGGTGCTCGGGTGCATGCCAGGATAGGAGTTCCGCTGGAGGACCTTGACATCTGGCACGCTTCATGCCTATGTCCCTAAACAGACTGCCCACTCGGCCCCTAAGATGCTTACCTCTCTATTTGGTTAAAGCATCTCGGAGCCTTCTCTCATTATACTTATACTGACACATGTACGATTACCATTCTAGTGCATTAAAAAGTCAAAATATATACAATTCATCCGGGTTCGCGTTGTTCAATTGTCGATGTTGGTTGCAACATGGGTAATTGAACAAGGTGGAGTCGGATACTTATTCAAATGGCCACTGGCGCCAGCTATACTCGAACCTTAACATTAAATACGTATATCGACCAAACCTAGAGGGTCTTCTTGAACTACGCCGAGTAACCACGCAGAGCTGGCGGACACGCATATGTAAATTAGATATGATGTCTAGACTAAATCTGCTACAAAGTTGTGAAAGTGTACATATTTGTGATGTTTCGCGCCGCCTAAGCTACTATATAAAGCGAGCAAAAACTTGATACCGGCCACTACGACCTTGGCGGTGGGCGGCGATGGACAATTTACTCTGCCATCCTGCCCACCCCACAATAAGAGACTAGAACTATAGGGTTAAAGCATCTCGGGGCCTTCCCTCATTATACTCACGCATGTACGATTACCATTATAGTGCATTAGAAAGTCCAAATATATACCATTCATCGGGGTTCACGTTGTTCAATTAGGGTGTCTCATTACATATAATTAGGGTGTCTCGCTTACTACCTAAATCCCGGTATTGAAATACTTTAATCTCTCACATGCTCTCCATTTAGCGGTGCCCATGAATACATAAACCGGTCTGTCCCAGTAGCCAATCATAAACAATTACATAAGCAGGTCTGTCCCAGTAGCCAATCATATGCAATTACATTAGGTCTGTCCCAGTAGCCAATCATATGTAATTACATAAACAGGTCTGTCCCAGTAGCCAATCATATGTAATTACATAAACAGGTCTGTCACAGCAAATCATATGCAATTACATAAGCAAGTCTGCCCCAGTAGCCAATCATATGCAATTACATTAGTGCATTCGATATGACAATTCCATATGTGATGTCCAGGACCCAGGACCCAATCATATGTAATTACATAAACAGGTCTGTCCCAGTAGCCAATCATATGCAATTACATAAACAGGTCTGTCACAGTAGCCAATCATATGCAATTACATGAACAGGTATGTCCCAGTAGCCAATCATATGCAACTACATAAACATTTCTGGCCCAATAGCCAGTCATAACAAACTACATAAACAGGTCTTATATGTTACTTCAAGCCTTTTGGCAAACCGACTCAAGTACCCCTTTAATGCTGCAGGTTTGCAGCCTGTAAACTGTAAAGTTACAAACATGTCAAGTTATGAACAACATGTCAGTCAGTCAGTAGCCAATCGTACACAACTACATAAACATTCCCATGCCTCATGCACCATCCCTCGGCCCACGCACCACCATGCCCCCCATCCCCATCCCCCGCCTGTTCCCGGGCATCTCCCTCGTACCATAAACCCCAAACATGGCGGTATTTTACAACCAGCCAGCTTTCAAACCCTCTGACAACCGAGCTTCAGAATATTGATTCCAGTCAACCGTACCATGACCTAATTAGTAACCATATTAACCCTCTCCCCCGACCCTCCACCCCTGACTCCTTTCTGCAGTCAGCAGGGTGAACCGCCATTGCACACATGCACACATACAAGTCCGCGCGCGCGCACACGCTCCACTCTGTATGCTACCACAATGTATGCTCCCTAAGCATGGCATGTACCCTGCATCAGATTTTCTGGATTGCCGCGGCGAGCTTCATCCTCCAACACTACTTCGATTCGGAGCCTGGTTTAGTGACCTGCTGGGTTCCAGTTTCAGGATCTCGGAAGACACACTTTGTGTGTGTGGTGGGTGGGTTTTGACATACTGTTTTCTTTTGGGTGATTTAGTCGTCACGTGATCGATTAGCACCTGCCCCTTTATGTGACCTCTCCCTGACCTTGTGACCCTGGCTAATCATAGCCAATCACAACCAATCACTGCACAGTCTCGACTCCTGATCCCGCCTTCAGCTTAAAGTTGCATAGTCCGATGGTTTTGAATTTCTAAAGTTTTTCTGAGATAAATATATTAGATCGATCAGTAGTATCTACTTTACATTAGTTCAAAGTTACTTTTATTTTAAATGGTAAACCTTTTAGATAATTTTTATTTTGGGTGCAAACATGGAAAATTAGTTTTGGCAAGCTTGCCAAAACTCTGACACCATAGACTTCTGCAGTAACAGGTTCTGTTAAATTGACTCAGTATTGCCTTCTACGCAGAAACAAATGCTTAATAAGTGCATCAATATCTAAGTTAGATATGTAAAATCAAATCTAGATAATTGGTTTGGTTTTGAAAATTTGATATTTCATTGGACTATGCAGCTTTATGGTTGCATAGTCTGATGGCTTTGTGAGTTTCTGCCTTTGTTGTGTGTATAGATTGAGTAATAGATTTGACTTTAGTTTGAAGTGACTTAAGGGGTTGCATAGTTCAATGAAGGCATCAACTTTTCAAAACTAGTGCATTTACTGATATTTGATCCTACGTATCTAACTTAGATACTTGCGCGATTATTATTACTAAGCCGTTGTTCCTGCCTTAGGCAATATAATAGAATCTGTTACTATTGAAGCCTGTCGGATCAGAATTTGTATGCGCTTGCCAAAGTTAATTTTACATGTCTTCACTTCAAAGTTAGCTATTTATTTACAATGAAAGTTACTTCAAACGAAAGTTTGTTTGTTGTTTGTTTGTTGTTGTTTTACGTCCTAGCAACATCTGAGGTCATATCAGGATGGATACCGACTTGTGACAGTGCGCACTCATGGCAACTTTATAGTGCTGTCCCACTGGGAAACCAGGCCGCCGGCACCATGATCTGGTATCCCACTCAGTCACATTATCCTGACACTGAGCACACCAGTCCTTGCCCTGTCCTAATAATGCCGAGCGTCTGGCTAGGAAGCGACAAGTATCAATTTTTAAGTCATTGGTTTGACTCGACCAGGGGTCGAACCCACAATCTACCAGCATGTCAAACGAAAGTAAAGTAACGATCAACTTTATATAATTGTTTATCTTCACAAAATGACATTAACTCAAAGCCATAGAATAAAACCACTTCGAACTTTGTTCCTGTGCAGAAGGCGATACTAAGTCTATCTAATAGTAATAGAACCTATTACTGACCAGACGTATTGGCTGAATGAGTAGAGCGTTTGCTTCCCGTGTGCAAGGTCGAAAGTTCGATTCCCAGTCGAGTCAAATCAATGACTTACAAAATTGATACTTGTCACTTCCTAGCTTGGCGCTCAGCATTATTAGAATATGGCAAGGACTGGTTAGCTCAGTGTCAGGATAATGTGACTAATTAGAATATCAGGTCACGGTGCCTGGTCTCCCAGTGGTGTAGCACTATAAAACTGCCATGAGTGTGCACTGTCACAGGTCGGTACTTGTCTTGGTATGAACTTAGATGTTGCCAGGATGTAAAACTCCAACAAATAAACAAAGCCTAATACTGCTGAAGCCTATGATTTCTGTGTTGATGAACATGCCAAAATTCATTTAGCATTATTGCACTTCCGGACTTACCCTAGAAGCTAGACTCAGCCACTGGGTGTGAAAGTACAACATCTGAACACTTTGACTTCTGGATACTGAATGGTTTATTCCTGATCCAGGGCCTGAGCCACCGGCACCCTCTGTCTGTGACGTCATCTCATTTACATATTCCTTTGTTCTCAGTACGTGCCTGGATGTCTATTAACCATATATCACACTGGGTGGCTTTAACTACAAACCAGACGGGATGGCCGAATGAGTTAGAGCGTCCATCTCCCGTGCTGGTAGATCGTGGGGTCGTGGGTTCGAGTCCCGGTCGAGTCAAACCAATGACTTTAAAATTGATACTTGTTGCTTCCTAGCCAGGTGCTCGGCATTATTAGGATAGGGCAAGGACTGGTGTGCTCAGTGTCAGGATAATGTGACTGAGTGGGAGACCAGGTCATGGTGCCGGCGGCCTGGTTTCCCAGTGGGACAGCACTATAAAGTCACCATGAGTGCGCACTGTCACAAGTCGGTGTCCGTCCTGATGACCTTAGATGTTGCTAGGACGTAAAACAACAACAAACAAACAACAAACAGCTTTAACTACACTAAAACCTCTCTAAATCGACCGAGCATGTGACCGACTTTAAATAGTTCATTTAGTAATTGGCTTAGGGACAGCCCATGAGAGGTAACCCCCTGCCAGAAAACAGCCAGATAACATCAAATCCAAACATAAACCAACTACCTATTACGTACAAGCCTATAATATGTAAATAGAGTAGCCTAGTCTAGAATTAAGTATAGGCAAAAATAAAAAGAGGAATACTCTTACCAAGAAAATCCAAAAAAACTAACATAGATCACTAACCACAAACCATAATCTTAAGAAACACAGACCGATAACTGCCCAGCATTGAAAACAAACTCAATCATCCAAGCTTATATGCTATGGACAGCATAAACATCCCATCAAAAAAAAAGGAGGTTTTACAATTTTATTGTTACAATGGTATTGCATACGATCGTTTGGGACCCAAATAAAGCGATCGATATATTATAGGGGAGGGGTCGATCTGTGGAGGTGGTCGATTAGAGAGCTTTTACTGTACTTTAATATTATGAATCCACGACAACCTCTACCATCTAACCCCTAATGGTGGAAATATGCTAAATATACAAACTACTATTAATATCTATAGGTGATTAATATCAGGGGCGATTAATATCCAATTACTGAGTCTGATATCAAATACCTATCTCGATCCTGTGACGTCAGGCAACAATATGAGAGGTGGAATTACATAGGTCATAATGGAAGCCACACCAGTCTTGATGGTATTTTATTATTGCGGTGTACTTGACAGGATGGCTGATTGGTGGTAAGAGCGCTCGCTTGCTTCGATTGTGAAGGGTGGAACCTGGCCGAGTCAAGCGAATCATTGACTAAATTTATACTTTTCGCTACCTAGCTAGGCGCTCAGCATTAATAGGATAATGGCAAGGACTGGTTTGCTCAGTATCCAGATAATGTGATTGAGTGGGATATCAGGCCATTGTGCTGGTGGCCTGGTGTTATCAGTGGGGCAGTACTATAAAGTCGCTTTTGCATTAGTTTGCAGTAATTTGTATTATATACGTTGCTAATCTAGGAGATTTTTTTGATGTGTGCATGACAAATAAATTTGGTGTGCCCACAGAAATGCTGAACATGATAGGGTTGCGCGACTAGCATCAGTGTCACATTCTGTTAAATTGACTTAATATTATTTCCGTGGAGCAATGCGTCTGTACTAAATGCAGCCGTATCTATACTGGATGTGTGGGATAAAATCTAGGAAAATCGATTAGTTTAGAAATGGTAAGCTTTCATTTGTCTAGTCCGGTGGTGTTCGGTATCAAAATTTATTGAAAGGTGTCAAACTGTTGCAACGGCCGCCGGATGAAATGGAGGCTAAACAGACAAGGAACATACATTAACGACTAGCCAACTGATGATAACCGGACGATAACCAGACGACAACCGAATGTCAAACGGACGGACCAAACATATTACGAATAGCCACCGGACTGTCACTGTGTGGTGTGTGGTGTGGGGTGTGATGTGGGGTGTGGGGTGTGTGGTGAGTGGGGTGTGGGGTCAGTGTGATGTGTGGTTGTTGTTTGTGTGGTGTGGTGAGTGGTGATGGTGTGTGGTGAGTGGTGTGTGCAGCCCCCCTGGACTGAATTCCCCTAACACCATCAATGGACTCTGCAGGAAGCAAACCGGAGACGTAACGGATGGGTACCGGACATGAAATGGACAAAACGGACTTGAACCAGACATCAACCATACACGTTAGTCCGGCGGTGTCCGGTACAAGTTTTGTGCATATTCAAAACATGTGCCGGACACTACCGGAGATAGAACCGACATGCCGGATGGGTACCATATCTAAGCCATACATTGCCGTATTTCACCGGACAGTGTCCAGTTTCTGTCCCTTTCCTCAATCCGGTGAGGTCTGACTGGGGCTTCATGGTCACGATAATGTGACTGAGTGGGATATCAGGTTATGGTGCTAGTGCCCTGGTCTACCAGTGAGCCAGCACTATAAAGTCACCATACTTGCGCACTGTCACAAGTCGGTACCCGTCCTGATGTGACCGTAAATGTTGCCAGGACGTGAAACTCCAACAACCAACCATTCATTAGGCCCTAAGGGTTTGCCGAGTTGCCCGTTCATTTCCTACATTTCTATCTACTACTCACACTTTGTTAATCATACACATTCCAATGATTTTGAGTTTCTACAAAAACTCTTTAGATAAAAATATTACAATGAGCATTATAATCTACATTATTTTAATTTGAAATAACTTTGATTTAAATGTTAAAAGTTTGGAGATATTTGAAGTGAAAAATGCCAAAATAATGGTTAGAGCGCACATCAAAATGTTGATGGCATATGCTTCAACAGTACCAGGTTCCATTAAATTGAGTCAGCATCCCCCCCCCCCCCCCCTATATACAGCAATACATATGTCATGGGGGTGATGCAAATGGGAAATATTGCACCTAGAGCGGGACTCGAACCCACATCTCTTTGCATTCCGGGCCAGTGTGCTAACCATTACACCACCTAGGCTCCCTGATATCAACACACTACCCATGCCTACCTGTCTATGTGGTTACTTGCCTGATAGGTCAGTGCAGCCTACTACACTCGTTCCCTGGAATTGTAAGTCTTTTAAATGGTCATTTAATGCTTACAATTACATACATACAGGCAATGCACTAACAGATACATACACAGGGTAGGTTCAACAACCATACAGCACGTAGCTTGTACATGATCTTGGTCATGGCACCAGTGTCATGGGGGTGATGAAAGTGGGAAATATTGCACCTAGAGTGGGACTCGAACCCACATCTCTTTGCATTCCGGGCCAGTGTGCTAACCATTACACCACCTATGTCCCTGATATCGACACACTACCCATGCCTACCTGTCTATGTGGTTACTTGCCTGAGACGTCAGTGCAGCCTACTAGTATTAAATTTGCATAGTCCGATAGGTTTGACTTTCTGTCATTTTTTCTGAGATAAATATATTAGATTGGTCAGTATTATTTACTTTACTTTAGTTTGAAGTAACTTTCATTTTAAATGGTAAACTTTTGAGATATTTGTAGTGCAAACATGTCAAATTAGTTTTGGCAAGCTTGCCAAATCTCTGACACCATAGACTTCTGCAGTAACAGGTTCTATTATATAGTATTAAATTGACTCAACTTGGCCCATGCTTGAGGGCAGGTAATTATATCATTAGGGATGATTTGCAGGTCTGGCTAATTGCACTCAGGGCCTGGCTCTCTGTTGAGGTAGGGGTCAATGCACACAGGGGTCAGGGTTGGTGGTGGCCACAGGTCAACCAGCTCTGGTGGTGGGCAGACTACTGGTGGTCATGGTAACCAGGAATGCTGGAGAAGGATATTGGAGGAGCTGGGAATGCCGCTTCCCTATTGGTTGAGAGAATGGCATGATCCTATACCAAGAATCCATGTACTATATATAATAAACCAGAGGGGATTGGGCTCTCTCTTCTTACCCTCTTACTTTGCTTTACTTTCTCTATTTCTCTCCGTCTGTATTCCTTTTCACTTTAGCCTACCTACATAGCCACAGACTCGAACACCAGCCCTACAACCAGATATGGGCAACAGTGATCAGGGCAGTTCCTACCACCACCACATGGTGTTGACGCTCATCTACGGATAAATAGCAATACACTGGCAATTTGTTTGTAATCTTTGCCACTTTAAATTTTTGCAAAGGGTCATAACCCGATGGTGTTGACTTCCGGTCCTACTTTAAAAATAAATAAATCAGGTTGTTCGCTTATATTATAATCTATTTGACTTTGGTTTGGAGTGAATTTGATTTTAAATGGCTCACTTTGGGGGGTAATTGAAATGAAAATATGCAAAATCATGGTTGGGGTAAATGCCAAAATGCTGGACATTATAGGCTTCAGCTGCCGTAGTTTTAATACACGGTCTATTATTAAAGTTGCATAGTCCGATGGTTTTGAATTTCTGTATTTTTTTCTGAGATAAATATATTAGATCGATCACCGGTATCTACTTTACATTAGTTCAAAGTTACTTTTATTTTAAATGGTAAACTTTTGAGATATTTTGAATGGAAACATGGAAAATTAGTTTTGGCAAGCTTGCCAAAACTCTGACACCATAGACTTCTGTAGTAACAGGTTCTGTTAAATTGACTCAGTATTATTGCCTTCTACGCAGAAGCAAATGCTTAACAAGTGCATCAGTATCTAAGTTAGATATGTAAAATCAAATCTAGATAATTGGTTTCGTCTTGAAAATTTTGTATTTTATCGGACTATGCAGCTTTAAGTATTAAATTGACTTACTATTAACTTACAGATCCTCTTCTGGCTGATCTAGGTCCTATTGGGCCTCTAATGCGAGATCGTTTTGGTTTTTAAAAAACACACTATTTTTCTGCACACATGGAGGTTGATGGAGCCCTGAAGTCGTATAATTGTGAGTGTCCTCTCCAATGTCTATCCAGCCTTCTCTCAAATGCTTCTACCGTTGGTGCTTCAACCACTTGGTCTGGTGTTGCTGTCTATTCTGAGATTGAACAAACCCTTTGTGACAATCATAAAAGCAATCATAAATATAAAATCATAAATATAAAAGCCAGATAACATATCCAACAACAATATAAATCAAATCAATTTCAAACAAACATAACTCAACCACCTATTACGTACAAGCCTATGGGCATGTAAATAAAATAGGCTAGTATAGAATTAAGTAGAAAACTCTTCCCAAGAAAACCCCAAAACACTAACATAGATGATAGAACCTTAAGAAAACAACTAACATAGTAATAAGAATAGAACAAAAATACAATGCCAAGAGGGCCCCAAAAAACTAACATAGGCTACTAAACGTACCAACATACTATCTATCTGCTACTGAAATGCAGACAATCAAATAACTTATCAGCAGCTACTGTTTGGTAAGACAACACCAACACTACAGCTGGCCAGCATTGAAAACAAGCCAGGGTACCCAGGCTTACATGCTATGGACAAAATAAATACAGCCTCAATAAAAAAATAAAAATAAAAAATCCCTGTCATAGACTCCAGTAATAACTTTATAAGTCTTTCTCATATGTATCGTATTCTCTTCTATTCATCAACAAATGTTTAAAGCTGCGTAATCTGATGAAAACATCAAAACCAAACCACTCTAGATTTGATTCTACATATCCAACTTAGATCTACCTTACCTTACTTTGGAGTAACTTTGATTGAAATGACCAACATAAATTGGTAATACTTGAATTGAAAATGTGCTAAATGAAATTGGTATACATCGAAATATATACATACATATATATGTACAGATGAACCTCGATCCAATGGACACCGATGCAACAGATTCCGAATCCAACAGACACAATCCACTAGAGTGAATATCTGAATCTGTAGGAATTGTTTCTTTGGATGCATACTGGTCAAGCATTATATATATCTTGGAGCCAGTGACAGTTGCTACAATCCACCACATCTGAAGAACTGTCTCAATTTCTATTAATTAAGAGCAGCTAACAGGTCCAAAGCCTATTATTATAGCTGTATCCTATGCAGGTATTGCAGGTATAGCAATACCTCAGGGAGTTTGACGCCCCTGCCTTGCAGAGTTGTAAACCACTGCTTTGTGGTACAGGTTTTTAAATTTTGTCGCTGAAACGGACAAACAGCTTTAACGGACAACTGCTCCCCCCTACTAGTCCATTGGATCGAGGTTCATCTGTACATACATGCATATGCATATATATATATACATAAATTACATAGCATAGATATGGATACAGCTGTATATATATATATGTATGTATATATGAACCTGTCTCAAAAGGTGATAACTCTTTTATTTTTTGTCCATTGTACCGAATGACACAAAACAGCACAGAAACGGTTACACTGAAAACACAAGGACATTTACTTCAAATCAATATGTATTCTATTGGGATTATAAAACACCATGTGAAAAACAAATCAGTTTATCCTGAGCAAATGCATAAGCAGATCATATGTTGATCATTACAATGGACAAAGTGTTATCCCATATTGCTTAGCACCTTTTGAGGCAGTCTTATATGTGTATAAATAATACAATCATGGATGTATGATACGCATACATGTCTCAGTAATTATTACCGGTACTGCAGATATACCGTGCCAATGTGTGGGTTAATGCCCAGCACACACTTGGCCCATATTTCATAAACGCCCACTCCTTAAACACCCATGTGTGGGTAAATCCCCACCCCCCTACTTCAGTGATTTGCCAATTTAAACACCCATGGCGTTAACCCGTGGGAATACGGTAGATAACAATAATGACTAATATCACGAGCATTGCTCTTCTTTTCTCCACTGTTGCTAGGATGAACAACATGTTGCTATGGCCATCAATGCTGCTGCTATGCTGGTTGGTAATATTGCAATGATCTTCCATACTGCTCTGGTTGACAGCACTATTTATTACAAGGTCTGACAGTTAGGGAGCTTAAAGCTGCATAGTCCGATGAAAACATCAAATTTTCAAAACCAAAACAATTATGTAGATTAGATTCTAAATATCTAGCTTCGATAGTGGTCGACTTATCAAACATTTGTTGCCACATAGAATGGAATACTGAGGTAATTCAATAGAACATGTTACTGCAGAAACCTATGGTGTCAAACTTTTGGCATGCTTGCTAAAATTAATTTGGCTTGTTTGCACTTCAAATATCTAAACAAAATTAGCTATTTAAAATAAAAGTTACTTCAAATGAAAGTAGGGTAGATTATAATAATCAGTCTAATATGTTTCTCTCAGGAAATGACAGAAACTCAAAACCCATCGGACTATGCAACCTTAATGGACCACTTAAAATCGGTCCCAAGGTCGGTCGATTTAGAGAGGTTTAACTGTATTGTAAAAGAAAACACTTACCGGGAGTTGATCCTACCTACGTTTATTTTGTATAGAAGTAATAGGAAGGTTGTTCAATAGAACCTGATTCATCTTAAGGCCCTGTCACATTAGGACACATCTCGCAAGCACACGGCCAACGTGTAAAATCACTTTTTTACGCCGAGAAGCATCAAACCTTTCGGCACAGGGGGCAAAGTTGGACGTATACATACCGTATACATAGCGTATGGCCAACATATGACCAACGTATGGCTAACGTGCTTCCGGGCGAAAAATGCTGGAATTACGCTCACGGTACTTTCGCAGAATGCCGGTGAACCTTATATACATTATTCGATCGCCAGAGCTATGCCTCATACATTACATATGTCAAGACATGCTGGAGAAATGCAAAAGGTACATTAGAAGCACATTACACATATGTTAGATGTACATTATCCATATGTTGTCAGTATGAGGAATGTAAGTTCCCACTGACTTTAATGTAGACCAATGTAGTGCAACATAGTGAACAATGTAGTGAACAACATTTGTCTAACATACGTCTAACATACATCGACATATGCCTAACATATGCATAACATGCAGCCAACGTAAAATCTACACGTTGTCGTACATCGAAAATTTTGTGCATGCACAAAACTTTGCCGACCCCTTGACGCGCCACGCAGTATCTCGACGAACGTTGACGTACATTGGCGTATACCAACGAGCGCGTAACACACAGCGATGTAGCTGGCAACAATCACATACATCTGCACGATGCGCCGTAATGTGACAGCCCCTTAACATCAAAGGTGTCCAGTTTGTCAACGTGCATGCCAAAATTAAATTGGAATGTTTTCACTTCAAATATCTCGAATGTTGAGCCTTTACAATGAGGGTTACTTTCAAAATGAAGTGAATATAAAATAATCTATTATATTTATCTAAAGGAAAAATTGTTGGTTGTTGGGGCTTCATGTCCAAGCAACATATTAGGTCATATCCACATGGCTGCCGATTTCTGACAGGGTACACTCATGATGACTTTATAGTGCTGTCCCTTTGGAAGACTGGGGCTTCAGCACCATGACCCGATATCCCATTCATTATACTGATACTGAGCAAGCTAGTCCTAGCCCTACCCTATTAACGCAGAGCGCCAGTGACAAGTATCGAATTTGTAAGTCATTGGTTTGATTCAGTCAGGGGTTGAACCCATGGCTTCGTACACTGGAAGCCAGTTAACAATTTTACCAATCGGGAAAGTCGGGAAAGAAATAACACAGTCGGGAAAGAAATAACACAGCATACCTTCAAAACCATTGGACTATGCAACTTTAATATCAGATTAATGTTTTGGGTTTATCTATTTGAATATATATACAAAGCTGGGTTATGAGAAATGTTACGTTGCCTAATCCTTATTGTATAAAATGAAGCGTAGATCCAGGAACTGGAAGATCAGTTACCATAGCTACAGACTATGAGTGTTCTGTAAATAGATGTCCAATTTCGCATCGCTGTGACCTCCAGGTTTAAAGCTGCATAGTCTGGTCGGTTGGTTGGGAGTTTTACGTCCTTGCAACATATAAGTTCATATCAGGACAGGTACCGACTTGCAACAGTGCACAGTTATGGTGACGTTATAGTGCTGCCCACTGGGAAATCAGGCCGCTGGCACCATGACCCAATATCCCACCCAGTCACATTATCCTGACACTGAGCTAAACAGTCCATGCCCTATCCTATTAATGCCGAGCGCCAAGCTAGGAAGCAACAAGCATTACTTTTGTAAGTCATTGGTTTTCCTTGACCATGAATTGAACTCCCGATTTCCCGCACCGGAGGCCTGCGCTCTACCGATACGGTGATCGCGCCCGTCTCTTGAAACTTGTGTCATGGGGGTGATGAAAATGGGAAATATTGCGCCTAGAGCGTGACTCAAACCCACATCTCTTTGAATTCCAGGCCAGTGTGCTAACCATTACACCACCAAGGCTCCCTGATATCAATACACTACCCATGCCTACCTGTCGATGTGGTTATTGCCTGAGAGGTCAGTGCAGACCACTACACTCGTCCCCCTGGAATTGTAAGTCTTTTAATGCTTAAAATTACATACATACAGGCAATGCACTTACACATACATACACAGGGTAGGTTCAACAACCATACAGCGCATAGCTTGTACGGGATACTGGTCACAGCAACCAGTGTCATGGGGGTGATGAAAATAGGAAATATTGCACCTAGAGCGGGACTCAAACCCACATCTCTTTGCATTCCGGGCCAGTGTGCTAACCATTACACCACCTAGGCTCCCTGATATCAATAGACTACCCATGCCTACCTGTCGATGTGGTTACTTGCCTGAGAGGTCACTGCAGACCACTACACTTGCATAGTCGGATGAAAGCATCAAATTGTCAAAACTAAAACATTTATAGCTAGATTTGATTCTACATATCCAACATAAAGCTGCATAGTCTGATAAAATATAACATTTTCAAAATCAGAGCAATTATCTAGATTTGGTTCTACATATCCAACTTAGATAACTGGTGCATTTATTAAACATCTGTTTCTGCATAGAATGGTATACATATATACACACACTCTTGGCCGGCCACACATAATAATAGAGGATTTCCATTTCCCCCCCTCTGCCGATTATCGGAATATTTTACTTGGTCACATGGTAGAAGGCTACCAGCAAGGGGGTCCCTGGGTGGACCCCCCCCCCCCCCACTCCATATTGTGACTGAGTAGTGCCCCCCCCCCCCCCCCCCCCCCCCCACCCCCACCCGCCCACCTTGAGAGGTTACATGTAACATTGCTGATAATGGGGCAGGTCACTTAGTTCATTGATACCAAAGCGGGCAGAGGAAGGAATTATACCTTGAAGCATACGTTTCTCTCCTTATCATGTCTTCACATTGTGTCAGCTACAGACCAAGGGGAACCCGGCCGTACTTGTAGAACGTGGCCTATCACACCGGTGTAGATCATTTATCAGCGAATCATTGATTGAGCATAAACCATGGATAGAATAGCCCAACGCATGGGTCACGTGATGACAATGGCGATGAGCGCACCTGGGAATAAAGCGAGTGGCAATTGTCTACCTATTTCTCTAACTGGTGATGTCAATGACTCTGCACTCATTACATAGTGTAATGAAATAGAGTAAAGCTTCCTGATTAAGGGCACTAGTTGTCACTTAGCCTCACTGCGCATGTGCACCATCTGTACCTGGCCATGGTATAAATTTGTCTCACATGGCGTTTTCGATTAATCAATTCGATTGATTGATTGATTGGTGGTTTCTTTACGCTGTGTCGGCAGCATAGGCCATATTCATGGCGAGACTTTTATTCTTTTGTTTATTCAACCATCGCCTTTACATATAATGTAAAAGCATACAATCAAGTATGTGTCAATAGACAGCTATGAATTTTTAATAGCTCACAGTCATATAATTTTTGGTCAAGGTAAATAAATTAGATGAAAGAATTAATTGATAAAAATTGTTTTAATGAACTATTTGAGGTGGTACAGACCAGCTGCCCTCAAAAAGGCTAACATGTCTTCATGTTTTACTTGAGTAAAAAGGTCATGCATGCTGTTTGCAGTGTAAAATTGTTGTTGCAGTGCCATGCAATCGACACAGTTTAGTAAAATGTGCTTGACTGTCAGTGGGGACTGACATCCAATACATTCAGGGGGAGGGTCACCCTTGAGCAGGAAAAGGTGTCACCCGAGCCACTTTTTGGCGCATGGGCACATCCTACAGACTCGGGTTGAATAAACGAGCACGTTTCTCCATGCTTGGGGTGGACAAAATGGTGGCTTAATCCAAAACTTTTAATTAACCGATATAACTACAGCAAAATAGGATTTAAAGTATTTTTTGATTGCATAGTTTAGTTATATTTCCATTTCATTAATTTGATTTATTTACAACAACAACAAAAGTTAACAAACTACATAAGAGTTGTACTGCTACAGGACGGTACCAGCACAAATGTGACGTCATCGCTCCTAGCTAACCCCAGCCAAGAGGTGGGTTACTGGGGTTGGGTCGTTTTGCACACGGCACGTGTATTTTAAGACTCCACTCGCAGTGTTCGATTTGAAATTCTAGCAACTTGGGTGACCCGAGTCGTGTTAATCTACTTGGGAGGTGGTGTGTCGGGTGCACTTCCGATGCTTAGATGGCTGGAGGTACTTTTGCCGAATTAATTTGCTCCTTACCCACGAACTTCCGGTTTTAGTCTGACAATAAAACTGTAGCTTATCTGATCTGTCATTGTGGATGATTGCAGTCATTCACGATTTCTATATTATAAGAACCATGGAGTGTGCGGCCCACCCGCGCATGGGCGGGGGAGTAGAGGATGCTGGGAGACACCCCCGCCCCCACCAACAAGGGGGGCACTATGCACTGCAGATCTTATTACACGTGATAAGGGGCTTATCACTGTCCATATATATCATCATCATCATCATCATCATCATGCTGTTGGTCATGATGCGACAAAGACTGCTTTCATTACTTGACTGCCGCTCTCCATTTAGCTCTCTGCTGTGAGAGTGATGTTGCGGTTGTACATTTCATGAAAGCTGCCTGCAAAAGTGTTGAAGTGCTGCTGGTCTAATCGTTAGGGCACTAACCCCGTAATGGTGAACGTATGGGTTCAAGTCCCGCTCTAGGTGCAATGTTCCCTTTCATTTGCAACCCGCTCACTCCCAACAGCAATTGTGTTCTGACCAGGATTCTGTATATGCTGTGCACTATAAAGTTGGTGGGTTTTGGGGATTTCATGCCCTGGCAACATCTAAGGTCATCAGGATGGGTACCGACTTATGACAGTGCACACTCATGGCGACTTTATCATGCTGCCTCATTGGGAGACCAGCCTGCCAGCACCGTGACCTGATATCCCATTCAGTCACAATATCCTGACACTGAGCTAACCACTCCTTGCCCTATCCTATTAATGCTGAGTAGCAAGCTAGGAAGCGAAACATATCAAATTTTGTAACTCATTGGTTTTACTCGACCGGGACTCGGAACTCCCGATCTCCCGCATAGGAGGCCTGCGCTCTAACAATTCGGCTATCGCATCCAGTATATGCATGGGTAGGCATGGAAAGATTGATTGCATCAGAGGGTCTAAAATAGCCTAATGGTTAGGACGTTAGCCATGGAGTGAGTGGTGGTGTGGGTTCGAGTCCCATTCTAGGTGCAATTTTTCACTTCACTTATAAAGTTTTGTCCACGTCAGATTCATATCCCCTAGCTCACCTTCTCTTCCCAACGCGACTGGTGGCGCCGCCATCGTCGGCCCGCCTCACTAACCACTCTTCACTGCCTGTATCAGTTTAAACGAAAAACCGTGCAAAATTATTGTTTTATATCCAATAAAGCTTTTTATTTCTGAAATAATCAAGAGTCTTTCTCTGAACGTCTATTCTGGTCTGGTCTTGCATCCTTGACCTTCACTGTTACTAGGGCGGAAAACCCCCAACAAACAGGCTCACGGCCATTCCTGTCAGTTTCAGATAACCAAACCGGAAATGGTTTTCACGTAATGTCCCGAAGACCTTTGCGCGGGTACTGATCGCAGCGCCGTTTTACA